>CM062818.1:388158798-388523798 GCA_031772625.1 Pinus tabuliformis
TGAGAAGTAAGTAACTAATCTCCCAACTCTGACCTCTCTGTTAGGCTAGAGTACTCCTGATGCTGAAGCTCCCTCTGTTGCTGACAAGTGCTCCCTTTCTGACCTCTGTGCTGCTGCAACAACTCCCTGCATCTCGCACTGTTGCATCCCTCTCTGTGCCATCCTGCACTGGAGCAACACTCTCGTGCCTCTCGCATTGTTGCAGCTCCCTATGTCGCTCCATCCGCATCCATCTCTACTGACATTTGCCAGTCCTGCTACTCCTCTTCGAGGCTCCCATAGCCAGATATAATCCAAGAGGTTGGGTACCTTGAGGATCCTGCCCCTCATCTCCTGTAGTCCGCCTAACTACAGCTCGATGTCTCCCCACTTTCGCTTAAGTGGCGTGTGTGAACTCATGGCACAATCATCGTTTGTCTCCACTTCCTTCTCTGCCCCTTCCTATCGTTGTCTTGGTCTCGGAAGCCTCTCCCTTGCTCTTCTTCCTCGGACACTAGGTCGCATAATGACCCAGCTCCCCATAGTGGAATCATTTGACCTTGGAGAGGTCCTTCTTCTTCCGCTTTTCTTGCTTACCCTCAGATGCTAGGGCAACATCTACCTCCTCCTCCTTGATTCTAATCCCCTTGCTGCTACTTCCCGTCTTGGTCACCCCCTGATCTCTTCTTGCCGAAGAGTCGCCCACATTTCCTCTCAATCTGGAAGAGTCGCCCTGCCCAGTATGCTCTGGACAAACACCTCCCAGTCTTCTGAGACTGCATTCAGGATTGTTCTCACCATCAACTCTAGATCTGGTGTGGCCCCTATGGAAGTCAGTTGATCTCAGATCTCCTTCAATCGACCGAGGAAGGTGTCGATTTGTTCTCCCTTCTGCAACTGGTATGACCACAACTGATTTTCTAGGAGCATCTTCCTCTGCACGGAAGTATGTTGATACAACTTGGTCAGGGCCTTCCACATCTCCCGTGTCGTATTCTTCTCGGCAATATGTGGTACTATATGATCCTTGACCCCGTCAAGAATGATACTCTTGGCACTCGCCATTGCTTCCTCATACCTGTCATTGTCAGTTGGGTCAACTAGGACCGTTATCGTCTTCAAGGCGAAGTGCTTGACACGATTTTTGTCAAGTACGGATAAGATTCTAGCCTTCCAGACTATAAAGTTTGAGGCTCCATCCAGTCTATCCTGGTCTCTTACTCCGTGTAGTGCCATTCCAATGCTCTTCTACTTCCCTCCTGGGAGTTCTTGATGTGACTCCCTCTGAGCCTCGATTTCCCTCCTAGAAACCCTTATGTCGATGTCGAGATGCCCCCTACTCTGATCGTCTGTGTAGCTGCACCACTAATTCGGATTTCTCGGCTAGAAACCCTCGGTAGCAACTCCCTTCTCCTTGGCCTTGCCCTGTTAGGTATTGTTCTGACTACAATACCCCACCAGCTCCACTCTGCAACTTACCCACAGCCTCCTAGACCCCAGCAACCTAAAGGTGAGAGCTCTTAGGCTCTGCGCAGTCCCGGCACTGGCAAACTAGCTTCCTTAGCCAACTCGTCGGCCCCCCTGGCCTCTGCGTGGCTTTGCGTGAGCCTGTCTTTGCCTCCCTCAGCCTCTACGCAACCTCTTCTTGGCTCGAACTTGATGACACAGGCACTGCGTCACCCCTCCCTTGCTGCTAGGAACAGCTTCTATCACTCAGGACAATTGTTTTCTGTTGTTGCTTCTCTGCTCTGCTAATGTCCTCAGTTCTCTTCTGATCTGCAACCACGCTCTGATACCATGTTGAAGTTTCTAAGTCTAACAGTTAGAAACCCTCCATGTACTTTCTGATTTATTCCTTCCTACTTGTTCTGATTAATTAACAAGTTATTTACCATGTAAATACTGAAAATAAACAGAAGTACATGCTCAACACATTACAGATCATCAACTGAAGGAAACAGAAACAAGCACACAAATGACACGGCTATTCTTGGACTAATGTCTCCGGAAAAACCCAATGCGGGAAAACCGATGCAACTATTTGAGTGTTTGATTTATTAAGCAGTTTCAGAATACAATCTGGGTGCCAAATCTGGCTCACCCAACAGAGAAAAATCTCGGCAGTTGGTGAGCTCTAGTATTGCAGCAATAATGCTGCAACTCCTGAGACTCCCTTCTTTAATTTTATCAACCCAGTAGTTCGTAACAAACTTGGAAGCGACAGTGCTGTATGCACAAGTACTAGCTCTTGCCGCGGCTGTCACTTGATCAGCTAGCACAAGTCCGCTAGGAGCTTAAGCCAACTTCTATGAGCTCTTAGAAAAAGCTTTTTAACTGATGGACGAAAGCTAACTCAAGGAAGGCTAATCTACTTGCAGAAAGAAACTAGAAAGCTGAAAGGAAACGCAAACCCTAGCAAACCCTAATTTTACCAGCTAGCCCTACTGATGCAAGAAAGAGGATGCAAGCTACTGAAAGAGATGCAATTGACTTCTAGGAAGGTAAAATCCATGTGTGTAAGCTACTTCTACAGTAACATCTGAAAAGAAACATATTTTTGTATTTTTGAATAAGTTGTTAGAATTATCATGCATGTGCTTTTAACTGGTTTTGACTGTGCAGAGGTGGATTGGCGAGAGGAAATGCTTGGAGGAGGTCGGGAAGGTTCAAAGAGGGCCTAAGGGGTCCCTAACACCCTTCCAGAGAGTTTCACAGAGTTTGGCTATCAAGAAACCTCATTCGTGAGCTTCTACAGGAAGTCTGCAGGGGTTCTACAAGATGTTCTGGAATTTCTATAGGATGTCTGTAATTTTTCTACAGGATGTTCAGAAATGGGATTTTGGAGGATGGATGGAGGATGGATGATGAAGGAGTGGGTATGGAGGTGAGATAGGGGTGTGAGGATGTCCAGGACTTGGTGAATGAGGCTGAAGAGTGGCTAAGGCGATTGGGTTGGTTCAAAGGTAAGAGAAGCAATGTTGCACAACAATATGGACTTTAGGGCAGAGTGAGCAAATGACAATGGTAAGGCAAGGATCTAAGGTAGAGGGTGGTGCAGGTAGGTTGGATGGAGTATGGGTAGATGGAGAAGTATGATAGGCGTTCTGCAAGTTATTTTTCACACTGAACAAACAAACACTTGGAAAACCAATGACCTAGTTACTTCACTCTAATCTGACCTAAGTAACAGCAAAAGGAAATGGACAGAAGTTTATTCGCAATGAAATACGTGAAATAACTATGCAACTAAGCAATCATAAACTGGAGCATTTAAACACAACTAATATCAACGTCTGCAAATGAGAATTCCAACACTAATGATTGCATGGCAAAGCAAAAATAGTGTTTTTGTTGGCAGCAATGTCACCTTTGTCCCAGCTCACGATCCCACTGAGGGAGAGGTGAGATCAAAGGTGATTGAGGCCTTTTTCCGAGGATCCTTTCTGTTATTAACCTATCAAATCAATCTGAACATGAAAAGCTACTTTAATCATCAAAAGCAACCTAAATAACAAAACAAGATTTAAATCTAAATAGCAGATTTTATTCTAAGAATGCAGCAAAGACAAATGAAAGTGAACAAAGGAGGTACTGGGCACTTGAGATGGGCCCAACCCCAAGAGCTACAGCCTCCTAAGAGAGATTTAGAGCTGGTGCAAAGCTGGATTCATCTTTATTGAGCAAGAAAAGAAGACTTACATCAAAAACTGTCCACAAGGGAAAGCTTGAACATGTGCTGAAATGCAAAGCTAATCTACTGACTAAAATCGAACTACAAACTAACTAACTTCTGCCTACAAAATGACTAACTGAAATGAGGCCCTAAGCCCTCTTATTTATACAAATTGAGGACCCCAACAGCCCTCCTAAACTTTAGGAACTCGGCTGCCAAAACTTGTAGTTAACAGCACTTTTACTAGCACTTGCTCGGCTACCCTTGTGATGATTGATTTGGTGGCCCTTGAACTCCGAGCTGATGGTGGAGAATTCGAGGTAAGGACCCATAAATGAAGGGGACACCTTCCTACAGATCCTCTCCCTTGTTCTCCCACGAATTTGGCTGCCAAGTGCTCATTAAAACCTTTGATTTTGTCTCAAAATTGACTAAAAATCTGCACAAAGCACCCATTAGAGTTGTTGGCATAATGACTAACCCAATTCACTCTATTAGCATAAACATAATCAAAAACATGCAATAAACTAATGAGAATGGTGGATTAAGTCGAATTAGGAGGTTGAATGAGCCCTTATAATTATCCATTTTTGGGGCTCATCAGCAATTCCAGCTTTTGCCCTTTGCGTCAGCTTTCCCCGCTGTTCCGACAGTTCCAGTTGTTCCCAACAATTCCGGCTTCTGTCCTCTGCGTCAGCTTTCCCCACTGTTCCAGCAGTTCCAGCTTCTACCCTCTGCGTTAGCTTTCCCAGCTGTTGTGCTGATCCTCCCGACACTATCTCTGCCTCTCTGCTTCTGTAGTCACTCCCCCTTAGCTGCAACTCCTGATCACTCTCTCAACTTTCTCAACAAACCCAGCCCAAGAAATTCAAAATCTTGATCTCTTGGTGTTCTCCAAGTGACCCTCAAGCCTCCTCTTATACTTTTCTCGTTGACAAATCAACGGTCGAGATTAAGTCCCTAATCGACAGCTAAGATTAGATCTGGCTTGATCCATGTCTTTTGGACCATTCTAACACAATTTTATATTAATTCACATTAATATTTTAATTTCCCTAAGTTTAGACTTAGGGACTCCATTAAAAATATTAATTATTTTAATATCTCCCAAATTGTTTAGAATCTGCCCAAACCCTTTCTGGGTATTGGAGATCTCATGTGCCCTAACCTATCCACCAAATTTTGTGGCTAGAGCACATTCGATGCTACCCCAAATCAACACTCCCTCTTAGCTAGGACTGTGCTCTAGCAATACTCTTCACTGAGTATTACCCTGATCATCCGGCATCGGTCCCTGTGCTGATGCTAGGCATGCTGCCCGACATCCTCGGCACTGTTGCATCCTGTACTGTTGTCCATAGCTCTTCCACTGCCATTGTTGCATATGTATGATAGCTCCCTCTGCATCTGTGTTGTTGCCCATGGCCCTGCTGCTGCCACTACTGCATCCGCACTGCATCTCCTCTCATCATGTTGCATCGTGTTGCCCATAGCACTACCACTGCTAATTGCTGCACTGCAACTCAGTTACTGAGAAGTAAGTAACTGATCTCCCAACTCTGACCTCTCTGTCAGGCTAGAGTACTCCTGATGTTGAAGCTCCCTTTGCCACTGACAAGTGCTCCCTCTCTAACCTCTGCGCTGCTGCAACAACTCCCTGCATCTCACACCGTTGCACACCTCTTTGTGCCATCCTGCACTGGTGCAACACTCCCGTGCCTCTCGCACTATTGCAGCCTGCTAGCCTCGCGTTGTCCTGGGAATCCTGCATTGTAGCTCCCTCTGTCGCTCCATCTGCATCCATCTCTACCGACATCCGTCAATCCTGCTACTCCTCTTCGGGGCTCCCGTAGCCAGGTATAATCCAAGAGGTTGGGTACCTCGAGGATCTTGCCCCTCATCTCTTGTAGTCCGCCTGACTACAGCACGATGTCTCCCCACTTTCACTCAAGTGGTGTGTGTGCACTCATGGCACAGTCATCATCTGTCTCCACTTCCTTCTCTGCCCTTACTGGCGTTGCCTTGGTCTCGGAAGCCTCTCCCTTGCTCTTCTTCCTTGGACACTAAGTCGCATAATGACCCAGCTCCCCATAGTGGAAGCATTTGACCTTGGAGAGGTCCTTCTTCTTCCACTTTTCTTGCTTACCCTCAAATGCTAGGGCAACATCCACCTCCTCCTTGATTCTGATCCCCTTGCTGCTGCTTCCCGTCTTGGTCACCCTCCTGATCTCTTGGCAAAAATCTGCCCACATTTCCTCCCAATCTGGAGGGGTCGCCCTGCCCAGTATGCTTTGGACAAACACCTCCCAGTCTTCTGAGACTGCATTCAGGGTTGTTCTCACCATCAACTCTGGATCTGGTGTGGCCCCTATGGAAGTCAGTTGATCTCGGATCTCCTTCAATCGACCGAGGAAGGTGTTGATTTGTTCTCCCATTTGCATCTGGTATGACCGTAGCTAATTTTCTAGGAGCATCTTCCTCTGCATGGAAGTATGCTGATACAACTTGGTCAGGGCCTCCCACATCTCCTGTGCCGTATTTTGCTCGGCAATATGTGGTACTATATGATCCTTGACCCCGTCAAGAATGATACTCTTGGCCCTCGCCATTGCTTCCTCATACTTGTCATTGTCAGCTGGGTCAACTGGGACCACTATCGTCTTCAAGGCGAAGTGCTTGACACGATTTCTGTCAAGTACGGATAAGATTCTGGGCTTCCAGGCTATGAAGTTTGACGCTCCATACAGTCTATCCTGGTCTCTTACTCAGTGTAGTGCTATTTCGTTGCTCTTCTACTTCCCTCCTGAAAGTTCTCGATGTGACTCCCTCTGAGCCTCGATTTCCCTCCTGGAAACCCTTCTACCGATGTTGAGATGCCCCCTGCTCTGATCATCTGTGCAACTGCACCATTGATCTGGATTTCTCGGCTAGAAACCCTTGATAGCAACTCCCTCCTCCTTGGCCTTGCCCTATTAGGTATTGTTATGACTACAGTACCCTACCAACTCCACTCTGTAACTTACCCACAGCCTCCTAGACCCCAGCAACCTGAAGGTGAGAGCTCTTAGACTCTATGCAATCCCGACACTGGCAAACTAGCTTCCTCAGCCAACTGCGTCAACCCCCTAGCCTCGGCGTGGCTCTGCGTGAGCTTGTCTTTGCCTCCCTCAACCTCTGCGCAGCCTCTTCTTGGCTCGAACTTGATGATGCAGGCACTGTGTCACCCCTCCCTTGCTGCTTTGCTGCTAGGAACAACTTCTGTCACTCAGGACAGCTATTTTCTGTTGTTGTTGCTCTGCTCTGCTGATGTCCTCAGTTCTCCTGTGATCTGCAACCACGCTCTGATACCATGTTGAAGTTTCTAAGTCTAACAGTTAGAAACCCTCCATGTACTTTCTGATTTATTCCTTCCTACTTGTTCTGATTAATTAACAAGTTATTTACCATGTAAATACTAAAAATAAACACAAGTACATGTTCAACACATTACAGATCATCAATTGAAGGAAACAGAAACAAGCACACAAATGACACCGTTATTTTTAAACTAATGTCTCCGAAAAATCCCAATGCGGGAAAACCGGTGCAGATATTTGAGGGTTTGATTTATTAAGCAGTTTCAAAATACAATCTGAGTGCCAAATCCGGGTCACCCAATAGAGAAAAATCTCGGCAGTTCCGGCTTCTGCCCTCTATGTCAGCTTTCCCAACTTTTCCGGTAGTTTCGGCTTCTGCCCTCTGCGTCAACTTTCCCGACTGTTCTGGCAGTTCCGGCTTCTGTCCTCTGCGTCAGCTTCCCCAGTTGTTCCGACAATTCTGGCTGTTCCTGGCAGTTCCGACTTCTGCCCTCTGCATCAGCTTTCCCGACTACTGCGCTGATCCTCCCGGCACTATCTCTGCCTCTCTGCTTTTGTATTCACTGCCCTCAGCTGCAACTCCTGATCACTCTCTCAACTTTCTCAGCAAACCCAGCCCCAAAAAGTCTAAATCTTGATCTCTTGGTGTGTTCTCCAAGTGACCCTCAAGCCTCCTCTTATACTTTTCTCATTGACAAATCAATGACCGAGATTAAGTCCCTAATCGACGACTAAGATTAGATCTGGCTTGATCAATGTCTTTTGGACCATTCTAACACACTTTTATATTAATTCACATTAATATTTTAATTTCCCTAAGTTAAGACTTAGGGACTCCATTAAAAATATTAATTATTTTAATATCTCCCAAACTGTTTAGAATCTGCCCAAACCCTTTCTGGGTATTGGAGATCTCATGTGGCCTAACCTCTCCACCAAATTTCGTGGCTAGAGCACATCCGACGCTACCCCAAATCAACAACAATCAAAGGGGTTGACTTGTAATAGCTAATGGAATGGACAAGTGGCAAGATTTCGGGTGAGTCAATGGTAAGGTGGCAAAGCGCATGGGTGTGACATTGCACTAAAGAAAATTAAATTTCCTCCATTATATTTTTCTCTCTCTTAGTGCATTTCCCTCTCCTTTCTCTTCTATTTTCCCTCCACCTTTCATTATTTACCTTCCTACTTTCCCTCTTTGTTTCACTCCACTATTTCCTCAACGAAAAGCATGTTTTTCCCTCAACACCTCAAACTACTAAAATTATACCAAGTCAAGTTTACTAATAAGCTTGCTGAAATTGCTTAAGACAATATTAGACAACTTGACCTATGCCAAAATTGCTTGGAGGATATTTTTATCACAATGGAATTTACTTGAAATATTCCAAGAAGATCCCCATTGTGGGTGCATAAACCCGATGCGAGTTGGCAAGTGTACAAGGCAAATGGAGTGCACAATACACATGGCCAAGCCATTAAGATCTCAACACGTCGGCACACAGTTCAACATGCTCCTCACAATGGTTAACTATGGGAGATTGTACCCTACAAGTTGTTTACTCACGGGAACATAATGAAAATCATTCACTGGCTCATCATGATTCATAATAGCTCATCAGAGAGCCATAATGGTTCATCGCTGGCTCAGGTCATGCAGGACAAGGTTGGAGTCAGGTTGAGTCGTTTTCCCTCCTCGTGCCATCTTATAACTCTTTCAACCTTTGTTGCTCAACAGACATCCAAAGCAACAATGAGTATTGTGGCAATTATAGGTAGAAGCAATGCCTTTTATGATAATTCTCCTCCCAATCAACTGTTGATCCATTCACAAGCATACTCTGGTTGTCTCGGCGATGGAACAAGGTAATTTTAGTAGGCATCGTGCTAAGACCCTACAGGCCTTAATTCATAGGGTGGTCATGGTTCTTACAGTGGCCTCTCAGCCTTGTTACCCACCATTTTGTGGGTAATATCCCTAGGAGAATTTTTTTCCTCCAACATGGTCCTCACCCGGCAGCCAACAACCCCTTCAGCCACCAACTAGCTCCTTGTGCCATTTTCTCCGCCACCTGAGCCAGCCATGTGGTCCCTCGCCCATCTGCCATGATCGTATGTTTGAAGGTGGGCCTCCCGAATCTAAAGGTATGCCTTGTCATTTGGAAATTGAGTTTTGTAGTTTTCTTATCATGGACACTTCTGGGCATGGATTAATGGGGGGACTCGGCAAAAAGAATGGGCTAGGTCTATGCTTTTGTCCCTTAGACCCCCTTTAGGAATTAACCTTGGATTCTAGTCTCATGGGATCTTTTTTACTGACCATTTGGTTCTAGGGATGGTATTTCATAGGAAACTCCGATTTTGGTTGCACTGTCCCGCTCCCTTATCCACCTATATTACCCTCTTTCCATTCATTATTACCCCATTCATTATTTCTCCCACCTGGGTCCACATTCCTCCATTGGGTCCACCTAGGGTTAGCTTGCCTCTTCCCCTTCCCCATACCTTGGCTCATGGCCTAGAATGAAGACCAGAGGTTGATGCAGCTGAAAAGAAAGATAAAAGCATATATGGCCATATTCAATAGAAAAATGTACCACAAAATGCATAAGATGGTCAGGACAAATACATTTAGCACGTGGGCAAGAGCCAATACATAAGCTCTACCCCATCATCATGGCCATCACCCTGGTTCCTACAGGTTCTATGAGCCTTCTTCATCATATAGGAACCTATGATTGTCCCAACTGCTAGTGGGCGATGAACCACCCCACCTTAAAAGGGGGAATTCACTGCTATATCTTATGCATCATGCTCTAACCCCTTGAGCCCCAAGCAATTAATCAAAGAAAATCATAAAAAGGCAAAAGGCATAAAAAGAAGGGTGGAAAAATCAAGGTCAGGGCACCTCATGTACCATGATTGCTCCCTCCTACACATTATGAACCCAAGTGTGGACTTCCCTCTTATTAGCTACCCTTGTACCCCAGTTGTGACCCAAGGGTTGCCCCTTCTCATTCCCTACTTCATTCACCTATCTGTCACATGACACCACCTTTTGAAGGATGTACCTTGACTGTATTATCCCCTTTAGAAGTAGAAACCACCTAATAGGATTATTGGTTAAGCCCATTTGGAGACATTGACACATCCCAAAGCCCATTAGGGAAGGGCAGGCCATTATGAAGTCCCTACCTATGGTCCATGATTAGGTATGCTCACTTACTCGATTTCTCTAATGAATTGTTGTACTGGAAGGCTAGGGGATGCATTGGATCTTATGCAGGATTGCAGATGGTTTCCATCTTGGGTTTGGTCTCCCTATATGGGGTCTTAATCCTCCAAAAGGCTACATTGGCACATGTAGGGTGAGTGTTGAAATCCATGGACCTCCATAGCAGCAGATTGCACTCCATGGATCCCCATAGCCGTTTAGAGATTGCTCGTGGTTCACTTATTGGACGAGGAGGATGCACCTGATCCATCATGCCCAACTGGCCCCAGATCTACACCATACACTTGGTAGATGATCCAGGACTTGCACGATGATGTGGCATCACCTACACCATCATCCTAGCCCTTGCAAGCGATCTACAGGCATCTTCAATTTGTTTGGAGACCCATGAGGACACTTGTGTGCCGCCACATGTCATTTGGAATACCACAGGTTATTACAAGGAACCAACCCCTTGTCCACTGCTTTTGAGGGTCCTATTCTTCATTGTGGCACCCATGGACCTCATTAGACCTCTTAGAGGGCCCTACGACATGCATAGATTATTATTTGACCTATTGAGAGGCTTACTTTTTCATTTATGAGCTAGTTTGGTGGGCCTGTCACCAAAAGTTGAATTATTAGAACATTATTCTATTTTGGGGGCTTATGCAGGCCAAGGAAGCTAATTCGAACTCCTAATTTGTGTATAAATACAAGTGAGATGAGCTCATTTTTTCATCATCACTTTGGATTGGATCTCTTCTATCTCTTGAGAATTTCGAACTTTTTTAGTGGATGAATTGGAGCTTTATGGATGAATTTTGATGTGTGGATATTGGTTTATCTTCTCTTGGAGCTTCTCTCTTGTCAATTATGAATGGTTGCATATACTATATTACATGTAAGTACATGCTTTTTCAGGTTATTCTTGTTTACTTTTGTCATATACGTTGGAATGGGATTTTCATTGTTCTAGGGCTAGTTGATGTATGCATTTTATTGCTTAAAATTGTGGAATTTGTATCTATTATAGCATCTCTCAATGTATGGGCCATGTAAGATGAGCGAAATCTCCTAGGGGTAATTCTATTAATGAATTTGACCTTGATAAGCCATTCTTTTTGCACATCGAAGTATAAAAGCTGCAAGGTTGCTTCTTCTTGACCTAGAAAGGCTAGCGAAGTGATCTTGAGGCCTCCTTGACTGGGAACCAAGAAATCCTACTCATATTCATCATAGACTCCATTCTCCCAAAGATTAAGGCACTGATCTACCAAGGGTGGTCACTAAAAATCATATTCTTTCACCTCCTTCTAGGTCTAGCCAAGTTGGGGTACCTAGGGCATCAATTTCCCGACAAGTTAGCCATCAAAAAAATTCGATCTCCTAGGGTCTCCTACGCTAGCCTTTCCTCTAGCTCTCCTCCAATTTTGAAGCCATTCCAACAATGGAGTTGGGAGAAAAGCCAAGCCCTAGCTCTAGGATCAAATCTTGCCCTGCCATCCCTAAGGCTAGTACCTCATAGGGTCAAAACAACATCTTCAAGTGAAATTTCTTTCTTTGATCCTTCCCCCACCTTGTCTAGGGTAAGAATATCATTGGTTGCTACATTCTTTCCTCATACCCTACACTGGGTCCACTTGGTCCCAAGTGGTCCCACTCGTTTGAAAGATCATTCTTCAAGAACCATCTGGGATACCAACTCTAACAAGGATTTTAGGGATTGGGGAACTCCTTCGCAAGTATAATCCCATAAACCTAACCCTCAAATCCTCTCTTCCTATCCCTAGAATACATAGTACCTTGCTTAGAAAGCAAGCAGGTTCCATCCTTCAAACTCTTCTGGGAAAGCGTTTATTTTGGTCACTCATATCCATTGACTTATCCTTCATTGGTGACTTTATGCATACCGAGTCTCCTCCCATCGGTGAAATTTCGTAAATAGAAGGGAGCCAGCTAAGGTGATAGTGGGCTAAGTCTTTGTTTGTTGCCCTTGGCCTAGCATTCGCCCTCTAGGGATCCCCTTTAGGTCCCCTACTAGTTTGAGAGATAACAGGCCTCATAATCTTTATTTCAACGTCCAGTCAGCTTTTTGGTCTCTTAATTGTTCATTGATTCTAAATTAGAGTATATCACAAGAAATTAGGCACAGGGACATCTGATTTGTTCGTGTGGCCATGGCTCTGAGCTCCTGGATGAACGTTGTAGATATAGCCCTTCATACCTACCACTGAGCCAATTCGATCAATGGCTTTGCTCCAAGATTGGTAATTTGACCAATTTTGCAATATTACAATCTATTCCACCACTGGGCGCACTCTCATCTGCACTGGTAGAAAATAGGGGACTCGGTCACATTTCCTCCTGTTGGGGTATGGCAATTTGGGCCTCCACCTGCGTGGAACACTCTAAAGAGTTTAATACTTAATTCAAAGGTGTCATTCCCTCTCGCAAAGGTTTGGTAATTCGAGCCTCCCTCGGTTTGGTCCACTTCGGAATACTCCATAATGAATTCTTCAGTGCCAATGGTAGTATCAAATGCAGGTTTCCTGACTCAGAAGTGGCACTCACCTCCTCATGTCGGCGATAAAGATTGGAAGATCGCTCTCAGCAAGAAGTGTAGAAATCCTCACTATAGATCACCTGATAATGCAATATACTAAAGCAAAATACTTGATCTACTTCTACAAACAAACTTGCGGAAGCTTAATCGATTTTGAGCAAGATCAAATAAAACACATATAATAGAGAATAAGAAATCAATCACACATGAACACAGAAGAATACTCTGGGGAAAGCCTCAGCTAAAAACCCCAATCTCTGTATTATCATACAAGTGGAAATATCTCAAGATTACACAAAGCTTTAGCTCTCAAGCTATCCAGCTCTCAGTACAATCCCTCACTGCTACTCATAGACAAAATAGACAACACATATGCCTTCCTTCAGTCCTCCAAGCCTCCTATTTCCTTGCGCAGTTTCTCCTGGGTCCTCCAGCTGCAACCTGTGTGATTCTCACCTCACACACAACACTAACCTCTGAAATAACTGCGCAATCCTGAAGGAGTTAATTCCTTCTGCATGGATGAGTTTCCTTTATAGGAAAATTCCTCCAACTGATAGTACATTGTCCCTTCCTTTAATCTCAACTGGGTCTTTGTCTGAACTGACATGCATGAGTTATTTATGAGAGAATATTTAGTTATCTGGAGAACACTAGTTGCATGCATGCATGCATTAACTGACTAAACTCACAATTAGTTCCTCAAACTATTTGGAACTAATTTCACTGGGCTTAACTCAGTTAACTGAGCTAACTAATTACAACTCAAATACAACTCATCCTTATCTCCTTAATAAAGGGATAAGTTCCTCAATCAAAGGGATAATTGTTCCATGTTTTCACATAGACTTCATGTTTGATTTTCTCTAACTAATTAACTCAAGATGAATTAATTAATTATTTTACAAATAGCTGCTGAGCTCAAATTCACAATTTTAATTCAGGGACTAATTAAAATTGGAATCTATCCCGAAATGCTATTTTTAGCATTGTTATTTTATCATTCCTTGTTGCTATTTCCAACACTGGTACCTGAAATGCTACTTATAGCATTTCTATTTTTAGCATTTCTTGTTGCCATTTTCAACACTCCCTCTCAACAAGAAAGGCATTCAACTCAAACCCGATCCTGAACCTTTGGAATGTTCTGCATGCAACACTTATCCCTAGTGTTGTTGCTCCAACAACTCTAGGAACAAAAAATATCCAACCTGAATCAGAATGATGCCTATGTCATCAAAGTCTCTGACTTCTATTGCCTCTGTCAACTGAAAAACTCTGCACCTCTGTGCTCTTCAATATCTGACTGCTCTAGCCTTTGTCACTTTGATCTCTGACTGCATCAATCACACTAATTCCTCCTGCTGCATCCGTGCTGCTGCTGGTCCTATCTCCCAGCACTACATCCGCACTGCATCTCATCTCCTCTCATCATGTTGCATCGTGCTGCCCACTGTTGCACTACAACTCAGTTACTGAAAAGTAAGTAACTGACCTCCCTGTTGGGCTAGAAACACCCTCTGATGCTGAAGCTCCCTCTACCGCTCCATCCGCATCTGTCTCTACCCACTCAGCCAGTCCTGCTACTCCTCGTCGAGGCTCCCGTAGCAAGGTCTAATCAAAGAGGTTGGGTACCTCAAGGATCTTGCCCCTATTTCAGCCTTCTTGGGACTATCACTCCACATCACCCCACCTCCTACTTGGAGGTATGGATGCATGTGATCCCTCTGCTCACTTGGATCAAAATTTCCCCTACTGGAGGTCTCTGCATGAGTGGATGCCTTCACTCGGTCTCCTATTAGCTTCTCCAGTTGTGGCTGCTCCACAACCTCTTGAAGCTGCTTCACCAATTGTGACTCCTCCACAATTATCTGAGACTTCTTCTAGCACCGCATGTTGAGAGGTAATGTACTCTCCCTCTCAACCACCAAGTCTCCAACATTTGCCTTGCTCCTCAAGGCTTTGCATGCATCTTGAACCTCAAAAGCATACAGATTCTTGACTTGTGAACCACTCTGCTTCACCTGTCTCGTGGTGATGTGTCTAAGGAAAACCTTTCCCTTACTGAAGACAACATCGTAGCCTTTGTCCTCCAGCATCGCGATCGATACCAAATTCTTCTTCAATCCAGGCACATACTTCACATCTGTCAAGGTAATGCGAGCTCCATGCTCCCTCTGAAAAGCAACCATGCCCACTCCTGAAACACTATACTTTTCATCATTACCCATCTCTATGCGCATCTGGAGGTCTTTCTCCTCCAAGGTACTAAACAAACTCTTATCGTCGGTCATGTGGAATGAGGCTCCACTATCAAGAAACCAACCACAACCCATCATCGATGAAACCATGCATGCGATGAGGGTAAAATCCAATTTGAATTGAGGCCAATGCCTCACCTTCAGATCCTTCCAAGGATCCCTTCTTGGACTTCTTCAATGGACAATTAGTTGCATAATGGCCCACCTCATGACAATTAAAGCATCTCACTTTAGATTTGTCAATCTTCTTCCCACCATGGGAAGAACTCGATTTGGAATGAGAATCCTTCTCCTTCCCTTTCCTTGCCTTACTGGCTAAGGTTAGATTTTCTTCATCCTCCTTGGATGAAGAACCATCTCTGGTGCTCCTCCTGATCTCCTCCTGCATCAGATCCGACCACAGTCGTTCCCAATCTGGCAATTTCTCTCTTCCATTCACTGAGTCCTGGTAGTTATGCCAGCTCTTAGGAAGACCGAGGAGAGCAAGACTCACCATGTCATCATCGATTGTCGTGATTCCTACACTTCCAAGCTCATCTCTGCAGGTGGTGAGCTTGTTTAGATATGTAGAGATCGTGTCACCTTTTTCACACTTGATTTTCCGAAGCTTGTCCTTCAGCGCCAGCTTCCTTTGGTCGTTGTTGTTCTAATATAGATCCTTCAATGTCTTCCACATTGAAAATGGAGTCTCCTTCCCATGGAAACTAGAAACAATATGGTCTCTAACTCCCTCTAGAAGAATCCTCCTCACTCTTGCCACACATTTCTTCCATTCCGCCAATTCTTGGTCATTAGCTGCTGCTGGCTTGGGGACTTCTTGATCAATGAAGTCCTTCAAACGTTGTCCTCTAATACCGCTTCCATGCGATCCTTCCAGGCTATGTAATTTGAGCTGCCATCCAAGGTATACTCAAGTCTCAAGCCATTGAACGCCATTGGTGAACTTTGAGATGTGATAAGAAATCGATTCTGTACCTACAAGCAAAAACTTCAAACTTCGAACTTCTCCCTTCTTTGTATACTATTCTCCACTTTGATCACCTTAGCTCCGATACCATGTAGAAATTCTCACTGTAGATCACCTGATAATGCAATATACTAAAGCAAAATACTTGATCTACTTCTACAAACAAACTTGCGGAAGCTTAATCGATTTGGAGCAAGATCAAAGAGAACACATATAACAGAGAATAAGAAATCAATCACACATGAACACAGAAGAATACTCTGGGGAAAGCCTCAGCTAAAAACCCCAATCTCTGTATTATCATACAAGTGGAAATATCTCAGGATTACACAAAGCTTTAGCTCTCAAGTTATCCAGCTCTCAGTACAATCCCAAATACTCCAATGAAAGATCAATGTATCAATAAAGTTAGCTTCAAATGATGCCATGAAAATAACTTTCAGGACGTGTTGACCACTGGAGTGGCACCTGATGATTATATGAAGACTCCATGCCCAAGGAAGATCCAGAGGACACTTGTACCATCAAATATCGTCAGTCAACAGAGTTTTTTAACTCTACTTCTATCTTCTCATCATCTTTCTTGTACCAAGATTCCACACCCTACGGCGAATTGTAATAAGTGATACTAGTAATGATGAGTTTCGAGTATGTAACAGGCCTAGGATGTTGGGACTCGATCAGCAAACGAGTTCACCTTGGAGTGTTTTTTTTATCTGGTTAATTATCCCTTCTTTTTCAGAGACAAATAACTTTTTAGGCTTTTTCACTCACGTTTTACCCCAAAGCCGGGGTGACGGTTTGAAGGTTGAGTCCCTGACACATCTTAATGTCTAGAGTCGATGCATATTATCATATTAGATCACACCAAAAATTTCGTGGAATTTGGTTAGGTCTAGGTAGTCATTTTTCAATTTTTTAGATTTCTCACAGGTCAAAATTTGCAAATAAAATTGTATTTAAATTGTAATAAGTGTAGTCTAGAGAAGTTGTATGGGGTATGAGTAATCAAAATTACACCTCTCACCCTCAACTTTTTACTATAACACACTTTGAGGGGTTAATAATGTGTTTTAGACCCTCAAACCCACTTTTCCTAAGTTTAGTGGGAAATCTGGCAATTAATTAAGCCAGAAATTAAATAAGTGGAGAAAAATAAATATCCACACTTACTAAATGTTGTGGAAATGAGGTGGAAAATTATGGGGGAGTTAAAATGAAGTCCCAAAGTGATGTGGACTCCTAAAATCAAGGAAAGGACATGTGCTCAAATAAAATTGAATTTCTGGCATTAATTGAAAAAGTTGCTTGGAAATTCGAATTTGGAAAGTTAATGCACATTTGGGAGGATTTGGGAGAATATTTGGTGGAGATTTTTGTGGGAAATTGTCCCCACATGGGTTACCACCCATATACATTTGTCATTCCACCATAAAATTCGAATTTGGCACATAAGGGAAGAAGAAAATGATGTCCACTTGTCAGAATTCGATTTTTACACTTGGCATTGGAGCTCCATTCAACAAATTCGAATTTATCTTTGGGATTGTCACCTCATACCACTTGTTTAATCACTTCTACATTGGGATTGGCTCCAATGCCATTTGTCATTGCCATTCTTCATTGGGATTTGCTCCCAACTCTCTATATAATAGAGCCATGGGCTCTCACATTGTAGAATATTGTTACTAGCTATTGTGCTTGCAGAAGCGTTGTTGCCTTGTACACTTTCAGAAATATCAATAAAGACTTTGGGGTTTCATTCATGAGGTGTTCCTCCTTTTCGAGTGTGATGAATTGTTGAGCATTGGTATAATTCCTTTTACTCATGCTTTAATCTAATTTGCTTCCATATGCTCTTGTAGATTTGTTAATGTAGAGCTATCTTGCATTGACATTTGATTTAGAAGTATGTTATAAGTATAGAATGCTCTAATTGGTTTTAAATAAATCTCTAGAGTTTTTTATCATTGTTTATTGCTAAATCTATATGGAACTAATTCTTGATTGAAGTTTTGTAGAGGGAACATCTTGTTGGGATTACAGAATCAAGCGTGAGGGAAAGTCTTTGGAGAGACCAACCCACTCTTGATACATTCTTAAAGGAGCTTTCATTTGTTCTTTGAACCTTCATAGTCTTATCTTACAAAGTGGTTTTGCAGGGATTTTGTGTTAAAATTGGCAACTAGGGAAAAACTTCATGTGGGTCATCTTATTCATGGCTGATAATATTTTTATTAGATTCCTCTCGTCGAGATGTGTAAGATTGATATAAATATCATCCAATTCCGATAAGTATTCATGGAGATATGAATTTATTTTGATCATGGAATTATTATCAAGCCGACCTACAACTCATGTAGGCTCAGAAGCCCAACAGTCGCATCTATTCACCCACCAACGTTGTGTATAAATATAAGAGGACTTTTCCTCATTTGGACTCACTCATCTCATCACATCTCTCTCTCTCTCTACTACGCAGAAATGAGTCTCTTCTCTACTGCGCTGAAATGGGTCTCTCTCTCACACATGTGAAGCCGGAAGCTGTTGAATTTGAAGCTGCAACTGCAGAAGTAAAGATTGACTTGCGTGGCCTAGAAGATCTCCTCTTTGGAACTGCGCTGTAGGTTCATCTGAACCTCCTTTGAAAGCCGCAACTTTTGGTGGTGGAATGAAGTCAATCCGACGAACGGTTTGCAAGATATCGACTACCCTAGTTTGAAGCCGGAAACTGCTGAAACTGAAGCTGCAACTGCAGAAGTAAAGATTGACTTGCGTGGCCTAGAAGATCTCCTCTTTGGAACTGCGTTGTAGGTTCATCTGAACCTCCTTTGAAAGCCGCAACTTTTGGTGGTGGAATGAAGTCAATCCGACGAACGGTTTGCAAGATATCGACTGCCCTAGTTTGAAGCCGGAAACTGCTGAAACTGAAGTTGCAACTGCAGAAGTAAAGATTGACTTGCGTGGCCTAGAAGATCTCCTCATCTGAACTGCGCTGTAGGTTCATCTGAACCTCCTCTGGAAGCCGAAACTTTTGGTGGTGGAATGAAGTCAATCCGACTGTCGGTTTGTGAGATATGGTCTGCCCTAGTTTGATAATGAAGCCGCTAATGCTGATGCTACTAATCTAGGGTTTGCTACTACTGATATGAATCAGATTTATTGTACTATTTCTCTCTGTTGAATTATTGAAGATAAAAGAAGATTTGATCAAAGGGTTTCCCCACACATTGTGGGGTTTGTCCCTGGCTAGCCGCCACATCTTGTGTCTCTTGTCTTGGCTTGTTTTCTGTCGATCGTTTAATGTTCTATCTGCACTTTACTTTATGTACATGTGATTGCTAATCAGTGGAATATAATAAGAAAAAGAAGTAAACTGTTATAAGCATAGAACATACCATAACTTAACATGGTATCAGAGCTGAGGTGAAGACAAAGCCCAAGCAAGAGCAAGAGCAATCATTGAAGAGAAGATTGGCAAGGCTATCCTAAAAGAACTATGGGGTCCTCAACACTCTTTCCTGCCGAAGACAAGCTCCATGAGAAAGCTGACTATCACGGATGGAAGATGTCTATCGATCTAACCCTTGAAGATCAAGGAGTGCTGGACCATGTAAGAGGCAATATTGTTGAGCCTTCATCAAATGCATCTGCTGCTACCTGGAACAAATGGAAAAATGGAGAAGTCAAAACAAAGAAGATCATCCGGGACTCTATCGACAAGCGCTTGGTGGCCTACATCTCTGATCTAGACACCTCCAAGTAAATCTACGACAGACTGGCGAGTTTATTTAAAGTTAATGATGCAAATCAAGTTTTGTTTCTTAGACATAAGCTGAGGGAAATCAAGAAGGGTAACGATGAAAGTATGAAAGCATACTTCTTAAGAATCACCGAGATCAAGAATGATCTCCTATCTATTGGGGAAAATATTACTGATAGAGAAATGGCACTCACAACTCTTGAAGGATTACCATCTGAATGGTATGTGTTCAGGATTACTCTTCTGAACTATAATGTAATTCTTGGTTTCGAGGAATTAATGGCTAGATGCATTCAAGAAGAAACAAGGGAAGAAGTGTAAGAAATGCCCATGGCTAAAGGTCCTCCTGCTGCCTTTTCTTTTCATGCAAAGAAAAGAAATAATTCCGGGACTAAATCAAAAGGAAAGGTTGGACCTAAGGCTAGAAGAAAATGACGATGTTACATTTGCAATAAAGCAAGTCACTATGCAAGGGAGTGCCCTGATAGAAAGGACTCACTCTAGGACGATGATCAAAATCCCTCTGATGGCAATCAAAGGAATGACAAATTCAACAGCAAAGGTAAGAGGAGAGCTGGGAATCAAGGAAGAGGACAAGCATTCAAGAAGGCCAGAAATTCCAGGATGTATTAAATGCACCTGACCTCAAAAATAACCTAGTGTCCATCTCGGGAACGGAAGACAAAGGCTACAAGGTAACCTTCAGCAATGGCAAGGTATGTATATGGAAAAATAATGTTAAAGATGCCTTTACTCTTGGGTTTAGTGTTGATTCATTATATCAGGTCGATGGAAGTCTGCTAGGTGTCATGTCTTATGACACATCTCTTCAATCCGAACTTTGGCATTAGAGGTTTCCCCCCTTCATTATAAAGCTATACTCGGTGTAAGACAAATGGTGATAGGGATGCCCGAATTCTGAATAGAGAATGAAGGTGTATGTCTAGGATGTGTTGAAGGAAAGCTCAAAAGGGGACCATTTCCCTCAAGCCAAAGCAAGACCTCTGATATATTACAATTGGTTCACTCAGGCATACCTGAGGTTGGAATTAAGAGGGAGACTACTACACCACATACTCTTGAACAAAATGGTGTGGCAGAAAGGAAGAACCGCACAATTATGGAAGCTGTCCGGGCCATGCTACATGATCAAAGTCTTCCGAAGTTTCTATGGGCTGAAGCTGCAAATACTGCCGTATATGTACAAAATCGATGCCCTCATCAAGCATTGGGTTCCAAGACTCCTGAAGAAAAATTCACCGGTAAGAAATCTGATGTTTCTCATTTTAAAATTTTTGGAAGCCCTGTATACTTTCATGTGCCGAAAGAGAAAAGAAATAAATTGGGAGCATCTGGAAAGAAGGGAATTTTCGTGGGCTATGGTGAAAATACTAAAGGCTATAGAATCTATGTAGCCGGTCAAAGGGAAGTCATAGTTAGTCATGATGTCAACTTTGACGAAGATATGGCTCTCAGCAAGGTGATCAATCTTTCGACTTTGAGGAGCTCTCAAGAAGCCAACACCAGGGAACTGAAAGAAAAGGATGATGAATCAATGCCTGATGTAGAAGAACCCATGGATTTGATAGATTCTCATCCACATGAGCCTTCCTCTTCTAGGAAGAGGCCTTCATGGCTTAGGGGGATACTTGATGATGCTAAAGGACATGCTGCACCCTGAGGAACCTTCCGTCAAAGTAAGAAACTTAATAGGTATCAAGGATACCTGACCATCATGAGCACGATCATACAAAATGAGCCTTCGTCATTCTCAGATGCCGTCAAGCATCAAGTATGGAAGGATGCTATGACCGAAGAATATGAGTCTATCATAAAGAATGATGTTTGGGAAGTAGTTCCCAGACCCCAGGACAAGACTGTTGTTACTTCCAAATGGCTTTACAAGATAAATCATGCAACAGATGGAAGCACGGAAAAGTATAAGGCTCGTTTTGTTGCTCGAGGTTTCTCCCAAAAGGAAGGTATAGACTATGATGAGATATTTGCACTTGTTGCCAGATATACGACCATCCGCTCGATCATAGCCCTTGCCACTTCACAAGGATGGAACCTACATCAGATGGATGTCAAGACCAGTGTTGCAGGAAGCGCCCCCCCCCCCCGGATCCTAGGCCGGAATCGCGTCCCGTACGGAAGCGTTCCGGAAGCGCCCAAGGAAGCGCGATTCCATTTTTTCCGAAGCGCGATTCCGCATTTTTTATGCGCTTCCTGGTTTTTGAGAAGCGTTGGCCCCGAAGCGCGCTTCGGAGGGCGCTTCGGGCCTCCGGAAGCGCCACGCTTCGGGCCCGGAAGCGCCACGCTTCGGGCCCGGAAGCGCACGCTTCACGAGCGCTTCGGAGCGCTTCCGAAAAATCCGCGCGGGCTAAGGAATGACACTTCATTTTTTTTAATTTTTTTTAAAAGTTAACTTAACTTAGCAATGAGGGGGTGGGTTAGGGTGAGTTTAGGGTGAGTTTAGGTGAGGAATGAAAAGCATAAAGCTCCCATTCATTCCTCATTTTCTCACTTTGAGTTTATGAGAGTTGGAGAAGAGAAGAGAGGAGAGGAGAAGAGAAGAGAGGAAAGGAGAGGAGAAGAGAGGAGAGCTTGGAGGAGTGAAGAAGGAGGAGCTTGGAGGACTTCATCTACAAGAGCTAAAGAGGTAAGTTCAAACCCCAAACTCCCTTGTTTTTTTGAAAAAAAATTGTATTTTTCTCCTCCCTCTCCTACTCTTTCCCATTGTTTCTACTTGCTCCTTTATTTACAGGTTGTCCACCACCTATATCCATATTCCAAGATGGTGTTCTTTTGGCTTCTATGTATCATTCCACTCTTGGTTTTAATGATGGAAAGGGTGAGGAATAGAAGGGAAGAGGAAGGGGATGAACTTGGTCCTAATAGTAGTGACCCAATGTATGATGAGGAGGAAGGGTTTGAAGAGGAAGGGGATGAACTTGAAGGGGACACTGAAGCACAAGATGGGAAAGGTACATCAACACCCTTGTGGAACTATGTGACCAAACTTGATGGGGGAAAGGGTGGTGGATCTTACAAATTTGTGTGCCCTCATGGTTGTCATGGAGGAAAACCATATTGTGGCTCATATACCCGTCTGAGGAGGCATCTTTGTGGGGTGCTGGACAGTGATGAAAAAAAGGGTTCTGTGGGGGTACAAATTTGCCCAAACATTTCAACTGAAGAAAGAAGAAAATACATCCAAATAGAGATGGCTGCACAACAAAAAAACAAGAAACAAAAAACTCATTCTGAATCAAGTGCAACCTCTAAATTTGGTAGTTGCCCATCTCCTCATGGTACTTCTGCAACCTCTGGAGGTAGAAGAACAATAGGGGATTTCCTTAATGTTGCTGGGAGGGATGATGTGGATGGAAAGATAGTCCGTTTTCTTTGTGCTTGCGGTGTACCATTCAATGTGCTTCGCTCTCCCTATTGGCATGACATGGTAAAGGCCATCAATGAAGCCCCAAAAGGATACAAGGCCCCCAACTATGAGAAAGCTAGAACAGTGTTATTAGAAAGAGAAAAAGCTAAGATTCAAAGAGCTTTGACACGTTTTACACATGAGTGGGTGGATTCTGGGGTATCCATTGTATCAGATGGGTGGACAAATATTAGAAACCAACATTTGATAAATGTTCTTGGTGTTTCTTCTAGTGGTGCAGTATTTATTGCATGTCATGACTCCTCCTCCATCAGTGCAACTGCACAAAACATTGCAGATCTCCTATTGAAATCAATCAAAGATGTTGGTCCGAATAATGTGGTTCAAGTGATCACAGATAATGCAGCAAATTGTAAGGCAGCAGGAAAAATTATTGAGCGTACTCATCCACACATCTTTTGGTCTGGGTGCCTGGTTCACACATTGAACCTTTTGATGCATGATATTGTGAAACACAAAGATTGTGGGTGGATTGCTGAGGTTTACAGGAAAGGGAAGCAGCTCATTAAATTCATCACAGGGCATACAAGGGTAAACTACTTCTATGGCACTTACTCCAAGTTGCAATTGCTTAAAATTGCAAAGACAAGATTTGCTAGTTATTACCTCACCTTTAGGCGGCTAGTGAGGGTGAGACAAGCTTTAACTAATCTGGTGTGTGCTGAAACATGGGATGAAATTAACACTGACACAGATGGTGCTAATGCAGTCAAGGACACTGTTCTTGACAGTTACTTTTGGTCACAGGTTAAATATGTTTTGCAATTCACCAAACCAATTTATTACATGATCAAGTTTGCAGATTCAGATCGACCAGTAATTGGGGAGGTGTATGAGCAAATGGATAGCATGTTGGGGCAGATTAAAGACATTGTTGAGCCTAGAGATACCACCTTGTACAATTATATTCGTGTAGAGGTGCAAAACCGATGGGAAATGCTAAATATTCCATTGCATGCATTAGCATATGTTTTGACACCTAAATACTATCATCCATCATGGCTTTCAACACCAGCACCTGGGGGGGAAGCAGGAAAAAACCACACCAAGATAGAGAGGTTCACGAAAAATATATGGCTGCATTGAGTAAATTAATCCCTGATGAGGAGGAGGCTACATTGGTACGGAGACAGGTGAGAAACTATGCGCTCAACACTGGTCCATTTGGGAGCATGCATGCAATTCAAGATCGAGAGACTTTTTCTGCTCTTGAGTGGTGGAACATGCATGGAGGGGGTACTCCACTTCTACAGAGTTTGGCATTGCGGGTGCTATCACAGGTGGTAAACACTTCTTCTGCAGAAAGGTGTTGGAGCTCTTATTCTTTCATCCACAGTGTTAAAAGGAACAGGTTGAATTTAGACCGGGCAGAGAGCTTGGTTTATGTTCATTACAACTTGCGATTGTTGTCCCATTACTGTGAAGATGCAAAGTCTAATAAAGACTTGTTGATTTGGGACAAGAATCCAGAGGAGCCCAATTTGGAGGATGGAGTGTTGCGACTAGAGCAATTAGAGGATGCTCTTATCCAGGTATGTCCATTGTGGTATGAATTTTCCAATTTTCCCTTATAAAGCATTTCTCTAATTCATGTTTTTAATTTTTTTGTTAACTAGTGTTTTTTTTTTTGCATGAATTTTTTGAGCGATTCTAGGATGATGATGACCGTGTTGATATGCCACCACCCCCACCCCCATCTGGTCCCTTGGTTCCTAGGTTCCATGGTTCAACACCAACAGCAGGGGGTTCTTCTTCATCAGTTTCAGTGCCACGACTTACACAGGGACCATCTTCTTCATTGCCACCACGTGGAGGCCCGCCATCACGTTCTATTCGTGGTGGAAGGAGGAGAGATTAGTAGATATATTCACAATCTACTACTTTTTGTCATAGATTACTCATTAGACTTGTAGACTTGTGAATTTGAATTTTGAACCTTTTTGGCTTGGCGGTGACCAAGTGACATATTTTGTAAACATTATTATTTGAATTTTGGACATGACAAATGTTGACAGTTGCTCACTTGCTAGATAAATCATAATATGCTCTATGTTTTATGTTTTATAATATGCTTAAATGTTTTATGTTTTATAATATGCTTAAAAATTTGATGTATGTTTGTAATAGCTAGAATATAGATGATTGTTGTACATACTAGTAACTACAATGGAATCATGGATGCCATATCTATCTTGATTTATGCAAAAATATGCATGTTTTCATGTCTTCTACAATTAATTTGGTATTTGGGATGTTTGTTTTGAGTATAAATGCAAAAAAATATAATATATATATATATATAGCAGACGCTTCCGCGGACGCTTCGCTTCCTAGATTTTTGGAAAATGACGCTTCCGCGCTCCCGCTTCCGCTTCCGCTTCGCTCCCGCTTCGTGCAACATTGGTCAAGACTGCGTTCTTGCATGGCTCGATCAAAGAAGAGGTCTACGTGGAGCAACCCGAAGGATTTGAGATTTATGATCGAAAATCTCATGTATGCAGGTTGAAGAAAGCTCTCTATGGGCTGAAGCAAGCACCCCGAGCATGGTATGAGAGGATCGATAGCTACTTGATGAAGCTGGGATTCACTAGGAGTGAAGCTGATCCTAACCTTTACTTTAAGGTTGAAGATGACAAGCCTCTCATACTGGTGTTGTATGTGGATGACCTCTTTCTAACAGGTGCAAACCCTCATTCACAAATGTAAGAGGGAGATGGCTTCTGAATTTGAAATGAAGGACCAAGGACTTGAAGTGTGGCAGAAGCCAAGGGAAATTTTCCTATCTCAAGGAAAATATGTGGTAAATATATTGGAAAGATTCGGTATGATGGACTGCAAGCCTGTGACTATCTCGAGGATCTTAACTTTTAGAAGTTATATGGTAGTGATGTCGGACCAGACTTGGGAAATGCCTCTGAGTTTCAAAAACTCATTCGCATTAATGTTCTTGGTGAACCTCCGTCCGAACATATGTTTTGCAGTTAGCATTGTGAGCTCATATTTGGTTGAGCCTCACTGGATTGATGCCAGGAATCTTCTGAGATGTCTTCAGGACACAATCTCTCATGGATTAAGATACACTGCCGGAGATGTGAGACTACTTGGATATACTGATGTTGATTGGGCAAGCAGTGTGGTGGACCGTAAGAGCACTTTTGGGTACTGTTTCACCTTGGATCTGCTTCGATATCCTGGATGAGCAAGAAGCATAAGTCGGTGGCTTTAAGCACCGCCAAAGCAGGATATATTGTTGCTAGCATAACCTCGTGTGAGGCAGTCTGGTTGCGAAAGCTCTTCACTAAGCTGTTTGGATTTACATTGGATACCACTGTGATTCTCTGTAACAACCAAAGGTGGGATTCGATTATTGAGGAATCCCGTATTCGTCAATTGCTCCAGCAGATAGACATCATCTGGGATATGGTAAGTCGATGAGCAAGGAAGCTCCATCACATTAAGATGATGTACAGGTTGATACACCTTGTCAAAGCCCCGAGGAAAGATCTAATCTATGATTTTCCCAAACAACTTGGAGTCGGTAAGAAACCCTTGTACAAGGATCCTGCATGTTGCATACATTGAGCTCTGGGAGCTCTGAGGGCTTACGGTTATTACTGGAGCAACATACGACAACAGGGTGACTCACCCTCCCTTGGTGGTGCACACTGGAACAAGATGATTCGCTCTCTTGTGGGACAAGATGATTCGCTCTCTTGTGGAACAGGATGATTCACTCTCCTGTGTAGCAGGATGATTAGTTCTCCTGTGAGGCCTGGATTGATGTGTTCTCCATGGCGATTGTAGCAGGATTGATGTGTTCTCCTGTGAGGCCTGGATTGATGTGTTCTCCATGGCGGCCTGGATTGATGTGTTCTCCATGGCAATTGTAGCAGGATTGATGTGTTCTCCTGTGAGGCCTGGATTGATGTGTTCTCCATGGCAATTGTAGCAGGATTGATGCGTTCTCCTGTGAGGACAGGATTGATTAGTTAACCTGTCGAGGCATCCTACCCATGCAGTCTGGGACTCATGGGAAGTACCTCTCATCTGATCAATGAGCAGGGAAATGAAGTTAGGGACCATAGTAGTACCGATGGACGCATCGTTGTAACTACCGTACTCCCTACGCTAGGATGACCTCCATTGATCTGGGATCAATGATACTGGTCTGGGACCAGTGGTAGGAGTTGTACCATACTATGACGCTGACTTCGGGTCGGTTGAGACTGGTCTGGGACCAGTGGTACACTCTCTGAGACTGCGATATTGGTCTGGGACCAGTGGTAGGAGTGGTACTTACTATGAAGCTAACTTCGGGTCGGCTGAGACTGGTCTGGGACCAGTGGTACACACTCTGAGACTGACTTTGAGTCAGTGGAGGATGATACTGGTCTAGGACCAGTGGAGTTGTACTCACTATGACGCTGACTTCGGGTTGGTTGAGACTGGTCTGGGACCAGTGGTACATACTCTGAGACTGACTTTGAGTCAGTATGATACATCCTCGATCATTTCTTCTTCTTCATAATTCGGACAAAAGCAGAGCAGAACAGAACAATGCAAGAGCAGAGCAGAACAGAGAAAAACAGTACAGATCAGTGCAGGGCAGAACAAGACAAAGCAGAATAGGCAGAATAGAGCAGAGCAGGGCAAGGGTCAGGTTGTACAGGGCAATGCATTTGATGGATGAATAGTAATGACCGATAGACAGATTGCAGATGAAGTTCTCCATGGTTGAGAGGGAGTGTTAAAATTGGCAACTAGGGAAAAACTTCATGTGGGTCATCTTATTCATGGCTGATAATATTTTTATTAGATTCCTCTCGTCGAGAGGTGTAGGATTGATATAAAGATCATCCGATTCCGATAAGTATTCATGGAGATATGAATTTATTTTGATTATGGAATTATTATCAAGCCGACCTACAACTCATGTAGGCTCAGAAGCCCAACAGTCGCATCTATTCACCCACCAACGTTGTGTATAAATATAAGAGGATTTTTCCTCATTTGGACTCACTCATCTCATCACATCTCTCTCTCTCTCTACTACGCAAAAATGAGTCTCTTCTCTACTGCGCTGAAATGGGTCTCTCTCACACATGTGAAGCCGGAAGCTGTTGAATTTGAAGCTGCAACTGCAAAAGTAAAGATTGACTTGCGTGGCCTAGAAGATCTCCTCTTTGGAACTTCGTTGTAGGTTCATTTGAACCTCCTTTGAAAGCCGCAACTTTTGATGGTGGAATGAAGTCAATCCGACGAACGGTTTGCAAGATATCGACTGCCCTAGTTTGAAGCCGGAAATTGCTGAAACTGAAGCTGCAACTGCAGAAGTAAAGATTGACTTGCGTGGCCTAGAAGATCTCCTCTTTGGAACTGCGTTGTAGGTTCATCTGAACCTCCTTTGAAAGCCGCAACTTTTGGTGGTGGGATAAAGTCAATCCGACGAACGGTTTGCAAGATATCGACTGCCCTAGTTTGAAGCCGGAAACTGCTGAAACTGAAGCTGCAACTGCAGAAGTAAAGATTGACTTGCGTGGCCTAGAAGATCTCCTCATCTGAACTGCGCTGTAGGTTCATCTAAACCTCCTCCGGAAGCCAAAACTTTTGGTGGTGGAATGAAGTCAATCCGACTGTCGGTTTGTGAGATATGGTCTGCCCTAGTTTGATAATGAAGCCGCTAATGCTGATGCTACTGATCTAGGGTTTGCTACTGCTGATATGAATCAGATTTATTGTACTATTTCTCTCTGCTGAATTATTGAAGATAAAAGAAGATTTGATCAAAGGGTTTCCCCACACATTGTGGGGTTTGTCCCTGGCTAGCCGCCACATCTTGTGTCTCTTGTCTTGGCTTGTTTTCTATCGATCGTTTAATGTTCTATCTGCACTTTACTTTATGTACATGTGATTGCTAATCGGTGGAATATAATAAGAAAAAGAAGTAAACTGTTATAAGCATAGAACATACCATAACTTAACATTTTGGCACATAGCTTGTACACAAGCCGAGAACTTCTAAATTTAAATCTCTTTTAAAAAAACTTTGTACTTCATTTCTTTCATTTCCTATCTAAGAGCTTGAAGATGGCTAAGCAAAGACGAGAGTTTACTCTCACTCTTTAGCTTAGCCTTTTGTAAATTATAATTGTACATATACATTTTATCTTGCTGATTTTTCCAGTCTGTCCTAGTCTCTTACCCCATTCACTGCCATTTCACTGCTCCTCTACTTCCCTCCTGGAAGTTCTCGGTGTGACTCCCTCTGAGCCTCAATTTCCCTCCTGGAAACCCCTCTACCAATGTCGAGATGCCCCCACTCCAATCGTTAGTGCAGCTGCACCACTGATCTAGATTTCTTGGCTAGAAATCCTCGGCAGTAACTCCCTCCTCCTTGGTCTTGCCTATTAGGTATTATTCTGACCACAGTACCCCACCAGCTTCACTCTACAACTTACCCATAGCCTCCTATGCCTCAGAAAACTGAAGGTTAGAGCTTCTAGGCTCTGCGCAATCCCAGCACCAGCAAAATTACACCACCTGACCACAGGCGTCAATCCTTCCTGACTAAGAAAGATGACCGAGCACTGCATAGGTTAGGTCTACTCCTTTCTACCACTGCGCTGATCCTCCTCCCAGCTCAAACTTGATGACACAGGCATTGAGTCACCCCTTCCTTGCTGCTTCTCCGCTAGCAACAGCTTCTGTCAGTCGGGACAGTTGTTTCTGCTGTTGCTGCTCTACTCAGTTGATACCCTCAGTTCTCCTGTGATCTGCAAACATGCTCTAATACCATGTTGGAATTTCTAAGTCTAACTGTTAGAAATCCTTCATGTACTTTTTGATTTATTTCTGCCTACTTGTTCTGTTTAATTAACAAGTTATTTACCAGGTAAATACTGAAAGGAAATACAAATACATGCTCAACACATTACAGATCATCAACTGAAGGAAAAAACAAGCACACAAGTGACACCGTTGTTTTTGGACTAATGTCGCCGGGAAAACCCAATGCGAGAAAACCGATGCAGCTATCTGAGGGTTTTATTATTAAGTAGTTTCAGAATACAACCTGGGTGCCAAACCAGCTCACCCAACAGAGAATGATCTCGGCAGTAGTACCTCTCAGTCGAAGACAGATATTCCAGCTAAAACCCCAGATGAACAATCCCACAGTTCTCAGCTCCAATCTGCCCCACGAAATCTCCAGTGTCTGCCTCTAGGGACTACGTCAGCCACTCTGGCCCAACGTCACCCCAACTCACCCTGCGTCAACCTTTGGAGGCACTGCATCAGCCTCTAGAGCCTCTGCGTCACCCACGTTGGCTCTCTCCGGCACTGAGCAGCTCCTGGTTGCCTCTGCGTGGGCCCTGATTGGCTCTGCGTGGCCTCTAACTGGCTCTGCGTCCCTCTCTCCTGGTTTCCGTGTTGATGCTCCTGGTACCCTCTCTGCCTCTCTGCTTTTGTATTCATTGCCCCTCAGTTGTAACTCTGGTCACTCCTTCAATTTCCTCAGCAAGCCCTGCCCCAAAAAATTGAATTATTGATCAACTCGGTGTGTTCTCCAAGTGACCCTCAAGCCTCCTTTTATACTTTTCTCATTGACAATTCAACAGCCGAGATTAAGTCCCTAATCAACGGCTAAGATTAACTCTGGCTTGATCCATGACTTTTGGACCCTTCTAACACAATTTTATATTAAATCACATTAATATTTTATTTTCCCTAAGTTTAGACTTAGGGACTCCATTAAAAATATTAATTGTTTTAATATCTCCCAAATTGTTTAGAATCTGCCCAAACCATTTATGGGTATTGGACATCTCATGTGCTTTAGCCTCTCCACCAATTTTCGTGGCTAGAGCACATCCGGTGCTACCCCAAATCAACATTGGATTCTCCCAAAAAATGATAAGAAGGCTCTTCAATAAAAGTTCCAAAATTAGTGCACACGGTCACTGGTTAGGGCTTAAAGGTATTGGCTTGGATTACACAACATATTAGCCTTAAAAGAGTCAAATAGGCCTCTGCAAAACAAGTCTTGGATCAGCCACCAAATCCTTCCAATGCACCGCAAGAAATCTCTTGATATGTCAGTGATTAGGGCCACAAATATAAGTTAGAAAAGCCATAGATGTAACTTAGAAAGGATTGTAGTTATAGCCTTTAGATCCACTTGGAAAATTCGCTTGAAAACTCTGCCTCAGAAAGTCACATGACAATCACTATAAAAGGGCAAACCTTGCACAGGAGTAACCTCAGAGAAATATGATAGACGTCTACCAACAGACCCAAGTAAACCTCTATCAAAATGCCCTAGATTAGTTAACAAATTTGCACCAAATCTCTGTTCGAAAGTGTTAAGGTTCAGATCAACATCGGAACTTCATATTTGCAATAGATTTTTGCCCTAAGAGGGCCGAGAATCTGAAACGAGTCTGTACTCAAAACCAGACTAGCAAACAAATTCATATGCACAGGAATCCTTCGCCTCCACAAGCTTCAGATCACATCCATATCTCTGCTTCCTGTGCATTGTTCTACAATGAAAAACCATATCCCAAAAGGTGTAACCAATAAGCCCAAAACCCTTCAGACCTTCGACCTCCTGTTAGATAAGCTAGACTACTCAAAGGTCGCAGAGATATTCCATGGTTTCTCATACAAGATCAGCGTTCAAATGCATACCCTTGAGGAGACACTGAGCCTCCTTTTATAATGACCAAGGAGGCTTTTAGTAGGGGCTAGCCAAAATTCAAATTTAATTTTCTTTGGAGCCAAAAACCCCATAATCATTTAGGTCGACTTACACATTTGGAGGGAGTCATTTTGAATTGAATTTTAAATTTGACCACAAAATATTTAATTTAATCCTTTAATGAAAGTCCTTCTTGGCGTCATGATTTCAGCAATTTTCTAGTCAATGATAAGTTGCCACAAGAAGGGGGCTTCAATCTTTGATCGAGCATATCTTCCCAACCATGATGAACCACGAGGCATGCCATATACCGTTGGAATCAGCACGGCGAGGAGAATCAAATGATGATGGTCTTAAGCCTGTTGACCTCTACTGGTCAACTACCCATGCAATGCACCTTGTCTTTTCTTGACAAAAAGAAGCAGCACCTGATCAGCATGTCCGTGCCATCCTGCCATCATCAGCAGTTTGATCTTTCTGATTGTAAACCCAGTCTGCATGTATTAGCTGTAAATAATCTTAGCAGACATGAAGTCATGTATGTAATTTGCCTAGGTGGACCTAACTTTGTGATGATAATCTACGTCCCGGAAGGTTTTTTGTCTCACCGATCCACGGATCGGCAGAGTCTTCCTTCAAACCTGACCCCAAAGCCGGGATTGATTTTGTCATTAGAACTTTAGGAGAATCCTAGTGTGTTGATCTGCTAGATTATCGTTGTGTCGCAGAACTGGGTGTTTTGTGAGGGTCTGTATTAAATGGGTTTGTCCCTTAAGATGTAATTTTGTAAAAGTCGTGATGTAATGTGTCCTGAGGGTCGAGAAATGTTTTAAATCCCCTCATGAGTCCTAAGTCCTAGGTCCTAGGTGATGTTTCCGAAGGCTTAGTTCAGTGATCCATTTTAAAATGAATTAAAAAATTAAAAAATGAATAAAAATAATAAAATAATGAAAAATAATAAAAAATTAAAAAATCAAGCAAAAACCCTAACTAATAAAATAATAATATTTTAAGTTAATAAATCGACGGATGAGATCAAGAGATGTCTTGATCCTCATCAACGGTCGAGATCATTTCTACATGGATCACTCGAACTAGCCGTTAGGATCATTTCCTTTGTATAGGGTCTTAGGGGGTCATTTCAAATGGGGATCTGTGAGTCAAAGACTGAAGAAGCTCTCTTGTAAATTTGTTTCTGGTTAATAAAGAAGACTTTGGGGTCCATATCTTGCTGGTGTTACTCTCTTGAAATGCTGTGAGATTGTTTTAATTTTCTGCATGTCATTTTCAGCTGTTAATAATAGCTTTTGTAGAGTATTGTGGGTACAGGTATCTTGCTCACTTGCTAGGGTTTGGGTGTTGTTAGGGTTTCTGAAGTAATGGCAGGTATCTCCATTACTTCCTGAGATCTAGCAGCATTTTTGCCCTCTTTACTGATGGTTGTTTCTGAGCTGTGCAGAAAAACCCTTGCTGAAGAAGATTTGGTGGGCGTTAGGGGAAGTTCTCGGCTGAACCAGCCAACTCCCACAAGCATTTTCTGCTGAGCCCAGTGGATTTGATCCTGGGTCTATCATTCGGTTTTGTTTTTCTGATCTGCATAAGAGATTTTCTGAGTTCCTTCACAGTGAAAATCTGAATTTTCTGTTTCTTTAAATATTTCTGTGCATATTGGTGGATCTGGCTGTTAAAGGGCCAAAATCTGTACATTAATCAGCTAAGCTAGGGTTTCGAAAATTTTGTTTTAGGGTTACAAACTTTTTCATTAGGGTTTTTAGGTTTCATTTTATCGCATGAAAAATTTTGAAATTATTTTTGGCAGGTAAATCAGACTTTGCTTTGGCTCCCATGCCCTGCTGCCGTGCCCAGAAATGGCTCAATTTCGATATTGCTGTTCGATTTAAAAAAGTTTTGATTCAGTCATTTCTGCAAGATATACTCATCATAGACGTGAATCGTTCACAAACTCAGCGAAGGGCTTCAGAATCGAAGCGCATATTTGTCTCATGAACGAGTTATCTGGAAGGAGACAGCGTGAGTAAAAAGGCGGATTCAATTCGAATAGTCAAAAGCTGCTCTCAAATGATCTCAGTCTCGCTTTCTTGCCGCCGTCATTTCTCCATCGAAATCCTGTGGATCTGCGCACGTCCTGAGTAGTCCTTCACGCAGAGCAGGGTTTCTAACACGCTTGAATGAGTTTCGGTTTCTGAGAGGTATGCGGACAGGGTTACGATTCTGCGCCATCGAGCATAGTGTTGTGCCGTATCATTCGAAAAACACGCATGGTTGACTTGTGTATCTTTTGATATGCGTATTGCTGCCTTCGTCTTGGTTATTCGATGAATAGCATATGGTTTTATGTTTCACGCTGTTGCTGCTGCCATCAAACCCAAAAGAAAAGCGTAAAATAAAAAATTTGTTTCTCATCACGTGTAGCAAGGACTATAAAACAGCAAAACCAGATTTGAATCGAGGTTGTTCAACTCAGAAAAGCTCAGGGTCAGCGCAGTTATGGAATCCGCCTGGGGTTTTCGCTGGGAAATGAAGTCTTGAATGTCATCTACGTGGCTTCAAGTTGACTGCTCCCGCATCCTCGTCCTGCCATCCACGCGAAGAGCATCGGGCTGCCTGCAAAACTTATGCGAATCCTTCCACACTGTGTCCGCCATCAAATAACTTGCATTTTCGCCACCAAATCGTGCAGACCAGGTAATGTGTTTTTATGCATTGACAAAACCTATACCCGCTGAGTTGTATATGCGTGGGTAAGTTTTCACTGTAGCGTAAAAAGAAGAAAGCGTTTTTTCCATTGTAAATGCATTGGCGTAGGTAATATAGTCGACTTTTTTTTAGACCATAGTTTTCTTTTTTTGATTTTAGATGCTAAGTATTGTTTACGTTAGTTTTAGTTAGGGTATAAAGCTTTTGTTTTTCGATTTAAATTTTTTAGCGTAGATGTGTTTCTCAATTAGATTTAGGTTCCACGTATTTCTTTCTTTTTTTTTAGATGTTAATAGATTTGTTTAATTAGGTTTCATTTTATTTCAAATAAAAAAAAAAGGGGGCGTTCAATTGTATTTTGTTTAGCACTTTGATTTAAATAAAAAAAAAAATCTGAATATAAAAGGGGATTAGTAGCGTTTGGTAAATTTTTAGATTTGATGTATATAGATTTTAATTAATTGTTAGTTTAAGTTTAGTTAGATTTTAATTAGATTTCAATTTATCTTTTTAGTTTAGAAATTTGTATAGTATATAGATTTTAGATTTTTAGGATTTAGCTTTAATTAGACTTTAATTTTTGTTTCATTTTTGTTTTTTTTTTGAATAAAAAAAATAAAAAAAATATATATTTTTGGTTTTATTTTTAATGATTAGAATTTAGTTTTAGAATTTTAACCATTTTTAGGATTTTTAAATTTCCATAATATTGAAAAATAAAAATTAAAAAAGGATTTAAAAAAATTTGTGTGGAAAATCATTTTGCCAGTCTCAGTTGCTTTCGCGATATATCTTTCATGCTGAGATCTGAAATTTTCAAGTCGAAACACGAAACCCAATGTCTGGTTAATAATTCATGATGCTCATGGTGGTTTAAGGCATTTATCTCTTCAAAGCTTTTAGTTGCCGGATATTGTTTTGGTCACATGATTTAGCTGATGATAGATGGTTGCTGTTCATGGTCCATGTTTCTTTATCATTTAAAAAGTAATCATTTAAAAATTGACTCCACAAAGCACTGGTCTGCCCAATTAACCAAATCCATCGAGTCCTTTTCATATCGTATCTCGTGTCTCCCAACCAACTGGTCGCCAGTTGGTCTCATCATCTCCCAGGGACTCCCCCCCTTAGCCGCGGGAGACAGGCTTAAACGGAGGGATCGGGGATCAGAGTGACAGCCCCCGGTCTGAGCGTTGTCGTGTCAATCTGCGCGACAACATTTTTTGGCGCCGTTGCCGGGGACAAAGTTTTTTCTGTTCCTGGAGTTTCATCGACATTCATCTTCTCATCTTCTCATCTCTCATTTGAGCTGGCAGATTCAATATTTTGGCATCTTTTCATCACGTATCATCAGCATATCTTCGGTGTGTTTCTTGTTTGGGTGGCGACTCCATTTTCTTATTTTTTCCCAGACAAGAAGCCTCCCGCATATCTGTTTGTTGATTACTTCTTGGATCTTAGAATCAGTTTTATTGTTCAAGTGGCGACTCCACCTCTTTCATCTTTTGATTTTCTTGAGCATAGATCTAGTTCTATCATCCATATCATCCCTTATTATTCATCATGGATTATTCATGTAAACCATGTCGTTTTACTCACCGTCTCCGTGATTTTCCGGAGGAGGCCCTTCCTGAATTACCTATTTTTTCAGATGGTGATCCAATCGCTGCTAAAAGGCATATTGACTTGTTTATTCGCATCATGATCATATATTGTAGATCCCCTCAGTTTAATCATGACGATATCAAAATGCGTCTATTTGTCCTTTCTTTAGAAGATGATGCTTTGAATTGGTTTAACAATTTTCCTAAGGATTCTTTCACTTCTTTGGTTGATATTATCAATGCTTTTGAAGATAGATATTGTTATCCGAACAGCTTGCCTTCTACCTCTAAAATTGTTGAACAGAAAGAAAGTAGTTCCACTGTTGAAGAAAGATTTCAAAGTCAGAATGTGTCATCAACCGAAAATACTGCAGATCAAGTTCATGATAATGAAAAATCAGGGGAAAATGACAATGAAAGGGAAGAGCAAAAGAAAATTTTATTAGATCTAATGATGCTGGTGAGAAATATGGAAAACAATCAAATTAATTATGTCAATGATGTGAAAACTTTATGCACTCATTTGGAAAAACGTATTAGGGAGATTGAAGTCACGCAAAGTCACCATGCTAAAGAAATTGAGGCCATAAAAACTAAATATGAAACAGAAATTGGAAACATGCATAGCAAGATGTCAGTCTTAGAGGAAAATATGGTGACCATGAAAGCTGATCATGATAGGGAAATTGACTCTATACAAAATAAGTTATTCACTATGGATGAGGAAATGACTATCATGACATTCAATCATAACAATCAGTTGGCTGACATGCAAGCAAATCACATAGAAGAAATAAATTCCATACAGCACTGCTTGATGAACATAAAGGAAGGAAATGTTAAAGTAATAAAAGACATGCAAGAACACCATGCCAGACAAATCAGTGCTACAAAGGTTGAACACTCTAGTCAGATGGATGCCATTAAAATACAAGTTCAAAGGTTTCAGCAACTGGCAGAGGATAAGAAAAACCAGCAAACATCAACAGATCAGAAGTCTTCTCATTTGCTGCAACAAGATTCATCTTATTATTGGGAGGTTGTTGATTCGATTGAAAGATGGTTGATTGAGGGTGATCCAGACAGACTTAAGAATGATAAAGATCAGATGCAAGATGAAGAAAGACATAGCACGCATATCTTACATACTTCATCTGATAGCTTTGAAACAGAAAGTACCAGGTCATCAGTAATTCAACCAGCCAGAAAGAAAAAGCGCAAGAGAAAGAAGATAAGACGAAGATTTGATACATCAGACGGCCGTGAGCAGCTTGATTTTCGGATAGGAAAAAGTCCTACCATATGCAAAATTGGACATGGCACATCCGACAAGCAGCCCACAGATTTGCCTGAAAGCAGGCAAATGCTCAGTATGCACTATATTGAACACATCTGATGCCATGAGGCATCCTTTGTATCGTATTTCTAACCCTACTTCTTGTTTTTTTCAGCATTCTTATTTCTGCTTTAGATAGTTAATAAATGAAGAGCTTTTATCTTTATTGTGCTTAACGTATATGATGATTTTTTTTTGGATGGACGCTACTTATTTTTGTGTTGTATGGATGCAGATTATGGATTTTCACATTCCTGCAAGCAGCAACGTGTCCCCAAGTAGAGCCAGATGTTGACCTCTACTGGTCAACTACCCATGCAGTGCACCCTGTCTTTTCTTGACAAAAAGAAGCAGCACCTGATCAGCATGTCCGTGCCATCCTGCCATCATCAGCAGTTTGATCTTTCTGATTGTAAACCCAGTCTGCATGTATTAGCTGTAAATAATCTTAGCAGACATGAAGTCATGTATGTAATTTGCCTAGGTGGACCTAACTTTGTGATGATAATCTACGTCCCGGAAGGTTTTTTGTCTCACCGATCCACGGATCGGCAGAGTTTTCCTTCAAACCTGACCCCAAAGCCGGGATTGATTTTGTCATTAGAACTTTAGGAGAATCCTAGTGTGTTGATCTGCTAGATTATCGTTGTGTCGCAGAACTGGGTGTTTTGTGAGGGTCTGTATTAAATGGGTTTGTCCCTTAAGATGTAATTTTGTAAAAGTCGTGATGTAATGTGTCCTGAGGGTCGAGAAATGTTTTAAATCCCCTCATGAGTCCTAAGTCCTAGGTCCTAGGTGATGTTTCCGAAGGCTTAGTTCAGTGATCCATTTTAAAATGAATTAAAAAATGAATAAAAATAATAAAATAATGAAAAATAATAAAAGATTAAAAAATCAAGCAAAAACCCTAACTAATAAAATAATAATATTTTAAGTTAATAAATCGACGGATGAGATCAAGAGATGTCTTGATCCTCATCAACGGTCGAGATCATTTCTACATGGATCACTCGAACTAGCCGTTAGGATCATTTCCTTTGTATAGGGTCTTAGGGGGTCATTTCAAATGGGGATCTGTGAGTCAAAGACTGAAGAAGCTCTCTTGTAAATTTGTTTCTGGTTAATAAAGAAGACTTTGGGGTCCATATCTTGCTGGTGTTACTCTCTTGAAATGCTGTGAGATTGTTTTAATTTTCTGCATGTCATTTTCAGCTGTTAATAATAGCTTTTGTAGAGTATTGTGGGTACAGGTATCTTGCTCACTTGCTAGGGTTTGGGTGCTGTTAGGGTTTCTGAAGTAATGGCAGGTATCTCCATTACTTCCTGAGATCTAGCAGCATTTTTGCCCTCTTTACTGATGGTTGTTTCTGAGCTGTGCAGAAAAACCCTTGCTGAAGAAGATTTGGTGGGCGTTAGGGGAAGTTCTCGGCTGAACCAGCCAACTCCCACAAGCATTTTCTGCTGAGCCCAGTGGATTTGATCCTGGGTCTATCATTCGGTTTTGTTTTTCTGATCTACATAAGAGATTTTCTGAGTTCCTTCACAGTGAAAATCTGAATTTTCTATATCTTTAAATATTTCTGTGCATATTGGTGGATCTGGCTGTTAAAGGGCCAAAATCTGTACATTAATCAGCTAAGCTAGGATTTCGAAAATTTTGTTTTAGGGTTACAAACTTTTTCATTAGGGTTTTTAGGTTTCATTTTATCGCATGAAAAATTTTGAAATTATTTTTGGCAGGTAAATCAGACTTTGCTTTGGCTCCCATGCCCTGCTGACGTGCCCAGAAATAGCTCAATTTCGATATTGCTGTTCGATTTAAAAAAGTTTTGATTCAGTCATTTCTGCAAGATATACTCATCATAGACTTGAATCATTCACAAACTCAGCGAAGGGCTTCAGAATCGAAGCGCATATTTGTCTCATGAACGAGTTATCTGGAAGGAGACAGCGTGAGTAAAAAGGCGGATTCAATTCGAATAGTCAAAAGCTGCTCTCAAATGATCTCAGTCTCGCTTTCTTGCCGCCGTCATTTCTCCATCGAAATCCTGTGGATCTGCGCACGTCCTGAGTAGTCCTTCACGCAGAGCAGGGTTTCTAACACGCTTGAATGAGTTTCGGTTTCTGAGAGGTATGCGGACAGGGTTACGATCCTGCGCCATCGAGCATAGTGTTGTGTCGTATCATTCGAAAAACACGCATGGTTGACTTGTGTATCTTTTGATATGCGTATTGCTGCCTTCGTCTTGGTTATTCGATGAATAGCATATGGTTTTATGTTTCACGCTGTTGCTGCTGCCATCAAACCCAAAAGAAAAGCGTAAAATAAAATATTTGTTTCTCATCACGTGTAGCAAGGACTATAAAACAGCAAAGCCAGATTTGAATCGAGGCTGTTCAACTCAGAAAAGCTCAGGGTCAGCGCAGTTATGGAATCCGCCTGGGGTTTTCGCTGGGAAATGAAGTCTTGAATGTCATCTACGTGGCTTCAAGTTGACTGCTCCCGCATCCTCGTCCTGCCATCCACGCGAAGAGCATCGGGCTGCCTGCAAAACTTATGCGAATCCTTCCACACTGTGTCCGCCGTCAAATAACTTGCATTTTCGCCACCAACTCGTGCAGACCAGGTAATGTGTTTTTATGCATTGACAAAACCTATACCCGCTGAGTTGTATATGCGTGGGTAAGTTTTCACTGTAGCGTAAAAAGAAGAAAGCGTTTTTTCCATTGTAAATGCATTGGCGTAGGTAATATAGTCGACTTTTTTTTAGACCATAGTTTTCTTTTTTTGATTTTAGATGCTAAGTATTGTTTACGTTAGTTTTAGTTAGGGTATAAAGCTTTTGTTTTTCGATTTAAATTTTTTAGCGTAGATGTGTTTCTCAATTAGATTTAGGTTCCACGTATTTCTTTCTTTTTTTTTAGATGTTAATAGATTTGTTTAATTAGGTTTCATTTTATTTCAAATAAAAAAAAAAGGGGGCGTTCAATTGTATTTTGTTTAGCACTTTGATTTATATAAAAAAAAAAATCTGAATATAAAAGGGGATTAGTAGCGTTTGGTAAATTTTTAGATTTGATGTATATAGATTTTAATTAATTGTTAGTTTAAGTTTAGTTAGATTTTAATTAGATTTCAATTTATCTTTTTAGTTTAGAAATTTGTATAGTATATAGATTTTAGATTTTTAGGATTTAGCTTTAATTAGACTTTAATTTTTGTTTCATTTTTGTTTTTTTTTTTGAATAAAAAAAATAAAAAAAATATATATTTTTGGTTTTATTTTTAATGATTAGAATTTAGTTTTAGAATTTTAACCATTTTTAGGATTTTTAAATTTCCATAATATTGAAAAATAAAAATTAAAAAAGGATTTAAAAAAATTTGTGTGGAAAATCATTTTGCCAGTTTCAGTTGCTTTCGCGATATATCTTTCATGCTGAGATCTGAAATTTTCAAGTCGAAACACGAAACCCAATGTCTGGTTAATAATTCATGATGCTCATGGTGGTTTAAGGCATTTATCTCTTCAAAGCTTTTAGTTGCCGGATATTGTTTTGGTCACATGATTTAGCTGATGATAGATGGTTGCTGTTCATGGTCCATGTTTCTTTATCATTTAAAAAGTAATCATTTAAAAATTGACTCCACAAAGCACTGGTCTGCCCAATTAACCAAATCCATCGAGTCCTTTTCATATCGTATCTCGTGTCTCCCAACCAACTGGTCGCCAGTTGGTCTCATCATCTCCCAGGGACTCCCCCCCTTAGCCGCGGGAGACAGGCTTAAACGGAGGGATCGGGGATCAGAGTGACAGCCCCCGGTCTGAGCGTTGTCGTGTCAATCTGCGCGACAACAAAGCCCAAGAACTTGATTGTCCTTATCATTTTGATCAACGAAAGCAAAGCTTCTTCTGGTGTTGCTTGGGTTGACATCAATGAAAACCAATTTTCAACACTCATCTCTAAAATTATAAAATATACAAATAATAATGATAAAATCCCAACAATAACACTTCATCTATTGAATCCTGAATGGAATATGAAATTCCACTTTCTCCACATGAAGTTCTAAGAGGTTGGAACCACTCTCAAACATCTTGAAACAATTAATGGTAATGTTAAAAATTTAAGTAAAATGAGAAAAAAGGTAAAATAAAGGAGGATGTCATTTATACCATTAATTACCAAGGTTATAGACTCCTCAAAGCTCTATCCCATATTTCTGTTCTATCTTCATGAGTTATTGGACAAAAAATCTAGGGGGAGTGCCGATAAGTCCCCCTTCTAGGGGAGGGAGTCACCTCGTCTCCCTTTTGGGGAAACACATCCCCACATTGGGGAAAGTTTCCTCATGTGTTTCCCCAAGCTTCCCCCAAAGGGAGACACGGGGAAACATTTCCGCAGGCCTAGAACATAGGAAATGTGGGGGACGCAACCCCACCCTATGGGACATGTCCCCATCTAGCACTAATCAAAACATCTACTAGCCTATCCATTAAAATTGTCTTCAAGATCGTTGATGGTCTGAGTGAAGTTACTACTGAATTCAAAAGCTACTAGTGTGAAAATTGCTAAACGGGAAAGCCCAACTGGAAAAGAATAGGGAGTAATGCAAACATCATAAGAAACTATCAATTCAGTCCCAAACGAACTGTTATAGATAAAAGACCAAGAATGATCACAATTGTCAACATATGGTATATAACTATAATACCCCAAATATAAATTTAGCAGGAAATTACTTCAGAAAATTTAGTCGTCAATTCCATAAACAATTCACACAAATTAAACCACAAAATTTACTGCAAAATCTGCAAATAGAATCTGCAACTGAAGAATACACAATATAAATGTGCAAAAGAATTCAGCCTTATTTTATTAGTATGCAGCAAATATCACATGCTAGTACAATAATATAGAAATGGTTAAAGCGATGGCTTTCTGTTGATGCCTCGAAAATCGCTACATCAACATCGGGGATAACCATCCGGTCCGGACCTTAAAGGTAGCTCCTTTTCAATTTGGTGTGGTGGCTCCGACTGGATATAATGGGACCAGTTTCCCAATGATTGGTAAATAGGATGGATAAATGATTGATATATAATGATAATGGATGAATGATTTAATCTAAAAGTAAAATTATAAACAACTATCCTATCCGGGAAATTGTTGCTTTTAGCGTAACTTTTGATGGTCTTCATCCACAAACAGGCATATAGATGACTCTTGTTGGTAAACAAAGATATTTATTCATATGATAATTACCAAGCCCAAATAGTTGAACAAAGCAATCAAGCAAACATTATTACACTATTCCTCATATATATCATAGACATAGATATGATTGAAAGAATAACAGTCCTTAGACATTCAATAGTGAAAAGTACAAGGATTGCTGTTAAAACACATACATATATTCAATGATAGCAAAATTTAAACAAATGCCGATTCACATAAAAGAATGACACAAGAGCATGGATAATAGTACCATATGTTATTTGAATCACTCCCGATATCAATCACATTCAAATTCCTTCTAACTTAGAAACACTTCCACAAAAGGCAATAGTGCACATGTCATCAAAGCTTTCTTCGTCAATATTCAGAATACTAGCCCTGTCTTCATAAAAAATAGATCAGAAGCATAATAGTGTGACTTGCTGATTTGAGTTTATACAAAAACTGAGGACCCTTTCTAAATGCATGAAAAGGCCTATAAATACTAATTAAGCAACTAATTACAAAATAAAAGTGTTATTTAATTGGTACAACTATATTATGAATATCTCCTCAAAATCGGCTTGTCCTCAGTCGGCAGCATGATTCATTGTTTCGGATGATCTCCCTTCGGCTTGAGCTGGCAGATATCTAGCATCGGTTGAAATTCTGGAGGGCGACTTAGACGAGAATTCAATTGGGCAGAATATGTGGCATCTTGGATCTTGGGAATCATGCAACTGATGGCGTCAGTTAAACATTTTAGTGCGGCCCTCTGACTGTATGGCTTGATTAAGAAAAACCAAAAGGCATCCCAAATTAAACTTTGGATGCCAGCGATTAGTCTTCCATTCTTTTCCAATTCCTAATTGCATGTTTGTTCCAAGGCTTTGGCCGATGTCAATTTACCTGGATTACACTGTGAAATCATGTTAGACAGATAAAGAGTGTCATTGACCAATTCAATTAAATTGCTAGTAGATAACCGACATCTTGAGGTTTCTCTTTCTGCCTTCATTAGTTGCGACTGCCATTCTAGGAAAATGATGTCTTTGTGTAACTGTAGAATTTTGGGCAGATCCGCAGCTTGTGCTTCACAGGGGTCTTGCCAAGCAAGAAAGCTGGTTAAGGTCTCATCGGCCTGTTCTAAATCCTGCCTAGCTTCAACTGATTTATCAACTATTGATGTAGTAATCTCACAAAGAGGCTCAACCAGAGAAATGTTATGACATAGCAGTTTTAGCTGTGTAATCAATGCCTTACTGATTTGTAGAGCTTCGGTTTTGAACTCTGCTACTTGAGGAAGGCTCCTGAACTTTTCTATTTCTTGTGACAGTTGAGCGATTCGCTCATCCTTAGTCTTGCTCATTTGTTCATTCATCGCCTTTAATCTGGCCAATGCTTCGAACAATTCCTTTTGTTTCTGTACTGCGCTCAAGTCTATCCTTTGTTTTTCTTTGAGCAATTGTTCATTTAATTGGCTGTTTGTCTGCCGCTGTATTGATAGTTGTTGTTCTAACTGTTCTATTTTTCGCTGTGCTTCAGACACTTGTGACTGCAATGAACCAATTATTTGATCTTTTTCCTTAAGGAGATTACTTACTTCATAGGCTTTATCCATGGTGGCTGCCGAATACGCTCCGGCATACTGGGAAAGTTTCATAAGGTCATCGGAAGGGTTAACTTCCTCCTTCCACACCACATTAGCCGTCTCAATTTGATCTAGCAAAAGGGAAGATTGATCAAGTCTCCTCCTTTTCCTTTTTCTTTTCACCACAACCCTGTGTTTGGGACTGTAAAAGACATCTAATGGTGGTATGTCTTCTATCTGTAAAACAATCTGATCAGATGGATCTTTAGGAATTATTTCCACATCTTTGCTAATGGGTAGGCCGCTGGTTCCTTCAATTGGAACCGTAGTCGTGGTCGTTTCTTGACTGACTGTTACTTGGGGTGTGCCGAATCCTTGTGAAGTCTCGGGATTGCTTATAATAGAGTCAAATTGTTGCCACTCTTTGAGGAGTTTGGGATCAATTTGAGTCTCTAAATCAATAACTTCACTGTCCTGCTTCTTTTCTTTCTCCTGCTCTGTTTCCTGCTCTTTTCCTTTTTCTGGCTCTTTTCCCTTTTCGGGAATTTTCTCTGTAGCAGGAGGCTCGTCAATACTCTTCTGTTCAGGCTCGCTTGACTTAGTTGTTGGTGTAGTAGCCAATAAGTCCAGAGGCAGAGTTTTCAACCTCTGTTCTCTGAGCCTATTGAATTCTACCAGTCCTTCATCATTATATTTCATCTTGGCCAATGTTTTAACCTGAGACAATGATTCTGCTGAAGAAAATAGGTCGTCAAATTCATCTTTTTCATGGTCAAACTTAGTAAGTTTGGCCTGTTCAAGCACATTATAGGCAACCTTCCGGGGATCGAATTGCCTGTTAGGGATGGTCGCAAGATTGAGCATATTTATTTTTCCTGTCTCCTTCTCAGCATGTTTGTAATCAAGTAGAGTATAAACACCGCATCTCAAAGGGAATATGGGCCATGACTGCTTTTTAGAAGTCCTAAGAGTTTTGGATGTTCCAGCGGTTGTTATTTGGTAAGCTAACTCTCGTGCCAACAGTTTATCAGGTACATACAATGGGAGGACATGGGGTCTTGTGAGGCTACCAAACACCCTTATATATGTGAACTTATCTTCCCCGAACCAATTCCCCACAGCAGTCAAGTCAACTTCTGCCTCCTCGGAAATCCTTGGGGCAGGCTTATCAAAAATGGCATAATAGATAGGCAACATGAAACCGTTACAGATTTGATACAAGTGGTCTTTATAATGTGCCTTCCATAACATCTGATGATAGATGTGGATTGGCTTAGGGTCCTGTGGCGTCCACCTCCACCCAAGTATCAGGTATTCGGAATTAAAGCAAAGCATATCCATAACATAAGCACTGTAATAGAAGGGGGGAATAGTCCTGGTGGTTTTGCGTGAATTGAATCTAAAATCAAGAATGGCAGAGGCTAATTTATCAGACAATATATTCGCCCAATCCATGACATAACTACTAACAGCCGCTTCCATTAAAGAAACCATTTCAATAGTAAATTTTGCTGAATCATGCATTCCCCATATCCTACACATCATTGCCCCAGCATAACAGTAAGGAGATGACAAGGAATGCACGGAGTACTTACCCGATGATTCATATTTGTGCTTTGCGGGATTCTATCTCAATTGTCTAATCAGGGCTGATTCCGTCTCATTCTCCTCTGCGAATTTCTCCAGAAAAGCTTTGTTGTATTTCTTTTCAGGTTCGGGCAAATGATACATTTTCCTGGTTCGGGCAAATGATACATTTTCCTTAAGTTGTCAGGCTGAAATGAACCAAAAACTCTTCCATCAATTGTGGAAAACGTCCTATTAGAAACTGGAATTTGTTCGACCACCCATCTGACCACATCAGTGTAAGGAAGAATTTTCTCCCGAGCTGCTATCCTATGCAAAAATGAGTTAGCTAAATATTTCAGGGAGGCATCTGATTTATTAGTTGAGCCTGCAGTAGCTTCTTCCGACACTTCCTCCGGTTCTTTTGCCTCAATTAAATTATAGATGCTTTGCCAGCTTGTATTTCCAAGGCCGAGACATGTAGTGTCTGAGATTAGGCCCTTTTTGCTTGGTCCTGGGTCACTGGTGGGCTGGACTGTTACTGCAGGGGCCGCTGCTGCAGCGGATCTCTTGGATTTCTTTCCCATTTGCTTAAAACTTGTTATTTCGACGAAATTCTGCACAAGGAAGGAAACCAGCGTGATACAGAGAAATAGATAACATGAGCCAATATGAAAGAGTTATATCTATTAGCGAATAATCAAAGATCATAGTGAAATCGCCGCAGATAGAATCTAAGTGAAAAATCTGGGCATAACTGCTTCATTAATTGGCCGCTTCACCTGTCAATCACGATAAGGGAGCTTTTAAATATCCATCATAACGTCTATATTGGTGACGTGAAAGGGAGGGTTTTAATAATAGTCCAAAATATCGTTCAATCACCAAAGGTGGTATAATGCATGCCAATCTTTAATATGCTTAGGAACACATGCCTTGATTTAATGTATCGCAATCGGGAAGGGGCTTGGGTCACTTTACTTACACTATTGCGAAATCGCCGATCGCCGATAGCGATACGCCTTATCGCATCGGAAGATTTGAAGGTGTCACAGTTAATGAATTAATTGCCACAGCCGATTGCCGATAGCGATACCATCTGAGGAATGGGGGGTGCCTTATATATACGATGCGCTTTGCCTATCCCCGATATCCGATAACGATTTCCCTTTTCGGATCGGAGTAATTCAATGGGTCTTTATATATGTTTTTCTTATTATTGCGATATGCGATCTTGCAATCGCTTTATCGTAATAATAAAAAGCTTTATGATTTGTTTAAAATACCTATTTTATCATTGTTTGAAAGGTATATCATACTTCAGTCGGACCTTTTGATGAGGGTTTTTTCTAATAATGAGTTAATACCAATTTATTCACACATCTATGTTTAAAAGGGACCCATTTCATATTATGATTTTTAAAGAAAAATTTTATGGAATGGGGGGTGGTTGTATAACAAAACAATTGGCGATTCACTGGGAGAAACAGTTATCTCTAGGAAATGTTAAAATACTTAAACTTTTTTAATCTGAAAATCTTATCTGAGCGAAAAAATTCTAATATAACTAGGCAAACATAAATTCTGAATGTAATGATAACTATTTCTGCTATTCTCTTCTCATGTTACAATTAAATACATTCTATGTTTTATATTAGCCTTAATTGGTTGCTAATGAAAAACTTTTCCAACTTAGCTTTATAATGACTCCTTTGTCATAGGTAGAGCCTCTGCTGCCAGCAAACGTCTATAGTCTCGACAAGGATACCTTTTAACCATTTGATCATTCATTATTCCATCCATTTCAGAGTATAATTAAAAAAGAATGAATCCAGAAATATGTTGTCATATTTTTGTATCATTTTTTTTCTTTATTTTGTAAGATAAAAAGCCATTGTCCTGGTTTGGTAGCCAGCTATTTGACAATGCCATTCACTGGTTGTAATTTAACTGAACAAGTTGGCTCGTGATGAGACCCCTTGTCTTATAATTATAAGCCATTACCCTGTTTTGATATGCAATATTGATAATGTCAATCGAATTATTTCCCTATGATCATGGTAAGCAAGCTTGTAATAAGACCTCTTATCTTTTACCTCAAATATATTTTAGAATTACACTCTGAGTAATTATAACCCTTGATGAATGGGATGAACAATTTTCTCCTTAAGAGAAGATGGATGACACGATAAGAGTTGAAAATGCTAAGATTGAATCAGTATATGTTTTGTATTGATAACCGTTTTCAGACTGCTTAAAAATATTAAAATGGTTTACAGTACTTCTAATCTTTGAGAAGAGTTCACAAAAATAAAATGGGGTTTCAGAATCTAAATATACCTAATTTCCTAGAAATCTTCCTTTCGTTTAAGGCTTCCATTTTAAAAGCAAATATCATAACTGTTTCTTTTGAGAAACTTTTCAATATAGTAAAGACCAATGGAAGGCAAACTTTATTTTTCCAAAATCCTAAAAATCTAATCTATGTACAGAAATTTAGCTGAAAATTGAATATTTACAAAGGGAGAAGGGGTTACCTCCTCAATTGAAGAATTTTTTAAAGATAAGGCCATTAACAGGAAGAGAATCTCTCTTTCCTGATAGATCTTGCAATATGAAAGTAGAAGGGCCTATCTTCTCATTGATTTGAAATGGTCCGAGCCACGTTTTTTGGAACTTTGTGTGTTTTCCTTTATCCTCATGAGCTTTGTCCCATTTCAAAACTAGATCACCAACTTGTAAATGTTTTGAAATGGTTGAAGTTGTATCAAAAGATGACTTGATAATTTGTTGATGTTTTGGATGTATAATTCTGGCTTTTTCCCTTTCTTCTTCTAGTTTCAAAATTTGATCGTGTCTTAGTTGAATAGAAGATGAGGGACGTTCTTCAATAAACTGCACTAAAGGTAGGGATGGAAGCACTAAGTTGGCTGGTATGACAGCTTCCTTTCCATACACTAGATTGAATGGAGAAGTGCCCATAAAGGCTTTTTGAGTTATTCTATCAGCCCATAGTGCAAATATCAAAGATTTATGCCAGTTTTTATGATTCTGCTCAATAGTTCGCTTAATAATTCTAATAAGATTTTTATTGGTGGATTCTGCCAAACCATTACCCTAAGGGTAGTAATTTGCATAATACCTCAATTTAAATCCCCTTTTGATAGCGAACTCAAACATAGAATTTCCAGAGAAATAAGATGCATTATCAAAAACAAGAGCGTTCGGAACACCAAACCTGGTAATAATGAATTGGTCTACGAATTCCATAATTGCCTCAGAGTTCGTTGTCTTTAAAGGAATTGCTTCAACCCACTTAGTAAAATAATCAGTGGCAGTAAGGATATACTTATGCTGTTTGGATGAATGTGGAGTGATTTCTCCAATGATGTCCAATCCCCATTGCTCAAACGGTTGTTCAATGTTGACTGGTTGTAAAGGGAAAGCTAGCTTTCTTTGTCTTCCACTGGATGTTTGACAACTTTGGCATTTCCTTACATATTCATGAGTATCTTTGAACAAGGTGGGCCAATAATACCCAGCATGAATGATTTTGTGAGCTGTGGTGTCAGCTCCAAAATGTCCTCCTGCTGGTCCATCATGAAGTTCCTGCAAAACTTTTTGTGCTTCACGTTTTTCTAAGCATCTTAATAAAATTGAATCATAATTTCGCCTAAACAATATATCATCTATAATTGTGAAGTTTTTTTCTTTCAATCTAATGGCACGTTTGTTTTTATAGGAGAGATTAGAAGGAGCGTACCCATTTTTTAAATAGAAAATCAGATCTGTATATTGTGATTCAGGACTTGTGGTACTTATCTGATTGATTTCTTCAGTATCCTCTGTACTTTCAGGTTCTTGAATGTTGGATGCTCCTGCTAACAACCTGCAAAAACCTTGGCCTTTGACAATCTTTGCTCGCTTGATTTCCAAGTCATATTCTTATAATGTTGTGACCCAATTCGCTCTCTTTTCTCTTAATTCCTTTTGAACTAGTAATTGTCTTACTGCTGAAAAAGGAACTATAACTTTTGTGTGAGCTTTTAAGAGGAAGGGCCTGTAGTGTTTAATGGCTTTGTACACAGCAAAGACTTGTTTTTCAACTTCCGAATAATTTAGTTCAGCACCTTGAAGATTTGAGCTGTAAAACGAAATTGGTGCTTCCAAGTTTTGATCATTAATTTGAGTCAACAGTACTGCATACGACGAAGCGGATGCGAGGGTATATAGTATGAAATGATTAGAAAATTTGGGAATGCTTAAAGCAGGGGCATTAGTTATTGATTGTTTAATGGAATCAAATGCCTCTTTTTCTGCAGATCCCAATTTAAACACCGAATTTTTCTTAATCATCATTTGCAATGGTAAAATAATCTGGGAAAAATCTGGAACAAAATGTTTAACAAAGTTGATTTGACCCAAAAATGACTGCATGGCTTTTTTATTACGAGGGAATGGAATTTCAGAAATCTCTCTAATTCTGTTTGGATCAATATAGATACCCTCTTTTGAAACAATGAAGCCTAAAAGTTTTCCTTGATTAAGGACAAAAAAGGACTTCTTTGGATTAAGAGAGATACCATACCTTCTACAACGTTCAAAGATTTGTTTTAAATCATGTAAATGATTAGACCTTTTCTTGGAAAATACAGTAATATCATCTAAATAGACAACTGCTGATTTATTGAGCAATCCTTTGAACGCTATGTCCATGGCTCTCTGAAATGTAGCTCCTGTATTGATAAGTCTAAAAGGAAATTTTTGGTAGGCATAAGTTCCCCACTTAGTTCTGAAGGTAGTTTTAAGCCTGTCATCAGAATGGACCAGAATTTGTTTATATCCTGAAAAACCGTCTAAAAAGGACATTAGTTCTGAACCAGCTACTGAATGTACTGTCTGCTCCATAGTAGGTAAAGGGAAGTTATCCTTTTGGCTTGCCTTATTAAGATTTCTGAAATCAATGCAAATCCTTATATCGCCACTTTTCTTTCTAACAGGCACCATGTTGGAAACCCAGTTTGAATGTCTTACAGGAAAAATTATCTTAGCCTTCAAGAGTTTATTTAATTCAGCCTTTATTTGACTCTCTAGGTTAGGATGAATCTTTCTTAACTTCTGTTGCACTGATTTTTGTTCAGAAAGCATTGGAATAGTATGTTGAATGATTGATGCATCGTATGTTTTCAAATCATCATATTTCCAAACGAAGACATATTTGTTTTTTGTTAACAGCCTAATGAATGCTGTTCTTTCTTCTAAAGAAAGTCCTAGTCCCAAATTGATGTTTTGAGGGTTTTCCTCAGTACCAAGGTTTATCAATTCAAATCTTAAAGTGGAACTCTGGAGTTTTGAATTGGTCACCCGTTTAAACCTATCTTTAATATCATAAAGATCTTCAAGCTTGACCACTGGTTTTGGTATTGAGTTTTCCTCTTGCTTTTCTTTCATCTGAAGGTCATGATCATTTTCATCAATGATTTGGTCATCGTAGGACTTATCAGAAGTCAAGAAGTTTAAAATGTCTTCATCATGATTGAACACTTGCCAATTGGTGACATTATCGGGAATTGATGATCTAAAAATTAACTCTACTGAAAATCTATCCGGGCTGTAATCTTCGGATGGTAGGAGTCTAGAAGCAACATTAGCTAGCAGGTTTGTTGGTGCATTCTGAGACCCAGGGATGGGAGAAATATTGAATGCTAAAAATTGAGAGATGAGTTCCTGTACCAGAAACTGATAGTGTTTGAGATGACCAGAAAGGCAATGAATTGAATTTCTAACCTGTTTAATAACAATTTCTGAATCACCAAACACTTTCAGATATTGAACCTTGAGGCCAATTGCTTTGTAGAGTCCTTGAACTAGAGCCTCATATTCAGCTGTGTTGTTTATGCATTCAAATTCCAATCTGCATGATAACATAGTTTTTTCTCCCTGAGGACTAACTAAAATACATCCTGCTCCTAAACCTTCACTAGACTTAGACCCGTCAAAATATAGTGACCAAAATAAAGAATTATCAACAATTTTATTTGCAGTTTCCTTAGCAACATTAACACATCTTGACCTATCTGTTTGTGAAAAAATTTCGATCTGAGATGTGAAATTATTAATTGGGAAAGGAGATGGTTGGGCAGTGAAATTGCCAAAGAATGATTCAGATGAATAATTCCCCAAAATATTGTTATTGAATGCTATTGGTTGGTTTTCTTGTTCAAACTCGGTAACTGTATGAGTCATGTGTTTCTCCCGATCAATCTTGATCTGATTTGGTTTTCCTTTATAAGGTAATCACATATGGGACCAATCGGTGGAAATATAACCATGGAGTTTTTCAGACCAATCTCTACTTAAAATCAACCCATAGAATTCAGGTATATCAGCAATCAAAATATCAATTCTTTGAACCACTCTAGGATCAACTGATAACCTGATAGTCATTGAGTTGATTTCCCTAAAACCTGGACCTTAGTTCTATCCAACTGTACAATATGAATTGCAGACTTTTGGGGTTCGATGTTCAGTTTCGAACAAACTGAAACTGGCATTATATTAGAGAAAGCCCCTGAGTCAATCAAACAGTTGTGTAGATTTCTATTATAGATCTCATAGGTTAAGAGGAAAGGAGGAGTATGAGAATTTGATCTATCCTCAATTAAGACCGCATCAGTAGCTTCCACTCTACCAGGAGGTGGTTGGCCTGAATCATTAACAACTTTGGACAATACAGCATTAGGAAGAGGTGAAAAAGGAACGGCATTTAACTCCTTAAGAAGTAATTTTGCTAATGTTTGAGTTTGCTAAGTTCAAACATAGTAATATTCGCCTTAGTCTTCTTCATATCTTCAATAATATTGTAGTCCATAGAATCTGACACTACCAATGTCTTAGATGTTGAAGGTAGATTTGAAGATGATGGTTGATTTTGGGATGGTATCGCTAAAGCTTTCTTTGTAGGAATCTTTTCTTCGGTAGTAGTGGAACCTGCATCCTTTTCTTCGAAGTTGACTGAACATGTTCTGGAGTACCTTTACTCCTATATCACGGGGAAAGCTTCTTGTTCATTTTCTGTATCGAAGTTAGGTAAAATAAAATCCCACATCCCATGACATTCGACAGTCTCCTCATCTTTGGGTTCCTCAGATGGCAAGACTGTTTCATCTTCTTCTTCTTCTTCAAGATCTGAATCTGCGTTGGATATAGCATTTGGTGGTTTTGATTCAGGTTTCTTAAAATTTCTAAATGGCCTTTTTGTTGAGGTTTCAGCTACTTGCTTCTTGATTTCGACCATTTCATTTGACATAGTCTTGAGGACTTTTTGTAAACCTTCCTTATCATATGGATCTTTAGGGGTTTTCTTCTTTGAATCATCCTTCAAAGAAACATTTTTGGATTTTCTATCTTCAAGAGCAGCTTTCTTTTCTAAAGCAATAATACGTTTCTCTACAGCAAGAGCCTCTTTCATGTTTTCAGCTAAAGTTGGTTTTGCAGCCCTGTCTACGAAAATAACTATATTTGAAGGTAGGGCAGTTATATACCATTCGCTTTTGATTTGCTCACTTGGTTTAGAGGCGGTTGGAATCTTATTCAAGAGTTTATTAAATCGTGAGTTGAATTCCTTAATAGGTTCTTTAGACTCTATCCTAAGATTGGAGAGATCATTGATTAATGTTGCTAAAGATCTATCATCACCATACTTAGTAAGAAACTGTTCTTGGAAAATGTTCCAACTAGTAATGGATCCAGAGGGCAGGGAAAAATACCAAGACCCAGCTGATCCTTGCAAAGTATAAGGGAAAAGCCTAACGACAACATCTTCCTCTGTCACTCCTTTCAAATTAACTGATAACATGAAATTATTAATATGTTCTTCGGCTTGTGTTCCAGCATCTGGATTAAACTTGGGTAACCATTTTTCAGGAAAATCAGGCAATGGGTGTAATGGTGCAGGCATGGTGACTGCACCAAGACTATTCCATGGATTCTGAGCCATTGAAAAACCAGTAATGGATGATATTGCTGATGATATTCCAGATGTTTGGGAAGGAGTTGATATTGAGGATTGAATGGGTTGGGATGTTGAAGTTCCTGATCCTTGTTGAACAACAATATGTAATGGAGGAGTGGATGGCTGACTTCGCGCTGGTGAAGATGAGATGGAAGATGATGATGAGAAAGTTTCACTGTCAGATCCTTCAGTATTCTTTTTTGCCCTTTTCCTTTTAGGTAAAGGCAACTCAGTAGGTTCAATACCGAGCTTTCCGCTCTGAAGTCTGGTGAGACAGTGAGGTAGATTGAATTGCGAAGTCTCACTGCCTTGAGATACCTCAGATTTCTGTGGTGATATCGAAAAGCCTTGAAGTTTATGGATGAGAGACTGAACTTCAGGGGACTCAGGACTTAATCGTTCTGAAGTATGGTGGGTTTGAGCAGTGGTAGTTGATTCCTCTTCTTCTCACTTGAATACTGGAGTTCCAGCATGCAAACGAGAGGTACGAGGTGAGGTGGAGGGAGATTTACTCTCAGAATGGGTTATAGGTTTAGTTTGCTCGCCATTACAGTTCATGTCCTCCTAGCGCCAAAAATGTTGATGCCTCGAAAATCACTGCATCAACATCGGGGATAACCACCCGGTCCAGACCTTAAAGGCAGCTCCTTTTCCATTTGGTGTGGTGGCTCCGACTGGATATAATGGGACCAATTTCCCAATGATTGGTAAATAGGATGGATAAATGATTGATATATAATGATAATGGATGAATGATTTAATCTAAAAGTAAAATTATAAACAACTATCATATCCCGGGAAATTGCTGCATTTAGCGTAACTTTTGATGGTCTTCATCCACAAACAGGCATATAGATGACTCTTGTTGGTAAACAAAGATATTTATTCATATGATAATTACCAAACCCAAATAGTTGAACAAAGCAATCAAGCAAACATTATTACACTATTCCTCATATATATCATAGACATAGATATGATTGAAAGAATAATAGTCCTTAGACATTCAATAGTGAAAAGTACAAGGATTGTTGTTAAAACACATACATATATTCAATGATAGCAAAATTTAAACAAATGTCGATTCACATAAAAGAATGACACAAGAGCATAGATAATAGTACCATATGTTATTTGAATCACTCCCGATATCAATCGCATTCAAATTCCTTCTTCTAACTTAGAAACACTTCCACAAAAGGCAATAGTGCACATGTCATCAAAGCTTTCTTCGTCAAAATTCAGAATACTGGCCCAGTCTTCATAAAAAATAGATCAGAAGCACAATAGTGTGACTTACTGATTTGAGTTTATACAAAAACCGAGGACCCTTTCTAAATGCATGAAAGGGCCTATAAATACTAATTAAGCTAACTAATTACAAAATAAAAGTGTTATTTAATTGGTACAACTATATTATGAATATCTCCTCAAAATCGGCTTGTCCTCAGTCGACAGCATGATTCATTGTTTCGGATGATCTCCCTTCGGCTTGAGCTGGCAGATATCTAGCATCGGTTGCAATTCTGGAGGGCGACTTAGACGAGAATTCAGTTGGGCTGAATATGTGGCATCTTGGATCTCGGGAATCATGCAACTGATGGCATCAGTTAAACATTTTAGTGCGGCCCTCTGACTGTATGGCTTGATTAAGAAAAACCAAAAGGCATCCCAAGTTAAACTTTGGATGCCAGCGATTAGTCTTCCATTCTTTTCCAATTCCTGATTGCATGTTTGTTCCAAGGCTTTGGCCGATGTCAATTTACCTGGATTACACTGTGAAATCATGTTAGACAGATAAAGAGTGTCATTGACCAATTCAATTAAATTGCTAGTAGATAACCGACATCTTGAGGTTTCTCTTTCTGCCTTCATTAGTTGCGACTGCCATTCTAGGAAAAGGATGTCTTTGTGTGACTCTAGAATTTTGGGCAGATCTGCAGCTTGTCCTTCACGGGAGTCTTGCCAAGCAAGAAAGCTGGTTAAGGTCTCATCGGCCTGTTCTAAATCCTGCCTAGCTTCAACTGATTTATCAACTATTGATGTAGTAATCTCACAAAGAGGCTCAACCAGAGAAATGTTATGACATAGCAGTTTTAGCTGTGTAATCAATGCCTTATTGATTTGTAGAGCTTCGGTTTTGAACTCTGCTACTTGAGGAAGGCTCCTGAACTTTTCTACTTCTTGTGACAGTTGAGCGATTCGCTCGTCCTTAGTCTTTCTCATTTGTTCGTTCATTGCCTTTAATCTGGGCAATGCTTCGGACAATTCCTTTTGTTTCTGTACTGCGCTCAAGTCTATCCTTTGTTTCTCTTTGAGCAATTGCTCATTTAATTGGCTGTTTGTTTGCCGCTGTATTGATAATTGTTGTTCTAACTGTTCTATTTTTCGCTGTGCTTCAGACACTTGTGACTGCAATGAACCAATTATTTGATCTTTTTCCTTAAGGAGATTACTTACTTCCGAGGCTTTATCCATGGTGGCTGCCGAATATGCTCCGGCATACTGGGAAAGTTTCGTAAGGTCATCGGAAGGGTTAAATTCCTCCTTCCACACCACATTAGCCATCTCTGTTTGATCTGGCAAAAGGGAAGATTGATCAAGTCTCCTCCTTTTCCTCTGTCTTTTCACCACAGCCCTGTGTTTGGGACTGTAAAAGACATCTAATGGTGGTATGTCTTCTATCTGTAAAACAATCTGATCGGATGGATCTTTAAGAATTATTTCTACATCTTTGCTAATGGGTAGGCCGTTGGTTCCTTCAATTGGAACCGTAGTCGTGGTCGTTTCTTGACTGACTGTTACTTGGGGTGTGCCAAATCCTTGTGAAGTCTCGGGATTGCTTATAATAGAGTCAAATTGTTGCCACTCTTTGAGGAGTTTGGGATCAATTTGAGTCTCTAAATCAATAACTTCACTGTCCTACTTCTTTTCTTTCTCCTGCTCTGTTTCCTGCTCTTTTCCTTTTTCTAGCTCTTTTCCCTTTTCGGGAATTTTCTCTGTAGCAGGAGGCTCGTCAATACTCTTCTGTTCAAGCTCGCTTGACTTAGTTGTTGGTGTAGTAGCCAATAAGTCCAGAGGCAGAGTTTGCAACCTCTGTTCTCTGAGCCTATTGAATTCTACCATTCCTTCATCATTATACTTCATCTTGGCCAATGTTTTAACCTGAGACAATGATTCTGCTGAAGAAAATAGGTCGTCAAATTCATCTTTTTCATAGTCAAACTTAGTAAGTTTGGCCTGTTCAAGCACATTATAGGCAACCTTCCAGGGATCGAATTGCCTGTTAGGGATGGTCGCAAGATTGAGCATATTTATTTTTCCTGTCTCCTTCTCAGCATGTTCATAATCAAGTAGAGTATAAACACCGCATTTCAAAGGGAATATGGGCCATGACTGCTTTTTAGAAGTCCTAAGAGTTTTGGATGTTCCAGCGGTTGTTATTTGGTAAGCTAACTCTTGTGCCAACAGTTTATCAGGTACATACAATGGGAGGACATGGGGTCTTGTGAGGCTACTAAACACCCTTATATATGTGAACTTATCTTCCCCAAACCAATTCCCCACAGCAGTCAAGTCAACTTTTGCCTCCTCGGAAATCCTTGGGGCAGGCTTATCAAAAATGGCATAATAGATAGGCAACATGAAACCGTTACAGATTTGATACAAGTGGTCTTTATAATGTGCCTTCCATAACATCCGATGATAAATGTGGATTGGCTTAGGGTCCTGTGGCATCCACCTCCATCCAAGTATTGGGTATTCGGAATTAAAGAAAAGCATATCCATAACATAAGCACTGTAATAGAAGGGGGGAATAGTCCTGGTGGTTTTGCATGAATTGAATCTAAAATCAAGAACGGCAGAGGCTAATTTATCAGACAATATATTCGCCCAATCCATGACATAACTACTAACAGCCGCTTCCATTAAAGGAACCATTTCGATAGTAAATTTTGCTAAATCATGCATTCCCCATATCCTACACATCATTGCCCCAGCGTAACAGTAAGGAGATGACAAGGAATGCACGGAGTACTTACCCGATGATTCATGTTTGTGCTTTGCGGGATTCTATCTCCATTGTCTAATCAGGGCTGATTCCATCTCATTCTCCTCTGCGAATTTCTCCAGAAAAGCTTTGTTGTATTTCTTTTCAGGTTCGGGCAAATGATACATTTTCCTTAAGTTGTCAGGCTGAAATGAACCAAAAACTGTTCCATCAATTGTGGAAAACGTCCTATTAGAAACTGGAATTTGTTCGACCACCCATCTGACCACATCAATGTAAGGAAGAATTTTCTCCCGAGCTGCTATCCTATGCAAAAATGAGTCAGCGAAATATCTCAGGGAGGTGTCTGATTTATTAGTTGAGCCTGCAGTAGCTTCTTCCGACACTTCCTCCGGTTCTTTTGCCTCAATTAAATTATAGATGCTTTGCCAGCTTGTATTTCCAAGGCAGAGACATGTAGTGTCTGAGATTAGGCCCTTTTTTCTTGGTCCTGGGTCACTGGTGGGCTGGACTGTTACTGCAGGGGCCGCTGCTGCAGCGGATCTCTTGGATTTCTTTCCCATTTGCTTAAAACTTGTTATTTCGACGAATTCTGCACAAGGAAGGAAACCAGCGTGATACAGAGAAATAGATAACATGAGCCAATATGAAAGAGTTATATCTATTAGCGAATAATCAAAGATCATAGTGAAATCGCCACAGATAGAATCTAAGTGGAAAATCTCGGCATAACTGCTTCATTAATTGGCCGCTTCACCTGTCAATCATGATAAGGGAGCTTTTAAATATCCATCATAACATCTATATGGTGAATAATTGATTCAAGCGTGGCTTACATTTTTGGCGGCTAATCGCATTTGATAATTGGTGACGTGAAAAGGAGGGTTTTAATAATAGTCCAAAATATCGTTCAATCACCAAAGGTGGTATAATGCATGCCAATCTTTAATATGCTTAGGAACACGCGCCTTGATTTAATGTATCGCAATCGGGAAGGGGCTTGGGTCACTTTACTTACGCTATTGCGAAATCGCCGATCGCCGATGGCGATACGCCTTATCGCATCGGAAGATTTGAAGGTGTCACAGTTAATGAATTGATTGCCACAGCCGATTGCCGATAGCGATACCTTTTATCGCATCGGAGGAATGGGGGGGTGCCTTATATATACGATGCGCTTTGCCTTTCCCCGATATCCGATAGCGATTTCCCTTTTCGGATCGGAGTAATTCAATGGGTCTTTATATATGTTTTTCTTATTATTGCGATATGCGATCTTGCGATCGCTTTATCGTAATAATAAAAAGCTTTATGATTTGTTTAAAAGACCTATTTTATCATTGTTTGAAAGGTATATCATATTTCAGTCGGACCTTTTGATGAGGTTTTTTTCTAATAATGAGTTAATACCAATTTATTCACACATCTATGTTTAAAAGGGACCCATTTCATATTATGATTTTTAAAGAAAAATTTTATGAAATGGGGGGTTGTTGTACAGCACAACACCTTCCAAGAAATCTGTAACAAACTATATCAGGCCTCTAAAATCGTTGAACTGTTGAATACAACCTATGAATTTTGAATGAATTCACCAAGGAGAGAGATGCATACTCGCCCACTCTCGCTGAATCACCCGAGGGTTTTCGTCCTGGGGCTACTATGGTAGAGAATTGAATTCTCCAATCCACAACAAAGACAAATATTCAAGACCAAGGTGTCCCAAATGATCTCCTCCTCTCCTTTTAAAGACTACATAGATAGATCTCCAAAACTCTAGAAGCATCTTATTTTATTATTTTATTATTATTCTAAAAGCTCCTCCATTGACTTTATCTTAAGTGACTTTTAATTTTATTTTATTTCACTAAAGTCACTTTTGGATTTTTTTCTCCAATTAATTATTTTTCCCATTTTTAATTAAATGACTAATTAAAGTCATTTTTAATCTAGGAAAATGGTAAATTGTCCACCATACTCTCACTAGCCACTCAAAGTCACTCCTCAGCATCCCATCTTGTAGTTATTCTCGTTCCTGTTCCAACGAGCTATTACATTGAGTTATTCTATTGAAGTTTCTAAGTTTACTTAGTTAGAAACCCTTCATGCACTTTTTCTGATTTATTCCTACCTATTTGTTATTTTTCTTTAACATGTTATTTACAAAGTAAATACTGAAAATAAACACCAATGCATGCTCAACATATTACAGATAAGCAACTAAAAGAAACAAGAACAAACACACCACATGACACCATTATTTTTGGACTAATGTCCCCGGAAAAACCCAATGTGGGAAAACTAGTGCAACTATCTGAGGGTTTTCTTATTAAGCAATATCAGGGTACAATCTCGGTGCCGACACTATCCTGCCCAACAGAGAATTTCCTTAGCAGCTATACCTCATAGTTTGAGAGAAATCTCCTAGCTAAAACCCCGGAAAATCCTTCCGACAGCTCTTCAGCACAAAACTACTCTGCAACCCCAACGTCTGCCCAATCTGGACTGTGTCAGCCCCTCTTTGTCTCACGTTGGCCCTGCGTTAGCCTTTCTTGGCCTGCGTCAGCCCCAGGAGGCCCTGCGTCAGCATTCTGGGCCTCTGTGTGGGACACACTGGCCTCTCTGGTGCTCTGCGCAGCACTTGGCTGCCTCTGCGTGGCCCTGTGTGAGCCCTTGTTGGCTCTGCATCACTCTCCTTGGTTGTTGCGCTGCTCTCCCGACACAATCTCTACCTTCTCTGTCTCTCTGTACTCAATGCCCCTCAACTGTTATCCCAATAACTGATTCTATCTCTCTTAGCAAACCCCGCTCTAGAGAATAGAATGATTGATCATCTGGTGTATACTCCAAGTGACCCTCAAGCATCATTTTATATTTTTCCTATTGACATCTCAACGGCCGAGATTAAGTACCTAGTCAACGGCTAAGATTAGATTTGGCTTGATCCATGTCTTTTGGACCATTTTAACACAGATTCATATTAATACACATTAATATTTTATTTTCCCTAAGTTTAGACTTAGGGACTCCACTAAAAATAGTAATTATTTTAATAGCTCCTGATCTGTTTAGAATCCACCCAAACCCTTTCTAGGTATTGGAGATCTCATGTGCCCCAACCTCTCCACCAAATTTTGTGGCTAGAGCACATCTGATGCTACCCCAAATCTACACTCCCTCTTAGCGAGGATTGTGCTCTAGCAATACTCCTCACTGAGTATTACTCTGATCATCTGGCATCAGTACCTGTGCTGATGCTAGGCCTTCTTGCCCAACATCTTCTGCACTGTTGCATCCTGTACTGCTGCCCATGGTTCTGCCACTGCCACTGCTGCATCTGTACGACAACTCCCTCTGCATCCGTGTGTTGTCGGTCCTTTCTCCCAGCACTGCATCCGCACTGCACCTCCTCTCATCATGCTGCATCATGTTTCCCACTGCTGCACTGCAACTCAGTTACTGAGAAGTAAGTAACTGATCTCCCAACTAACCTCCCTGTTGGGTTAGAGACACTTACTGATGTTGAAGCTCCCTCTGTTGCTTACAAGTGCTCCTTCTCTGACCTCTGCACTGCTGCAACAACTCTCCTGCATCTCACACCGTTGCACACCTCTGTGTGTCGTCCTGCACTGGTGCAACACTCCTGTGCCTCTTGCACTATTGCAGCCTGCTAGCCTCACTGTCTCGAGACTCCTGCACTGTAGCTCTCTCTGTCGCTCCATGCGCATCTATCTCTACCTACATAGTCAGTCCTGCTACTCCTCATCGGGGCTCCCATAGCAAGGTCTAATCCAAGAGGCTAGGTACCTCAAGGATCCTGCCCCTCATCACCTATAGTCCGCCTGACTACAACTCGATGTCTCCCCACTTCCACTCAAGTGGTGCATGTGCACTCATGGCACAGTCATCGTCTGTCAAAACTTCCTTCTCTACCCATGCTGGTGTTGCCTTAGTCTCGGAAGACTCTCCCTTACTCTTCTTCCTTGGACACTGGGTCGCATAATGACCCAGCTCCCCACAGTGGAAGCACTTGATCTTGGATAGATCTTTCTTCTTCCACTTCTCCTGCTTTCCCTTAGATGCTAGGGCCACATCTTCCTCCTCCTGCTTGACTTTGATCCCCTTGTTGCTGCTACCCTTCTTCGACTACCGTCTGATCTCTTCCTGGCACGCCCACATCTCGTCCCAAGGTGGGAGAGTCCCTCTGCCCAATGTACTCTGGACAAAAACCCCCAGTCTTTTGAGACAGCATTCAGGGCTATCCTCACCATCAACTCTTGATCCCGTGTGGCTTCTATAGCAGTCAATTGATCTCGGATCTCATTCAGTCCTCCGAGGAAGGTGTCAATTGGTTCTCCCTTCTTCATCTGAGACGACCTCAACTAATTCTCAAATAACATTCTTCTCTGCACAAAAGTATGCTAGTACAATTTCTTGAGGGCCTCCCACATCTCATATGTCATTTCCTTCTGACAATGTGTGGAACTACATGTTCCTTGACCCCATCAAGGATGATGCTCTTGGCCTTCGCCATTACCTCCTCGTAATGTCATTATCAATGGGGTCAACTAGGATAGCTATAACCTTCAAGGCGAAGTTCTTGACACGATTCCTATCAAGCACTGATAAGATTCTGGCCTTCCAGACTGCGAAGTTCGATGCTCTGTCCAGTCTATCCTGGTCTCTTACCCCGTGTAGTGCCATGATGCTCCTCTACTTCTCTCCTGGAAGTTCTCTATTCGACTCCTCTAAGTCTCTACTTCCCGTCTAGAAGTTCTCTTCTGGACTCCCTCTGAGTCCTGATTTCCCTCCTGGAAATCCTTCTGCCACTTGTCGAGATGCCCCCTACTCTGATTGACTTGTGTAGCTGCACTTCTAATCCAGGTTCCTCGGCTAGAAACCCTCGGTAACAACTCCTCTGGCCCTGCTCTGTCAGGTACTATTCTAACTACAGTACCTCACCAACTCCACTCTGCAATATTCCTGCAGCCTTCTAGACCCCAACCACTGCCTCTCTATGAACTGCATCGGCCCCTTTCTGCCTCACACTGCCCCGCGTCACCCTAGATGGGTTTGCGTCGGCCCTGGGATGCCCTGCGTCAACCCTCTAGCCCTCTGCGTCAGCAACACTAGCCTCTCTGAGGCTCTACACAACTCCTGGCTTCTTTTGCATGGCTCTGGCTAGCTGTGCGTCACACTTCTCAGCTTCTACACTACTAGAAACAACTTTTGTCACCTCAAGACAGTTGTTTTTATGCTACTATTGCTCCACTCTGCTGACGTCTCTTAGTCCTCCCGTGATCTACAATCACACTCTGATACCATGTTGAAGTTTCTAAGTTTACTTAGTTAGAAACCCTTCATGCACTTTTTCTGATTTATTCCTACCTAATTGTTATTTTTCTTTAACAAGTTATTTACATAGTAAATACTGAAATAAACACCAATGCATGCTCGACATATTACAAATCGGCAACTAAAAGAAACAAGAACAAACACACCACATGACACCATTATTTTTGGATTAATGTCCCCAGAAAATCCAATGTGGGAAAACCAATGCAGCTATCTGAAGGTTTTCTTATTAAGCAATATCAAAGTACAATCTGGGTGCCGCCACTGGCCTAAGTCTAACCAACAGAGAATTTCCTTAGCAGCTATACCTCATAGTTTGAGAGAAATCTCTTTGCTGAAACCCCAGAAAATCCTTCCGGCAGCTCTTCAGCACAAAACTACTTTGCAACCCCAGCGTCTACCCAATCTGGACTGCGTTAGCCCCTCCCTGTCTCATGTTGGCCCTGCGTCAGCCTTTCTTGGCCTACGTCAACCCCAGAAGGCCCTGCGTCAGCTTTCTGGGCCTTTGCATGGGACACACTGGCCTCTCTGGTGCTCTGCGCAGCACTTGGCTGCCTCTACGTGAGCCCTTGCTAGCTCTGTGTCACTCTCCTTCGCTGCTGCGCTGCTCTCCCGGCACAATCTTTGCCTTCTCTGCCTTCTCTGCCTCTCTGTACTCAATGCCCCTCAGCTACTTTCCCAATCACTGATTCTATCTCTCTTAGCAAATCTCGCTCTAGAGAATAGAATCACTGATCATCTGGTGTATACTCCAAATGACCCTCAAGCCTCCTCTTATACTTTTCCTGTTGACATCTCAACGGCCGAGATTAAGTCCCTAATCAACGGCTAAGATTAGATCTGGCTTGATCCATGTCTTTTGGACCATTCTAACACAGATTCATATTAATACACATTAATATTTTATTTTCCCTAAGTTTAGACTTAGGGACTCTATTAAAAATATTAATTATTTCAATATCTCCTGATCTGTTAGAATCTACCCAAACCCTTTATGAGTATTAGAGATCTCATGTACCCCAACCTCTCCACCAAATTTCGTGGCTAGAGCACATCCGATGCTACCCCAAATTAAAAATTCCATCAGATATTCCTCCCGGAATGCCACCTCAAGCATAATGAATTAAGTCAGGCCCAGTAATAGCCTTGTTTAATGAAAGTTGTTGGAATGCAACGGAACAAAAGAAAAGTTGTGTGGATGATGGAATATGCCAAGAGAATGTCATCGGATCCCATAAAAACTCCTCCAGAACCCCTGATGATGTAACCATGCTCCTACAGCCTAGCCATCACATACCCTGGAAATCCATCCTGGCTGTACTATGGAGGAAAATAAAAATGGGGGCATAATAATAACTTCCAAATTCAGTTCTTGGAGACATTCTTATACAAGTTACCACCTGACAGAACTCCAAAGGTTCTACAAAAAAAGTAAGATGTGAATTTTGGCAGTTGGTGGAATAAAGACGAGCATCAACTGCTTTTTGTCAGATTTGCGCTCTCTGATGACAGGGAAATGGATAGGCTAGGTTGTACTAAAATTATGAAGTCCGCTACTTCTTTTCCCCTTCCTTTGAGCTCTTAGAGTCACCAATACTCCAGAAACTGATGAAGTGCGAGAGTAGGGATCATCTCATAATTTGAGCAGTACCAATTAGCTCTGCTGCAAATTTTGAATGTCACAGTCGCTAAGACTTCTGAACTGTACCTGCTGCTTATTACAGTGACATGGACTGCCATTACAATCTCAAGGGGAAGATGTTAATAAAATGTTATATTCCATCTGCTGAACCCAAAGGCAGTGTTACCAGTTTCTCCTGAGCCTCTGTTAACTCCCCTGATTGGCTCTGCTCTTTGAGGAAAGCAAGTTTTGTCAACCCAAGTTTGACTTGCCCTTGAACCACCGTTGTAATTTTGGCTTACTATTAGGACTCAGAGTCACAAGTCAAACGTGAGTCAGACTGCCTTAACGAATCTCACTTAATCATCCTTAGTTGTCTATGTACAAAAAGACACAAGAAAAACGCTCATTTTGCTTGCTTTGTAACCGCATCTGACAGCAGGTAACCAGCAGTTCTGTTAGCTGTCCAAAATCCATAGCATTTGGTAGTATGTAGCATCATCTCTGTCCTTCTAAAGGAGTTATTATTTGAAACTTTGCATTCTATGGGCATGAAAAGTTTCATATTCATAAAAAGTATAAGTCAGTCTCGATGCCTTCGTCGGGTCCAAGACTATCCTATATAGCTTGTTATTGGTAAAAATGTTCATTTCCTATGGTTGAAGGGTAGGTAAGAAGAACTTAGTATGACGAAACTGAGGTTCAAATCTTCTCGATGCCTTCTAATTGTGGTGTCAATCTATAACTCTACTGATAAAATTGATACCATAGATTCCCCCAGGAATCACATCATTGATGTCCTCAAGAATTCAAAAAACAATCAACTCTACCTCTAGGTAGGCATCCTAAGACTTGATCTCCTCTGAAAATGCATTCACTGTGTCTGCAAGTCTAAACCATTCTATGAAGTGCAAAGGCAGTCAACATGTTCTCGAGTCAAAATCCCAGCATTGGACATGCTAGGTTTCAAATCCCATGGACAACACACTGAGTTCAAGAGTTTCTCCAAAGATATATTTCCATTTACTCACATGGAGACCAAAACCAGCGATAAGCACCAGAATCTCAGTATTGAAACATCTACTGGCCTGTTTATACAAAATTGACTTCAATATAATTTACGGTTTGAACGAAGCTATTACAAAATTCAAAAGCTACTGGTGTGAAAAATGCTCAAGGGAAAACTCCAATTGGAAAAGGATAGCGAGTAATCCGAACATCTTAAGAAACTATCAATTCAGTCCCAAACGAACTATTCGGCCCTAATGCATTTCACCATGATCATTGTGCAGTTCTAACACAAACAAAATATAAGTAATTTAATTGCAAGGTACAAGTATAAAATTGACGGGATGAACCCACCGCTGGCTTGCAAAAAGCAGAAGCGCAGAATTTGGAATTTCTATGCCAGCAATCACCGTGTAAATTTGAAGGATGAGCTCCGGATGTTAAGAGCGTGGCCATTCTCTTAACTTACCAGCTGTAAGAGGAATTGGGGTCGAAATTCCTGCCAGCATAATAATTATTCGACGGAATCAAGGGATATCCCAACAACGAGACATGAGCTCTGGTTACAAAGATTCTCAACCTTCGAGTAGGAAGGTCAGAGACGAGTTAACGAAGTGGAAATTTTGGGGATCGTATGTGTCATCATGTAACGATGATACTCATGAGCTGGAGAATAGGTGGATTATGTGGGAGAGATGAGGTGGATTCTGTGGAAGGGGTTGTGAGTCGGAATTGTTTATGAGAAATAAAAATTATTAGCATAGTTTTAAACAGGCGACATTTTTGTCAAGAAAATAATAGAAATACTATTATTTTTGGAAAATTGGATTATAGTTGTTAAGTTTCAAGATTTAGAAGATTACAATCCTTAAGTTTCAAGGTTTAGAATGTCTCGGGGTTTTTGATGCTGCTGGATCTTTTTCCACAATAATAAAGCTCGGGGTTTTTTATGGTATTGGATCCTTTTCAACAATAAAAAAAATGATTCAAACATTGTTGACATCGGATTTTTTTGAAAAAATGGCTTGATTATGAGGAGAAAGAGTCATTTGAACAAAATTGTCACCTCAGTAGACAAACCAAAATTATGTTATAAGTTGTTTAGGCTCCAATGAAGTTTGGCACAATTTTGATGACAATATCTAATAAGTGAGTAAATGGTTCTTTGATCCAAAACTAATGTTCAATATGAAGAGTAAACATATTATTTTTAAATAATATAAAACTTGTTTTATATATAGGGTTGAATTCTTCAATGTAGTACTTCTTCTTTCTACCCAACTCTTTTCCCCATACCCTTTATGAAACTTCTCCATAACAAAATTCTTTAGCTCTTTACTATTTGTGGGACAAGCATTGAGGTAGATATTCCATTTTTGCATCCATGCGTAGTTTTGTCTCATCCATGTTTTCTTTCTTTCACTCATGTCTTCATTGAAGATAACATTAGGTCATCTACCTACTCCCATTTGCTCAATTCTTTTTAAATATCTTATGAGTCGCACCATAACAATTGCTTCGATGGGAATTGCCCCTGTTTCACTCAACATTATCTCATAAGGTACTGAACTTTTTATTTTGAACTTGCTCATGATGAAGTGTTTTTGGATTTTCTCAATTTGTTTCCATTTTGAGACGGGGATGTTGCTAACCCACAATTCACACCAATATAGCATCACTAGACAAACTAGGAATCCAAAAAGCATTTTAATCGTTTTCCAATCCCATAACTTTGTCTTTCTACATCTGTTTTGAAGAGCATATAATGTTGGAAAATATTGAGAGGGGGGTGAATCAATTTTCCTTAGCAATTATCACTTCTAAATTTTTTTCAGAGCATTAGTTAATCTTTAATTTTCATTAATGTTTATGCAGTAACAACAGTGAATAAAAGAACACAGGAGGCACAAAAATTTTAGGTAGAAAACCCCCTCCGGGTCAAAAACCACCGAACGTTTTTCTAATAATTATTTAATCTTCAAATCCAATTGAAAAGAAAGCTCCAACTTCCTAGAATCTAGAAAAGCATTCTTCTCTAGCTCCCACTGGATGGACGCTCCAACGCCCGAGATTCTTCAGTAGTCAGCTAAACGGATGCCCCAACACCCAATGAGCTACAACTCACCCTACCACCACCCTACCACCCTGAAGTTTTCACGGGCTTGAACATGTTGGTGACTTCATGCACCAACTTAGCACCACCCTACCACCCTATAGAAGAATAAAAGAAGAATGGACTCCCGTACCAAGGAAAATAGTCCACTTTACAATGATATAGAATGATGTAGAAGAAGACGACACACTAGACCATGACCCCAACTATGACACAACCACCTAATGATGATCCTAGACCTCCCAACACTGCCTCTTCAACTCTTGGCAGATAGACACTTGTACAACTTTTACAATGATGCTTTTACAGTGACTATGTACAATGATACTTTTACAATGATTGTATGTAGTGCTTCCCACTTGAAGACTTCATATGGTGAGCTTCTTGTTGTTGTTCTGCACCTCGATTGCTACTCTTGTCATGCTACCCTTTCTCACTCTTCAGAACATTAGATTATGCATTGAGTCTTCTCTTCATGAATATATAATACCTGCCAAAAGTCTTCAAGGAAATACCCATGACATGATAATAGCAAAACTTACCTCATCTGGTAGAGCATATGCTAGTGCTAAACATAAACAACAAATTAGAATACAAAGAACCTAATGCAATTAAGAAATGAACATGCATATACAAAAGATATTTACATGCAGTTTACCTCTGCTGCATCATTTTGTTGCACCTTGGTCTTTGTTGGCCTAGAAAGTCTGGTCCTTTGCACACCTTAACAGCACTTGATCTAGTTTTTCTCGCCTTCTAGGAGCATGATATTTAATCTGATGTATCTCTGTGATTTTAGATCCCCAATATGTGATCTTCAGTCCTGTAGTATCCCTCTGAGTCTTCTTTCCAATGCCACAAGTCTAGCCCGATTTGGACTCTTCAAAACAAATTTATGCCCAATATCTCACAATGACCTAATTATGGACTAGCTCATTAGAGCGAAATTGTATGGCGTGCCACATGTCATTGTTTCCTCCTTCGGCCCTAAAATCGATATATAGAAAACTACAGTCTGTGCACTATCTGCCACTTTTTACAGAATTCCAATCCTCTTCTCAGAGAGAGAGTTATGACGATTTTCCCAAGGTCACTTCTTTGAGATGAAATTTGAAAACCTGCAAAAACCCTAACTTCCACAAATCATATCTCTGAAAATATAGTGAACCAAGATCTAAAATTCGGTCACAACGTTCATTAGGATTGAAAATCAAATGGGTTTTCATTTCAGAATCTAAGAGTTCGCAGAAATAAAGTTATAGCGAAAATGCCACGATCACTTCATTTGGAGGATATATGAGATTTCTTTTTATAGAGTTGAGAGGGGCTTCTATAGAGAATGTTGGAGGGATTTTAGGAGCTTAAAAAATTATTAATTATTGACTATTCAATGACCAAAACCAATTATGAGTGCCATGCCACAACCTTATAGGGTTTTAGCCCACTAACTGGGGTTACTAACTTCAAACATGAATATCTCTCAAACCGTGAAGAATTACTTGGCATGTCATATATCAACGGAAACATCTCAATGAGTAGAATCCATCTAGAAGACCCCTGACTCAAAATAGAGTAATTTGTCAAGTCAAAATTCCCTTGAAATATCAAGTTAGCCCCTAGTGTTGCTTGGGTTGACATCAATGACAACCTCAGATCATCTTTAGATCAACAATCCCCCCCTTTGGCATTGATGGCAACACAAGCACTCCCCTTGCGATTAGGACACCTCTTCCTATTGCCTTCTTTCTCCCTTTGACATCAATGGCAAAGGGTAACTTCCCCTGACACACAACCATCCTACGAACTTGTACACACTTCCACTCCCCTTTTATTTTCTAAATAAGGAAAATCTAATGAGAACTTGGGAGAATCCCAAGCTTCTGGCGAAGATATTCAAATGCTTCACGAGGTAAAGGTTTAGTGAAGATATCAATGATTTTTTCTTTTGTTCCAACATATTCAAGCTTGATATTGTTTTCAGTGTCCTGCTCTCTAACGAAATGATATTTAATCGGAATGTGATTCGTTTTGGAATGCATCACAAGATTCTTAGAGATACTGATGGCGCTGGTGTTATTGCAAAATATGGGAATAGGCTCATCAAACTTGACCTGAAGATCTTGAAACGTTTTCTTCATCCAGAGAACTTGAGTACAACACGTTGTTGTCGCAATATATTCTACTTCTATTGTGGATAACGAGATTGAGGTTTGTTTTTTTCTCAACCATGATACGAGACAACCACCTAGATAGAATGTTGCTCCACTAGTACTCTTACGATCATCAACGCTTCCTACCCAATCTGCATCTGTAAAGGCTTGAATAATGAGATTGTTGCCCTTGGGATACCACAAGCCATATTCTGTTGTGCCCTTTCGATATTGAAGGATTCTTTTGACAACAATAAAATGTGATTCTTTTGGTGCTGCTTGGAATCTTGCTACTTGTCCAACTGCTTGCATAACATCTGGCCGGGAGGCTATTACATATAGAAGACTACCAATCATAGATCTGTACAACATCTGATCCACATCCTTAGATGCGTCGTCTATGCTCAGTTTGCATCCTGTTATCATTGGAGTAAGGACGGGTTTTCAATCTTCCATTTTGAATTTCTTGAGCATTTCCTTGATGTACTTGGCTTGACATATAAATATTCCTTTCTCTTGCTGAGATATTTGAAGCCCTAATAAGTATGTCAACTCACCAAGTAAAGACATCTCGAACTCACTTTGCATCTTTGTAGCAAAGTTCTTACTTAGTCGATCATGATTGCAACCAAAGATTATATCATCCACATATACCTCAATGATTGTTAAATTATCTTTATCTATTTGTACGTAAAGATTGCTATCAGCAGTACCTTTCTTGAAACCTTGTTGACATAGATATCTGTCAAGATGAGCATACCATGCTCTGGGAGCTTGCTTGAGACCATACAAAGCCTTCTTTAACCTGCAAACATAGTCTTCTTTTTCTAATAGTAGAAAACCTTCAAGTTGTTCGATGTAAACTTCTTCTTATAATTCTCCATTCAAATTGCTGACTTAACATCCATTTGGTAGACTTTTATTTTTCTTGAACATGCATAGGCGAGAAACATCTGGATGGCTTCCATTCTGGCAACTGGTGCAAATGTTTCATCGAAATCAATTCCTTCCACTTGTGCATATCCTTTGCAGACTAATCTTGTCTTGTTCCTGGTAACCTATAATCCTTCAATTGTTTTGCTCCCCCTGAACCTTTAATGAAACTACCATCTTGTTCAAACTACCTTCCTATCAATCGTAGACTTGTGCCATATACTGTTGCATAGACTCCTCTTGTACAAACATTAAGGAGTCAACAAGCCAGATTGTTCAAAATAGTGAGTCACCTAATGGGCCATCTTGACTTGAGTCATTATCTAAAGCAACTGCTAATTCCTCATGACCTTTTGCTTTTACAAATCCTGAAAGCATAACTGCTGAAACCTTGTTATCTGCTTTGTCTTCCTGTACCTGTTTCCTTTTCCAGACCTTCTTATTCTTGCAATATCGAGCCATGTGCCCATAGTTATGACACTTGAAGCATTCAATGTTGTCCATAGGCGATTCCATCTGATATCTGCAACCACAAGCGCTATGGCTATAGTTATGGCATTTGAAACATTAAATAATTGGCCCATCTAGCACGTATTCTCTTATGATAAAATCATCGTGGAACCTGTCTCGTGATCCTGCAAACTTGTTTCTAGGGTTTTGCAAATAATGATTGTACTTGTCAAAAACTTCACAATCCCTAGCCATATGTCCATAGTTAGCACATAAAAAGCTATAATCATTAAATAAACTAACATACCTGGAAGATTTTTCATTCTTCTTTGGAGGTGGTTTTGTAGTTTCTTGTGGTCCTTTGTTCTTGATTGCTTTGGTCTTGTTCTTTGGAGTTGCAACATTCTTCTTTGGCTTTTCACTTTGATCAACTTCCTTCTTAGAATCATCCTGCGAAGCTGTGGAGCTTGTACCTTCATCACCTAGAGCTTTACCATCTTTAATTACCTTCATTTTTGCTTCTTCATCTGTCTTGTAAGTATTCTTTTTGTGATCCCTTGAGTTTGTTGATCTCATCACAAGTTGCATCAAGTTATTCTTGCTTTTGAGCAAGATCTTCTTGAAACCATCGTTTCAAGATCTTCCTTCTTTTTTCTACTTCCTCAACATATAGCTTGAGAAGAGTGGTCTTCTCTATTGAGAACCTATGTCTGTTCGTTCTACTTCTCATTTTCAATCTTGAGCCTGCTTATTTCTATTGAAGATGTTTCTAATTCCTTTTTCTTTTGGTCAACGACACATATGTATCTTTGATCAGATTCCTTCCTTTCAATTTCTGCTTCCTGCATCTGTTGTGTGATCCTGCTAATCTCTGCAAATGCTGTGTCGAGTTCTTGTTGCTTCTGTTGGACTTCTCTCTTGAGGTCTCGTGTCGTTGTATTATTGATTTCTTCCAACTTCTTTTGAAGTGACTCTTCAATACATTTGTGTTCTTCAAATTCAATTTTGAGACCTTGAACTTGTTCTTCAAGAGTATTGGAACGGATCTTCTCAGCCTTGAGCTCTTTTATAAGCTTGATTGCCTCCTTAGAAAATTCTTCTATGGTCAACCCTTCTTCATCATACTCAGAAGGATCCGAGTTTTCAATAACATCTTGACCTGATTTCTTTGTTGAATAGAGATTATGAAGCTTTTCCCAAAGATATTTAGCTATTGAACATTAACCAACTTTTTTTTTCACAGAATTTGGCAAAACATTCAAAATTACATTCATGGACTTTGAATTGTACCTTTTAGCTTTGTCGGTAGATGTGTCTCTAGAAACAATTGATTCCCATACTCCATGTGCCTGCAAAGATACTTCCATCCTGGATTCCCATATCCAGTAATTATCTGCATCAAAATCAGGGGTTGGTACACAATACTCACTTTCTTGAGATTTTGTTGTACCTGTACCTTCCTTTGAAATCCTTGTAACCCGCTTCTTTGACTTTCCCATCTCTATGCTCTAAAAACTAACTTCCAGCAATTAAGATGTTACTGAAGGAACCAAGCTCCGATACCAATTATTGGAAAATACTGAGAGGGGGTGGTGAATCTGTATTCCTTAGCAATTAGCACTTTGAAATGTTTTTAGAGCATTAGTCAATCTTCAATTATCATTAATGTTTATGCAGTAACAACAGTGAATAAAAGAGCACAAGAGGCACAAATATTTTAGGTGGAAAACCCCCTCCAAGTCAAAAACCACCGAACACTTTTCTAATAATTTTTTAATCTTCAACTCCAATTGAAAAGAAAGCTTCAACTTCCTAGAATCTAGAAAAGAATTCTTCTCCAGCTCCCACTGGATGGATGTTCCAACGCCCGATATTCTTCAGTATTCAACTGAACGGATGCCCCAACACCCAATGAGCTACAACTCACCCTAGCACCACCCTACCACCCTGAAGTTTTCACAGGCTTGAACCTGTTGGTGACTTCATGCACCAGCCTAGCACCACCCTACCACCCTATAGAAGAATAAAAGAAGAATGGACTCTCGTACCAGGGAAAATGGTCCACTTTACAATGATATAGAATGATGTAGAAGAAGATGACACACTAGACCATAACCCCAACTATGACACAACCACCTAATGATGATCCTAGACCTCCCAACACTGCCTCTTCAACTCTTGGTAGATAGACACTTGTACAACTTTTACAATGATTCTTTTACAATGACTCTGTACAATGATACTTTTACAATGATTGTATGCAATGCTTCCCACTTGAAGACTTCATATGGTGAACTTCTTGTTGCTATTCTGCACCTTGATTGTTGCTCTTGTCATGCTACCCTTTCTCACTCTTCAGAACATTAGATTTTGCATTGAGTCTTCTCTTGATGAATATATAATACCTACAAAAAGTCTTCAAGGAAATACCCATGACATGATAATAGCAAAACTTACCTCATCCTGCAGAGCATATGTCAGTGCTAAACAAAAACAAAAAATTAGAATACAAAGAACCTAATGCAATTAAGAAATGAACATGCATATACAGAAGATACTTACTTGTAGCTTACCTCTGCTGCATCATTTTGTTCCACCTTGCTCTTTGTTGGCCTAGAAAGTCTGGTCCTTTGCACCCCTTGCCAACACTTGATCTAGTTTTTCTCACCTTCTAAGAGCACGATATTTAATCTGATGTATCTCTATGATTTTAGGTCCCCAATATGTGATCTTCGGTCCTGTAGTATCCCTCTGAGTCTTCTTTCCAATTCCATAGGTCTGACCCGATTTGGACTCTTCAAGACAAAGTTATGCCCAATCTCTCACAATGACCTAATTATGGACTAGTTCAATAGAGAGAACTTGTACGGTGTGCCACATGTCATTATTTCCTCCTTCGGCTCTGAAATTGATACATAGAAAACTACATTCCGTGCACTATCTGCCACTTTTTACAGAATTCCAATCCTCTTCTCAGAGAGAGAGTTATGATGATTTTCCCAAGGTCACTTCTTTGAGATGAAATTTGGGAGCCTGCAAAAACCCTAACTTCCACAGATCATATCTCCGAAAACATAGTGAACCAAGATCTGAAATTCAATCAAAACATCCATTAGGATTGCGATTCAAATGGGTTTTCATTTTAGAATCTAAGACTTCGCAGAAATGAAGTTATAGCGAAAATGCCATGATCACTTCATTTGGAGGATGAGATTTCTTTTTATAGAGTTGAGAGGGGCTTCTATAGAGAATGTTGGAGGGATTTTAGGAGCTTAAAAAATTATTGATTATTGACTATTCAATGACCAAAACCAATTATGAGTGCCATGCCACAACCTCATAGGGTTTTATCCCACTAACTGGGGTTACTAACTTCAAACATGAATATCTCTCAAACCGTGAAGAATTACTTGGCGTGCCATATATCAACGAAAACATCTCGATGAGTAGAATCCATCTAGAAGATCCTTGACTCAAAATAGAGTAATTTTTCAAGTCAAAATTCCCTTGCAAGATCAGGGTAACCCTTGGTGCTGCTTGGGTTGACATCAATGACAACCTCAGATCATCTTTAGATCAACATATAATGCTTTCCACCCTCCTAAAATTCTCTTCTTTTTGTAGTCCTCCCAATTAAGTTTGTTGTTGAAATCAATCTCGAGGTACTTGTACTCATTTACTTCTTTAATAATGTTGCCTTCAAAGGAAAACGTACATTGGCTCTGCTTCTTTTTATTAGAGAAAATCATTATTTTGGTCAAGGAAAATTTTAAGGATGGAAAATTTTCTTGAAGTTTAAAAACATTAGCGAATCTCTCTAATCCCCAATATGCAAATTATAAAATGTTTATTGATATATTTGTAAAATTATTCAGATTTATAATGATCTTATATATAGCCTCTATATAATGTTGGCAATTTTTAAGGTAAAATAATTTTATATTCTAAAATTTGGGCGAATCGTCTTTCATAAAATTGGAAATTGGCGAATCTTTTTTATGGAACAATCATGGAAAATTAGCCCACTGGGTGAACATTAGCCCCTAAAATTTTCCATGATTTTGGTCTTGCTAGTATTGACTTGCACCCCCACTACTCTACAAAAATTCTCAAGGGCATATAGGTGCATCTGCAATCCATGGGCCGATTTAGAAATCAATAGAAGACCATTAGCATATAAAATAAGCTTTATCACAAACTCCTCCAACCGAACACCATCTCCACCTTGTATATTTAGCCACTCTTTCAATTTATCAATATATAAACCAAAAAGAGTTGGGAATAGATGGAAACCTTGCTTGACTCAAATGCCACTTCTAAAGCTTTCTGAAATACTCGCTGAGGTTCTAATTTTGACTTTCACCTCTTCATAAAGTCTATGGACAACGACTGTATAATGCAAAGGAATTTCAAGTTCTTCCATTCTACGCAACAACTTATCTCTAGGGCATGTGTCAAATGTCTTTTTGAAGTCAAAAAAACAACAAAATACTCTTTCTTTGCCCCCCCAAACCTTTTCAATAATGTGTCTCAATGTGATACCATGATCCACTATAAAATGCTTCAGTCTAAAACTCACTTGTCCTTTTGCCCTCTTTTCTTTTACTTCTACCCACTTACTGATTATATTTTCTACCATGCTGCTAAAAAGCTTTGCAGAGAAAGGATTTATCATAGTGGTTCTATAATTGGAAGGATTATTAATGTCTCCCCTTTTAAAAAGGGGTATTGTTAGGCTAGTTGGCCAGTCTCTTGGGAATCCTTGTTGAATGATGTTGTTTAACATTTCCATGATGTGCAGTGCAAGAGTGTTCATTCCCCATTTTAGATACTCTGCTTGAATTTCAACCAAGTCCTCTGCCTTTCCTGTTTTCATCTTCTTAATTTCAATCTCCACCTCCTGTAACGCGAAGAACTTTGTAGTTGTGTTGATCTTGAGGGGAGGCTCAGCCTCTGATTCTTTCTCATAGAGTTGTCTTGCATATTCAAACCATTGATTGGTTGAAATATTATTTTCGATTTTCTTCTTCCTCGGTTGAATTTCCTACCAAAAAAGCTTTGGGTTATTCTTTCCTAGATATATTAACTCTTATCGCCTTGTTTGTCTGAACTCGTCTTTTTTCGTTTTTGGTATCTGCTTATATAACTTTACATTCATCTTCTCCTTGTCTACCTTTTTCAAGGTTATCCTTGCCCTTTTGCATTCCTCATCGAACCAAGCATTTACGGGAAAACAATTTGATTTTGATTTCCTATTTTTTTTGTTCTTTTGCACTTCTCAAGTGCACTTCGAATTATATTTGTTAACTCATGATTGTTGAAGATTTGGAAACCGGTTTTCTCCTTCTGAATTAATCTCTCTAGAATTGTCTTGAAGATAGTACAATTTTCTTGTGTTAAAAGAATTTTTCCCCTTGATAGTGATTGCCAAGAGCATTGGGTTTTCCTCCTATGTTGCATTTATTCTAACCATGATAACTTTATATAAATTGGGTTATATATATATATATATACACACACACTAGAATTTAGATTAAAAATGTTGATTTCTCTTTCATTAGTTTGAATGATTGGAAATGTGTCATTTCATCATATTAAGGGTTAAAATATATGTTTCCTCCTAAGAGGTCACATGTTCAAATCTAAAGGTGGTTAGAGTATGTACACCTTCATAGACTTAAAAATTCAGATTGTTGCTGGTATATCTCTTACCTCACAAATAAGGAAGTCTCATACACCAATTTAATCTAATTTGAGGTCATAGTCAAGTGAAGATCAAATTGATATAGGAGACATTTTTGTTTGTGAGACAAGGTATCCCTTTGGATTGTGATTTCATTGTTTAGTTTATAAAGATGTACATACACTATCCCTTTTCAGATTTGAACCTATAATCTTTATAAAAAAAATTCTTATGTATGGTTGATCAATAAACAATAGGCCTATGGCCCATTCATCTCATCAACGATACTCCTGTAGAAATTAGAATTTGGTTATGTAATCATAAGCACATTAAGATCATGTTTTTTGTTATGATCTCGATACCATAAATGGAATCCTCTAATTTTTATTTGATTATATTGCTTCCTTACTTGATTTGTTCACTAATGGTGCTAAGACTAATACCAATTAAATTCCAAAATTTATTATGACAAAACAAAACACCCTTTGCGTACTCAATATAACCCAACTTCAAAGAAAGTTAATGGTATTTCTTTCTCTCCCCTTTCTTCTTAAGAGAACTAAACCCCTCATACATATGCGTATGCATAGAGGTGGTAGGTATAGTTCACTATGCACTAATTTGAGCATGCAATACACAAGTGTTATTCATATAGGTATAGTCTAACTCTTTTATGTTGTGGTTTTTTGTGTAATGTTTCCAAATTTTGTGAGTGCAAAATTCACTAAGGAGTTTTGCCAATTTTTGATGATATTAAATAAAAAGGAGAAAATATTATTTTGTGGGAGAAAAGTGGAAATTATTATTTTAATGAAGAATGGTGGCAAAGTAATTTTTATTAGTGGAAGGTAGGGACCACCAACGGAGATGATTGGCAATTATAAATAGAGCTTGGAGGCCTCCATTTGGTATCTTTGATCATTTGACATTTCAACATTAGTTCTCTTAAGTTGCTTAACTAAGACAACCATGTTGTTCAGCACAAGGAATTTCCGAGTGGGAATTCCACCCTCATTTCGGAGAACTTCAAGTGTCTCCCTAGTGAGGCAATTTGGGGAGCTCAATTTAGAGTTACCATTGGGCATATTTGCAAGTTATTTCAACTAGTACATTTTTCTTCCAGGGTGTAGAAGTGGTTCAAATTGCTTGTGGGGAGATCAATTACGAAGAAGTAGAACACTGAAGGATTTGCAGGTTTTTTCCCCTAATTTAGCTGGATATTTTGTGGTGATTAGCAGGGTTGAGTTGAGAGAATTCTTGGGGCCAAAATTCTACATTTTTGGAAGTGCACAAGGGTTGGAGGAATAGAGGTTGAGGAGAAATAAAGGTTGGAGATTGGAGGTATTCCTCATGGGAGAATTTAGCCAAAGTTGGGAGAGATTTCCAGTGGTGGATTTGGGCTTAATTCAACAATATAAGTTTTTTGGGGCGTTTTCTGGCCAAATTAGGCAATTTACACTTATTGGGGGTAACTGGGATTGGTGGATTCAGCCAAAACCCTTTCTGAGTTTTTGTGGGTTTATTGAGAGGAGTCTATAGATAATTTTATAGAATTTTTCGGGCGATATTCGAACCTGAAATCCTAATTCTTATAGCAGGGCAAATTGCTAGTTAGTTAGGGAATTTGCACCATCTTGTGGGTTCGACTTTGGCTTGGGGATAGGCTAAACCCTTTCTGGGTTTTCTGGGTTTTGGACAAGGAGCACTCTCCTATTTTTATAGAATTTTTTGGGCACTCTAGAGTGGGAAAATCAGGGGGCGAAATCAAGAAACAATGTAGTTTTGGATCAGCAAAGCAGTTTTCTAGAGGATAGTTGTTGAGTTTTCTTCTATTCATCATTGGGTGCTTGTAGCTTGCCTTGTGCAAGCCCAGGTGCATTTTCTCCGACTCATTTGTACCACAACGCTATTGTTAATAAAATCTTGGTCAGTTTGTGGATTTGGAGATATTTCTAGTTTGTGTATGCATTTTTAAAATTTTTTGTGTTATTATCTTTGCATGACTTTGTTATCATTGTAAAATTTCCATTAGGAATATTACATTTTGACACAATTTAGTAAAAAAAATTTGACGAATCATAGTTTTTTGTGATTTAAAATGTGTTTTTGAATGTATAAACTATGAAATCCTTGAAACATTCAAATTATAGATTTCATAATTCAAATGAATCCTACTTAATTTTAAACAAAATTGACCAAAAAATATTCCAAAAAAATAAAACATAAAAGATTCGCACTTTAAATATTCATATATGCTAGAACACAATGTGCATATCTAATGTTGAGCCTACGACGATCTAATAATAGTAGTTTTAAAAAGAAATTTATTGTTGTTGATATATATATATATATATATGTATATATATATATATATATGTATATATATATATATATATATATGTATATATATATATATATATATGTATATATATATATATATATATATATATATATATATGCATTGTTGTATTTTAAACCACCCCTTATTTTTTACTATTAAAACCCAACACTTCGACAATACTCCATCTGTCCATTCATTTGTATTCAAGTAACAAGAGTACTTATCATTGCAATCACAAAAACCCTGAGGCAATTATAAATAGGTGGACACACACACACAAACACATATAGAGAGAGAGAGAGATTGATGATTGTACATAACACCAATGCATACGAGCTTGAGAGTGATAAGTTGTGGGTGAATTTTGAAGTAAATTAACTAGCACAAATGGAATGGATGGTTGTAGAGGTAAATGAGATGCAATGCTTGTAGATAACAACATTTAATATTAGACATTGATATTTTTGGTTGTCAGAGAATACTAAGAGGTCTGTTGGGCATTCACACAAATACACTAACAATTTGAGAGAAATCAAACAATTATACAATGATTAAACCATAATTTTTATATTAGAAATTTGAATTAAGTGCCAAGGGGATTGTTCAAGCATACAATTGAGGTTTGTTTGGCTATGGTATGTCATTACACAAAGTTTAAGCTAATTTAGCATGCCAACAAATATCAAATTGATCTCAATGGCACAAGTGTGTAAACATGTTGAACAATAGAGATTATCTTGGAAACCCAAATGGGAATACCGACATAGATGGGTTATATTAATGCTCGAGAATTGTTACAAATGGTGAGCTAACACTGTCAAGAAAGATTTATGCATTTTTCTCACTGGTGGTGTTATGCAATTTGCTTTGGTTATGAGACAATATTTTCTTTTTATAGACAGGTTTAGAATCCCCTTCACCCTCCAATATTTGAGCATATTGCTTCATTCCAAGTCCTCATCCTTCTACAATTGTCCTTCTTCTTCCTCGTATCATTTCCCCTCTCTCTTCAATTGTCTTTGCAAACATGAATTGTTTAATGTTTCATTAGAATGTGAATCATAAGATGATTTGTTTCACCTTCTTATATATTGACTAAAATAGGACTTTTATACCACCAACCTAGATCCATCTTAACCTTGAGTCTATCAAGTGCTGAGAGGGATCAAATCTCTTGAGGTGTAAGCCTCTTTTTTGAGTGAAAAACTTGAGGAAAAGTTTGCACCCTTAAGAGATTTGATCCGTCTTTGTGCTTGATAGATCCAAGGTTAAGATGGATCTAAATTGGTTTCAGTTGTGCATGGTCACACAAACTTTGTTGAACACCTAATTATTATGATCATTTTAAATATGCTAAATATGTCTAACATTAATCTGGTCATTTTGATTTTAAATTTACTTAGTTACCTCGATTTGTTGAGATGATAAAGATTAATAATAACTTGAATGATGAAAAATGACAAAATAAAATTTTTGAATGCAAAGTGATAACATAACAATGTTGAATGATAGGAAATGTGAAGAATGAGAATATAGTCAATTATAAATAATCTTCATTGTGATCAATCTCAAACTATTTTCTTCTACTATTATTATTGTCACATGTGTCAGTTTTACCATCTTTTCATATTGATCATATGAAAAAGGCAGTTGAAATCATAAACCATTCAAATATTTAGCTTGCAGTATTGTAGTAAACATCATACCTTGTTTGTCTTGTTGGCCAATATTAATAGTAGCATTCTCCAAAGTCAGTCATTGTGACTTATGGAGTGTTAAAACCCAAGTAAGTTTCAAAGATAGTTGTTTTCTATTACCTTGTTTGAATGCAAAGTTACTAACAATGTTGAATGATGGAAATGGGAATAATAAGAATGTAGTCAATTACAAATAATTTATAGTTTCATGAAGCAAACATTTCAAGTAAGTGAACATTTTATTTAAGATGAAAACTCAAGTATTTTATTTATGGTTGGATTACTGTAACACAAAAATCAATGCATGTCGTCAATAATCTTTTTTTACTTACACTAAAATCAATATGCACTATAAATTTTAATACTTTGAAATTAATGTACATCATACATCTAGTCATAACAAATCACAAATCAACATCTACACTGAAATCAATGCATATAGTGCAAGAAATAAAATATGATTAGAGATCAACATCTACAATGAAACCAAAGCATCTAGTGCAAGCAATCAAATAGGATTAGGAATCAACATTTACACTGAGATCAATGTATCTAGTGCAAGCGATCAAATAGGATTAAAAATCAACAACTACACTGAAATCAATGTATCTTGTGCAATCAATTAAATAAGATTAAGAATCAACATCTACATTGAAATCAAAGCATCCATTTTAGTGAAAAACAAAAATATTCATGACTTTCTAAATCTAACATGTTTTACCTTTTGTAAAAGCCTTACTTCATCTTCCTCTATGGTTAATAACGTTCAATATTATATAATACTTTATAATATTTGTATCTCTCTCTCTCTCTCTCTCTCTCTCTCCTTGCCATCGATATCTATATCATCTCTCCTTCTTTGTCTCGCTATCTCACCCCCCCAAACACACACATACACACACACTCTCTCTCTCCATATCTATTTATCTCTCCTTCCCTCCCTCTCTCTGTCTCTCTGACGAGGATAGTTCGAGTTACCCCAACTGCCCATAACCCAGGATACTCCAACACAAACACCCACAACCCTGCTTTAAACAAATTCTAGAGTTTCAACAAATTAATTAAAATATGCAGTTAAAATAAGAAGGGAGAATTCCTTTTCCATATGTTATGAGGTATCTCTCTCAAGCCTTCCAACCCTTCTTCTCATCTCAACTAACTCACATGGGCTTCAACTTATCAACGACACATCATGCTGGCCAAAATAGGCTTCAAAAACCCAAACTCGCAGTCCTGAAAATGCTTGTTGTAAGTGTTGTGAAATATTTTTCCAACGCTCTTTAAAAACCTGTAGGCACTGCAAAATATTCTTCCAGTGCTTCCAAAACTCTTTCTTTTCATATTCCAGGGAGCTGAAACGACTCGGCCTCGCTACCAATTAACTCTACATGGCCTTAAGTTTCTCTTTAACACTACATAAGGCCTCGTATTCCCTCCTTCATGGGGAAAGATAACACACACGCTAATCAAAACCAGTCACAAAAAAGGGATTTGACAACATTCACACAACATGGTGCTTTGGTTCTCTGTAACAGTGTTCTATCATTGTAAATATTATGCTTTCACATTCCAAAAACACAAAGAACACCCCCCCACAAGTTTGGAACCAAAATACAAAAGGTTCATTAACAACCACACCACGATTGGGCCTCTATATGCAAAATTCCCTGTAAACCGAATCACGAGTGCTAGCAGAACCTATAAGCTACATGATGGTTTTCTTAACACACACGAGCGTACCACACATCATACGTACGTTGCACAAATAGCACACATAGCACAACTTCATGGTCTTTAAGAGAATTGACATTCTTCAACACATTCAACGCATACATAACCAACTAAAGTGTAGGGACTAATTCCAGACAGGAATACAACATCTTAGAATTCTCACAAGCTCTCATACACATAGGGGTGAATATGTTCAGCTCTAGACTATATTTAAACAAAGAATCAATCTCATTCCTAAGGCGTACAGTCACCACATTTCTTGAAACACCCAGATTCAACACCAAGGGAAACAACCATGACATTTATCAATACATTCATATTCTCACTAAAAATTGCCTCAACAAGTTCAACCCTCAACACATTGAATTAACATTATACAGACAAAATTAAACATATACAAAGGCATTAAACAAATTGTTCAATAATCAAATCTAAACATACATTAAACTGGCCAAAGTTACAATGGGGGCATGTGCATCACAGACTCTCAACCTCTGCCTCTTCTCCTAGTGCTTGAGATTCTCCTCTCCGCTGCTACACACACTCCTCTTCTCAAATACTCTTCCTCTCTAAAAAGAAATCTACATGGGATAACCAAGAGTCACAAGTGATGATTCATTTCCCCTTCCCACAAAATAAGGGAAACTGAAATTACATTTACATTAGGAAATATTTTCTCCAACTTATTCTAAAAACAAAACTCATATCATAATGCAAATATCTACAAAACATTTAAAATCTCTCGCAACATCACCATGTGACCATCCCATCACATTGGAAAGCTCTGGTCCATTCTTCATCGAATTTTGTGCTCCATCTATGCACCGAAATTAGACTCCCACGGTATGAAAATATATGAACCCCTAGTCATATGCATTTGGTCTTCTCGAACAACTTCAACTCGTGAATTGTGACACACCTTTTTAGTAACAAGCCTCCACCTTGCTACACAATACTTCACCAAACGTTCTTCCGAGTTTGGGCTTTTTCCATCTTCATAGTTCTCTTCTATGGAACCCTTCGAGCGCTCCTTTCTCTAGGCTATTGCAAATCTCCTTGCCTTCCTTTACTTTCACCTGCATAGTGAAACAAATCTCTTACCAGATCCTTAATCAACTTGTACCTTCTTCTACTGCTTCTACTGCGAACTTTGAACTTTTACTTGTTGCCGAACTATTCAAATTTCCTCTGAATCATAGTCTATCTCTTCATACAACCAACTATACCTGCCAACTTTCCTTTTGGTCAATTTCATCCTCCTAAGTCAGTCCTTGGCTAAAATTTGTTGTCTTCAGGATGCTCCTCAAATCCTCATCTGCTTCATCACATGTGTTCATCACTCTCAAGTTGTTCTTCCATGGCTGCAACTCAACTACCTTGAATTTTTCCTCCACCTGAGCATTTGATCTCTATCTCAGCTTCACCTATAACAAATTCCATTTTACCTTCTTCTGGAGACTTCATATGTAACCCTGGTCTTCCTTATCTTTCTCTAGCAGCCCTCTCATCATCTCTAGTTGTAATTTGATTTCAACTACTTCTCTATTAAGTTTGTCTTGACTTGATCTATTATGTATTCTCTTTGAACCTTTACTCTGAATTTCAATATTAAAAAAATTGCTTCTTCTATGAGCTCCTCCCTGCTCACGGTGAGATGCACACAAGCCAATGCAACAAGCTGACTCCATCAACCTATTTGTAAATACCATACTAAGCTCTTCCATGCCTATTCTTCTATGAGTATTTCTGCTAACTCCTTCCTCTAGAATCTTCATCTAAGCATTATAGCTCTTTTGGCTTCCGCATGTAATTGACTCACCCTCTTCCTTTAAGAATTTTGTTGTTCTTCCTTACTTTCTACCACGAGGTTCCTTTCCATCATCCTCAGCTGCAAACGTTCATCACGACTACTTGTAATCAAAAATCAAATCCATAATATACAGAAAACAAAAGGCCATTACCTCCTGGTTCAATCTTCACTTGAACACACAACTACTGCTGCAAAAATCTTCTCACTGTTGTCATACCTTTGTTGTTGTAGACCTCCTTGTTTAGCACCATCTTCCTTCTCATAACTCTGGCCATCTTGAATTTCTTGTAGCCATTGTTTCATATGATTGAGTTATATCCTCAACAAAACCATCTCCTTCTCAAATTCTTCATCACTCACTCCTTTGAGTCCAACTTATTTGGCACTTTTCTTCTTCTGCTTGTGATGTTCCTCTAAACCCCTGCTATGACTAATAATAGTCATCTTCATCTCTTCCTCTTGTTGAATTCTCCTTGTCTACTAATGAGCATCAACTAGCCCTTCTTGTAACAATTATGCGACTTGTCACCCATACCAAGTCATCCTCTTGGTATCTTCTCTTCTCTAGGTTCTTTGCAGTAGAACCTCTTCTTGAGCACTCTTGCTCCTTTGCTTCAAATTTGTCGGTTGCTTCATCTTCAACCGCACACTGTTCTTTGTTTTTTTGTTGGGTTCCATCATCGTTTCTTCATCCAAGTGATTTCTTACTCCTCCTTTGACATAGCTTACTTGCTATGGCAGTTGCTACCAATTCAGTCCTGCAATCATAATTCTTTTAATGACCAAAACATCACATTCAATTTTATAAGATCTATAACAATATTTCATATTCCACTAATTTTTGAACCAATTCCTCTCCAACCAATGCAGTCGTTCTTTCTCAAGAGCATATCAACTCTCCAGTCCCCTATAATCACCTCACTTAGTGTTGTAAGGATCTTTTTCTCTTCATCCTTTTTCACTGTCAAGTTGTCTTCAAACATGCAAGCATCTCCACTATCCAATCTCTTCTATTCTGACTACATCACTAAAGAGAAATTGATTCTAATTCAAGGTAGACACTCTCCACTATGTTTTCACAACACCTCACACTCACCAAATCTGAATTCAATAGAGGCTTACCTCAAACTGTTGTAAACATTGCTTCCTCCAAGAGCTGTAAAGATGAAAGATTTCCATGGCTTTGACATTCTCCAAAACATAACCGAGCTCTGATACCACTTGATGGGATAGCTCGGGTTACCCCAGCTACCCATAACCTAGGATATTCCAACACAAACACCCACAACTCTGCTTTAAACACATTCTAGAATTTCAACAAATTAATTAAAATATGCAGTCAAAATACGAAGGTAGATTACCTTTTCCAAATGTTATGAGAGATCTCTCTCAAGCCTTCTAACCCTTCTTCTCACCTCAACTAACTCACATGGGCTTCAACGTGTCCAAGGGACATCATGCTAGCAAAAATAGGCTTCAAAAACCCAAACTCGGGGTCCTAAAAATGCTTGTTGAAGGCACTGCGAAATATTTTTCCAACGCTCTTTAAAAACCTATAGGCACTGCAAAATATATTTCCAGCTCTTTCAGAACTTTGTCTTTTCATATTATAGGGAGTTGAAATGACTCAACCTTGCTCCCAATCGAGTCTACATGACCTTGAGTCGCTCCTTAACACTACACATGATCTCATACCCCCTCCTTCATGGGGATTGCAAACCTAACACACACACCAATCAAAACCAGTCACAAAAAAGGGGCTTGACAACGTTCACACAATAGTATGCTCTGGTTCTTTGTAAGAGCATTTTATTATTGTAAATACTACGCCTTCACATTCCATAAACATGGGGAGCACTCCCCATGGGTTTGGAACCAAAATACAAAAGGGTAATTAACAACCACACCATTGTTGGGCCTCCATGTGCAGACTTCCTTGCAAATCGACTCACCAATGCTAGCATAACCTATAAGCTATAGGATGGTTTGCTTAACACACACGAGTGCACCACACAGCATACATATGTTGCACAACTAGCACACACACCACAACTTCACTATCTTCAACAGAATTAACAGTCTTCAATGAATTCAACACATACATAACCAATTGCATTGCAGGGACTAATTCTGGACAGGCATACACCATCTCAGAATTCTCAGAAGCTCTCATACACAGAGGGGTCAATATGTTCAGCTCCATACTATATTTAAACAAAGAATCAATCTCGTTTCTAAGGCATACAAACACCACATTTCTTGACACATCTAAATTTAACACCAAGGCATACAACCATGACATTTCTCAATACATTCATATTCTCACTATAAATTGACTCAACAAATGTAACCCTCAACACATTGAATTAACGTTATACATATAGAGTAATAAACATGTACAAAGGCATTAAACAAACTGTTCATTAATCAAATCGAGACATACATTAAACTAGCCAAATTTACAATGGGGGCATGTGCAGTTGAGGCCCTTAACCTTAACCTCTTCTGCTAGTGTTGGAGCTTCTCCTCTCCATTGTTGCACACATTCCTCTTCTCAAACATTCTTCCTCTCTAAAAAGAAAGCGACATGGGATAACCAAGAGTCACAAGTAATGATTTGTTTCCCCTTCTCGCAAAATAATGGAAACTAAAATTACATTTACATTAGGAAATATTTCTTCCAACTTATTCTAAAAAAAAAACTCACATCCTAATGCAAATATCTATAAAACATTTAAAATCTCTCCCAAAATCACCATGTGACCATCTCATCACATTGGAAAGCTTCTATCCAGTCTTCATCAAATTTTGTGCACCTACATCACTCTATCTTCTTCCTTCTCTCCCCTTTCCATATATATCTCTATCTCCCTTCGTGTCTCCTTCTTTTTCTCCCCATGTCTGTCTGTCTCTCTCTCCTTCCTTCTTTCTCTCCCCCTATCTCTCTTCCCCTTCTCTCCCATTCTCTCTCTTTCTTCCCCCTCACTCTCCTCTCTCTTTTACTCTCTCTCCATCTCTCCCTTGCCACTCCCTCTCTCTCTCCACCTTTCTCTCTCTATGTCTTCCTTCTTCCCTCCCTTTCTATCCCCATCCAACTCCATCTCTCTCTCCCCCATCTCCTTCTCTCTCTCTCAAGTCATCTCTCTCCCTTTCTCTCCCACCTCCCTTTGTCTTTGCCCCCCCCCCACACTCTCTCTCTCTCTCTCTTTGCCCTCCAACTTTGTAACTATCCCCCTCCCTCTCTACTTCTATCTCTCCCCCTCTCCCCCCCCTCCATCTTTGTGTCTCCCTCTCTCTTCGTCTCCTTCTCTCTCTCTTCCCTCCATCTCTCCTCTCCCTCTCACTGTCTCTCCATCTCTCCCTTTCCACTCCCTCTCTCCCCACCTCTATCTCTCTATGCATTTGTTCTTCTCTCCCTCTCCCCCCCCCTCAAACTCCATTTGTTTATCCCTCCTTCTCTCCCCCCTCACTCTCTCTTTCTTTCTCTCTCCTCCCTCTATCCATATGATCGAGAATTTTCACTCCGTGTACTCAATGATATATGTAAGGTCTAATATGCTAATACTTATAATGAAGATGATCATTTTTATAATATATTTGGAATAATAATAACCAATATTATTCATTATTATACCAATAGTAATATATAAATAAATAACGTGTTAAAGAAACAACAGTATGCTAACTCTACATTATTGAGAGACAAATTTCTTCTCATCAAATTGGTAGCTTTGTGCCTTACATTTTATGTTTTAAATTACATTACATTTTACGTTTTGTATTTTATAATTTACATTACGTTACATTTTAAATTTTAAATTTTACATTTTAATTTTTTTATTGTGAAATGAGTTATGGTTTTTGGGCATGTGGTATTGATAAGCCATGGTATTGTAACAAAACATATTTACAAGTTAATAATATAGAGGGTAAAGTGGGGGTGGATATCCATGGTTAAGAATCCTATTATATTGTAAGTATTAAGTTTTTATGTGTTTATTAATTAAATTTAAATATGGTTACAAAAACATTATTAGTCTATGCCAAGGTAGGACTCTAGTAATCAATTTGTGTGTTGATTGCTATTAGTTGACCAAGGTCTTATTGCAACCTTTGCACAATATAATCCCACATGGATAGCTGCATTACATATTTTATGCCATAATTTATGGATAGGGTTGCAAAATTATTGCGTGATTTTTAGACATTTGTGTAGTGATTTTTTATCCTTAAGATTTGTAGGAAATTTATTGAAAAATAAAATCCTTGAAAATAACTCATACTCAGGTAAATAACATATTTACTACTAGTTACTTCCCGCCAAAATTTATGCAAGTTCTTTTGCAATCTACTTATCCACTTCACATCTCAATTTATTAGTTCCTACCAAAGAAACACTGTAGGATGATTTTTATATGGACCACTATTAATTTAGCATTAAACAATGTAAGCTATAATTATTTATGTCATTGTTCCGAGAGCATAATTTCTAACTTGAGTTGGAGGGACTATGCTACCTTGCAAAACAAAATTACAATATAACAAATTGAATTTTATTACTTTTAACTTTTTATTATTAATTGAGCCAATATTTTAATGCTTACACTCATTTACGAACACTACAAGATCTCCCCATACTGGGCTCTATATTACTTTTAACCTCTTATTATTTTTTAATTGAGCTGACATATAAATGTTAAATGTTTACAAGCATTTACACCACTACAACATCACCACCCTCATAATGGGTTGTAGGGCACCTGTTTGTACAATCAATTAAAATTAAGCACTGAGTGGATTGATTTGGCACACATTTGGGGATTGATTGGTGACATTGGGATGTCATTACACTTTATTTAAACATATCCAATATGTTAATGTATTTATCACAAGCCTTTCAGGCCAATCAATAATTAAAGTTCCCAATTTATTACATCAGAAATGCAACCAAATTGATCTCAATAGCACAAGCATTTAAACACATTTAACAACATATATTACCTTCGCAACCCAAATGGGAAGACAAGCAAAGATGGGTTTTGTTAATGCTTAAGAATTGTTACAAAGGGTGAGATATACACTCTCAGTAGGGATTTCGTGCACTCTTCCTCAGTAGTAGTGTTTTGCAAATTTATTTAGCTCTTATAAGAATCCCCTTCATCGTTCAATAACTGAGCATATCACTTTATTCCAAGTCCTCATCCTTCTATTATCACCCTTCTTCTTCCCAAAATTATCTTTTTACCTCTCTTGATGGTTATACTTTTATTAAGCAAGCATTATTTATTATAGTATTGTGTTAGAATTCTAGTCATTATGAGATTCATTTCACTAACTCGTGACATTTGGCCTTTAGTATTCAATGTCCATTGACTTCAAACATTGCTAATACCTATCTTTTACAAATTTAGGGGTTATATAGATTCATTTTAGATCACATGTCCCCATTCTTATGCTTTTGGTCACCAAAATATTCAACTCAACTCTTTCCGTTCTTCTTTCACAATGGTGTGTTTGCCTCCTCTATTACCACAAAATAGAGTCTATTCATTGGCTGTTATGGAGTTTTAAAAAATCCTTCCAAGCCAACTCTTTGCATCAATCTCTAATGTATCTCTAAGAAGGGATGCCTCCGCTATGACATGGAATAGAAGATTTAAACAAGGGCTTCCTTTGATGTTAACATAACCCAACTATCCATTTCATTGGTGGAGATAACATTTTCTACTATTATAGGTCTATAAATACTTGTTACTACTTGGGATACAAGTGTAAGTAGTGCTTACTTACCCTGAACCTTAACTATCTAAGATTTTCTTTTGGTTGTGAGATTCTTGTGATGAAATTTTGGATGAAACTTGCAGCACGTGGCTTCCCAATGTCCATTTAGCCTAAAATAATGGAAAAGTTAATGTCACTGCATGGGATATTTGAGCTTCTTTGTTTTCACGCTCTTTATTTTACTAATGGGTTGCTTCTTATAACAATTAGTCACTTGGTGGCCTCTCACACCACAAAATGATAATGCACCAAAGTGCCAACATTCATTGAATTTTTGGTATTTCTTCTTACAACCAAAACAAACCAACGATGCCTTGCCACACCTCTTTGGTTTGTGCTTATGCTTGTAGGATTATTTGCTTAGTTCCAAGTGTTGATACAATTTTGTACGATGGAAACATCCTTTTGTTGCCCCCGTTCAAGATATAAGAACCATGTTGGAGCAATGGTCTATTTCCCACTCCTTTTTATGTTACCTTTTCTTAAATTACTAGCAATTGTCCCAAAAGGTACAAAGAGAGGCCGATAGGATTATTAAATTGGAATTGTTCATTTTTTCTAAAAGATTTAATTGGTTTGTGGAAAACTTTGTTTTCTTGGACTGGATCATTGTGCAATTACTTTTCTTTAGATGTTTTGTTTATATTTATATTACAAGGAACACATTGAATGTCTTATTTCATTTTAGAGTAAGTTAAGAACCACAAAAAACAAAACCCAACCCTGCAATGCCAGAGCATTATCCCCATTCGAAAGCAAAGAAATAGCAAATATAAACGCCAATGTTCCAGTATTGACTGCGCAAACCAATCATTGCCATCCGAAAAATCAAGAAAATAAAGACGATGACCAGTTAAGGAGATGATAGTGACCCTTTCTCTGGCCTTCTTCGGCCGCCTTTCGCCCGAGAGGCTTCATGCTCGCACACATAAAGAAGAATGTCGACTTCAAAAGCTGCAACGTTGTCCTGCAGGGGAACAAAATTAGACAACCACGCACATGGAAATTTAGCAAGCTGTCAAAACCATGAGTTCTTAGAGATTTTACCTCACAAACTCTAGTGACAAAACTACAAAAGGGACCAACCTACACTAGATTGGTACTGTGTGAGATGCATTTCAGTCAACGTGAATCCATAGATAGACATTTGATAATGCTCTCCAGCCAAGGATTGAAAGTTCCTTGCCTTAGTTTTGAATATTTATCATCTGAGATTTCATGTCAAAATTATGCTCAGCTAAGAGTTATTTATTGTGCATTACATGTTAGTTGTTTTACTGCATACAAGTTAAATTCATCGTCATAAATTAAACATTCCCAAGAGTGATGCATTTTGTCGAAGAATAAATGGGACAATGTGAGTCATGCTGGGCCTAGCTGTGAATTAGTACACAAAGTTGTATATTTTTTCATTGATTCCATTATGATCATATAGGCATTAGACTATGTTACTTCAAATTTCATTACCATACTTGTCATAAGTCAAGGTAAAAGGAAGGGAGATAGGATCTATACCTTGTATACAGGAATCCTATTGCTGAGCAAACCATCTTAGATAAGGCACTTCGAGGCATAAATTAGATATAATCATGTGCCCCACTACGTGATAAAGAGATAGAATGATGTGGGAATTGTTCGGCTACGCTTTATCTTCTAGTGGTGAACTATGATTATATAAAACTAAACATTGATAAAACTAAAGGCGGGACTACCCACTAAAGAAACGATATTGGACTTAATCATCGCATTCCCTTAATGATGAATAGTCTCGAATACATGTTTGATAACACTTTATCTTGACTAGTTATGTTTCAGGGATAGAAAACAGGTCCCTAAAAATACTTTGCTGTTAAGCATCTGATTCAGTCCTCAGGTTGCCTGTATTCCCTCATTTTGATATTGACTCACAAAGATTTCCATACACTGAAACATCTGTGCAAACCTGATATGTAACCAGATTATCTTATCATCAAGACGTGTCAGGCCACATAGAAGCACTGCTCACAGGTCTTTATTTCTATTCAAAATCATGGGATCGGCATTCCCTTGACAGGAGTGACTGACATAAAAGTGTATTGTGTTTCAGGGAAATAGATTGTCTTTGAAAATTCTATACATTGTTGAATCAGAATCCTGAGAATAAGAGTGAGAAGCAAAGATCCGTTTCTCACTGTGGGTCGCCATTGACAATGTCACAAAGTTCAATATTCAGTGCCCAGTCTGGATCACCTAACATATCACTGGTTGCTCCCTCGACTAATGCAGCTACCATAGTTGAGTTGACCTTAGTTCTGAAGAAATCTCGTTTGCTGGATAGAAGCAACCCTGATTCCTGCCTTGAGTGGATAAGTTCTCTCCCCTGTAAAATTCACAGGCAAACAAAGGATGATTAATGATATTTTCCTAAGATCTTAAATCAAATATCGCCATTATGAATAACACATAATTATAAGAATGTCCAGTGGGCTGTATCACATGTGCTTTCGTTGCATAGACATGGATTCAGTACCCTCGAGAACTTGTTCCAGTGTTAATGCCAGCAATTTGTACTATCTTGTGATATTTAATTGTCATCTGAGCCTAGGCTGTTTGTCCTAGGCACCAAGGTGGGCAGACGAAGCCAAATGCAAGTGCAAATCCAGAGTAATCATGCGGCTTGTAACCCGAAGGTTTTTGGCCGGTGAGGGTCTTGCCTAAAAGGGCATTTAAATTTTAACCACCAAAGAAAAACACAGAAAGATAAGCCATTCATGTCTCAGATGAAATTAGGGTAGCTTCACAATAAACTAAAATTCAGAAGAGTCATATGCAGTTCATGTGCTGTAATTTACGTGGCCATGAAACATTAACTGCGTAGTATCGTTGATCGAATGGAAGTTTTACATTTACATAAATTGATGAATCACATGCTGCTGCTCTACCAGTAAAGCTCTAATGCTTATTTATGTACTATTACTAAAATTAACTAGCAAAGCTGCTAAATCTACTTGCATTATTGTTGAATTATACTGAAACAGCAGAGTGATGATTGAACTGTAACCTTAATTTAGTAGTCTATCTATACTCAAATTGGTTATTGAATTACTTTAAGCACCATCTTCGACTATTGTTTTTACCCGTTACAAAATTACTTGGACATGAGCTGTTACAGATCTGCAACACCATGGCTGAGTTTCTACCAAGTTCATGGATAAATAGCAAACAATTTTAATATACAGTAAAGGAATCTAGTTATGTTCTAAGACCATTCAGTTAATTCCTAGTCTGTTGAATTGAGCATACCTTGCAGAGCGAGAGCAACCCAGTAACCAGCAGGACCTCTCTTATGCAGAATCACTCCAAAATGCTTTCCACCTTGGAGATTTTGAAGGTGCATGGAGGGCACAACTGACTGCCTGTCAAACTCAAACCATGCTTTACACAATTGTTTCCGAAGGATGGAAAATGAAGTTGGGAAGGCCACAGATTTGATTGATCGCTCGCTAACGCCGCAACATTGCCTCGATTGTATCCTCTGCAAGCACAACCTCTCGAGGCAAATTAGAGAATGGAAGTCAAATTTCGAAAAGCTCTTTACAGAGCTTCAAACCAACATTTCTGTGTTTTAGAATGCCCGAGGGATTGTTACGTCGGCACCGCATCAGAAAGAGCTATTCCAACACAATACTTTCTGCTAGGATTAAACTTATTAGATGACTGTGGTGTAAGAGATTGCAAATTGAGGATTGCTACTGCATAGTATACAATTCATGGAAGTAGACAAACAACTTCCCTTGAGAAAACTGCATTTTGACTAATGGAAACATCCAGGACATCAGAGGCAGGTATCAAACAGTCATGTGGGGTGAGCACTTGTCAGGCATCAGAATCTGGTTCTCTCAAGAACTTATCAGAAGGCGGAATCTCTCAAGTACTGGAAGCAAGAAGCTTGAAGAAAACATCAATAATTGGTTATTCCAGTGTACAAGAAGCAAGCAACATGAAACAAAATTTGAAGACAGGAGTTATATTACCAGCATCTGAGAAAGCTATATTGGAACAAGCACCCAAGGTAGTTGTTTCCCGGGTTGCAGAATTGGCGTCTCATAAAATACCACCAAAGGTTGTGGTTACTTCTTCATTATCGGAAGCAGGTCCATTACAATCACCCACATTGAAACATGCCCCCAGAGCACGGGGGTTTATCAGGTGACCGGTGAAACTTTCCAATTTAATAATCCTATCGGCCGATATAAAAGAATGGGAAAAAGAAGTAAAAATATCTTCAAGAGTGACATAAAAGAATGGGAAAAAGCAGTAAAAATATCTTGCCATGCCAAGAAGGCAACTCAACCGATATTTGGAAAAAGCAATCACACTTCCAATCAAGGGTTGAAAGTGTCTCACCTGATCCAACGGACCAAGGTAAAAGTGTTGACGATTGCTGATGCATAGGAAAGCCTATCGGCCTAAAAATAGTTTTTTCTTCAATCCATCTTTCCTTGAAAAAGGTTATCTAGCTTAAGCCAAACTTTTAAGAGATGAGTTGCATTCACTCACTTCATCTTGTCCACCGAAATCTATACCTTCATGATTGAGTCTATGTTCAATTATAATGAGGTTTACAATCCCTTAGCTTCTCTTGCCTTGCCCTTAGCAATTGTTGTCCATTTTCTTCATTAACTTGGAACCCATTCCCTTAGAATGTTTTTCAAAATTACCAAAGGGATCTTTGAAAACAAATTGAAGAAGGTTCTTGGAGGATGAGCTTATCCTGCTTGTCCTAGTCACAATGTTGACTTCTACAATGGCAATGGAAGGTGCTTGTGTTTCCTTGGTCTATTAGACAAGTATGTGTAGCTTGGTCATGCCTCCTCCTTTGTTGAAAAGTCTTACTACAATTGAGCCATAATTTTAGCGACCCTATATTCTTGCTATTCATCATTCTTAATTACTTTCTCTCCCAAAGACCTAAACTTTTCTCTTGTGCAGTCTACCAAAATAGTGGTGAAGGTTCCCAACATTCAACAAAGTGTTCCTTTAATAATGGCAACAATTTTGTAGAAGTTTCATGGTCCTTTTCAAGCTCTTCCATCCTATTGTTCAAGTATCAATTCTTGCCTTGGATCTGCACATTGAAGGCCCTTAGGTCTTCCAACCTTTATCTTTTATGTTCTTTACCTATGTTGGGCCTGCCTTCTCCTGAAAAGTGCCAGCAACTTCTCAAGGTCACAGATTCAACCACTCTAACACCAATATGACCCATAAACAATATGCATATGGCTTATCTATCTCATCAACGCAGATTCTCCTATGTAAATTAAACATTGATTCTATAGTCATAAATATATCGAGATCATGCTTCTTAATGCAAATTCATGTCATGAATGGAAGCCTTTTCTACTAATTTGGTTTCATTCCTTAATTTGTTTTAATGATACTAAGACCACTTCCCTCTAAGTTCTAAACTCTATTATGAAAAAATAAAAATGCCACACGCTTTACATGTTGCATCTAGCCCAGATCCAAACAATATTAATGACATTTCTTTCTTTAGCCATTCTTCTCAATATAACCACAAGCCTTGAAGCCTTCATACATATGATTATGCATAGAGGATGCATAAAGGTTGTAAGTAGATGTCACTACACACTCATGTTAAGATGTAATACTATGATATATTATTCATATATAATAAAATGTCCCACACACAAAAATTATATATAATCTTGAGCAAATAAAATATTTATGAAAGTTATATTTTTTTTAAATGATACATTAATCGAGACATAAAAATTTATAATATATATTTTATTCTCATATAAATAATATTAAGAGTAATGATTTTAACTTCATACTTTTTTACCTATTTTTATTTGTTGTTATATTTTTTCATTTATATCAAAACTAAATGAACCATTTTTCTTGTTATCCCTGCTGCAATTACGGTATTATGCATTCGATGAATGCGTCGACGTCAAATTAAAATCAGATTGACTAAAAACTAAATGATAATTTCTAATGTTAACCTTATGAGAAAAAAGTAATTTTTTATTTAATTCTATTTTTTTTAAATGTGATTGGTTAATCAAGTTGGGCTCTTATTGTGTAATGATTCTTTGGTCACCATTGTACATTTTCTTAGTTCGTCAATGCATAAATGTTGACGTACCGAATGTTGACACCTTGAGGAATGAGATAGAGATTTGGCCTAAACAAACCAACACCGTCAATGTCATAATCGTAAAATTGTGAGTTGGGCGGTTGTGGTCCAGCGAATTTGAGGTTGTCCACGTCATATGATGACGTCAAAATCACATATAAAATTAAGTGAGCTCAAATGAAAAATACCAAAGTCAATAATATGGCATATTTATTTATATATATTTTTATATTTTTACGATATATTTTTTAAAAATAATAATTTAAACCAATTTTATTTGCAGTGGTTTTTTTTTTTTTTTTTTTTATAAATAAGTCTACTCTTATATTATACAAAATATTTTTACAACGAGGTAGCAGCCTCAAGAGGTCTAGCTTTGAAGATGGCTTATGCACATTACAAATCTGAAAATTGACCCAAAAAAACTAGCAGAAGACCGATTAGAACTCGGACTATGACCGGTTCATTGAAACAGGGACCACATTGTCAAAAATGTAGACTAACCGGAGTGCCGAAACTGCTTGACTGAGTTGATACAATTAACCCGAACTGTAAACATAGACAAAAACAACTGAACAAATCCCCTTGAACAGACACGGAGACTGCAAAAGAGAACGACAACTTGATTATGCATCTTGAGTGGTGGAAGGCACTTCTTCCACAATTCGACAACCGAAACTAGAGGAGTCATCATCGTCTGAGGGATGGCCCTCTTATTTTGGCGGACCAACTTCACTCGAAACATTTGAACACGCCAGAGCTTGCTTATCCTGGGAAGCAGAACTCCTTGGGACATCGCCCTGTTGTCTCGGATTCTGAGAGGTGCCTCGCAATTCTTCCGCCCTCGACATCGAAGTCGCATTTGGAATTGCCAGAACCAAGCCAACCGTGCCTTCACTCAGTTGAATCGTAACAGAAGCAATGAAAGAGTGATTGCTGAGAGTGCAGGGGATTTGAAAGCGGGCTGAATGCGCATGAGTATGGTGTGGGTTCGACATTGCAGCTTGGTTCCCCCGGCCACGACCACGACCTCGCTTGGTAGCAGGATGGCTTTCAGTGCTGCCTCTTGAAGAGCCAGAGAAGGTATCCGAGGAAGAGGAAGAAGCCTGGCGAATGGGATGACCACAGGCACCGCCCCTTCGACAGCCCATTCTTTGGCGCAGGATAGGCATGCTGCTCAGAGCAAAAAGAGCAGGACAAGCAGCAAGTCTTTGCAGACCAGGGGAGACTGGAAGGGGGAGAGTTATCCCACTCGCCGATGATTTGAGAAAGCTGGAGGACAAACGACAGAAGAAAATGCTGAAGGGACTTTGGAGAACCAGGAGATCCAGCAGAGAAACTACTCCGCGTGCTTGAGCGCCATGGATTCCTGGATTATCCCAAGAGCAGAGCACTACAACTGCAAGGAGGCCAGACATTCGCAAAAGAGGAACAGAACAAAATTGGAGGAGCGCCATGGGATTAGAGTGAGGGAGCCTGTGTAGAATGTCATGCCGCATTAACGCAGCCATGAATGAGCTTGCCAGGAGATTGAAGTCTGGCAGCAAGTGAGGCTAGGTGTCGTTGAAAGTGCTCCACGCGCCTGCCCCTCCCGCCGACTTCGTACCTCTACCTGTACCGTTCACCCGCATCTGGGAGGGATAGATCTTATTGCACCAGAAGAGTGCAATCTTGTTTAAGTTGCTCATCATTAGAACTACTGAGAGGACCAGAGAAGAAAGGGAGCTACTGATCAGACCCTTGATTAGCCAATCTATCCGCTACTTTGTTGCTAGATCGCCGAACATGCTGGAAGGTAACGATGTGGGAAGATGTGAGCCATTCTTCAATTTGCTCCAATCTACTTAGGAGCCGCCAGCTAGAAGCGATCTTTCCAGCTGATGTGCCTGATTGGATCTGAGTAATTGCCTCAATTAAGATTTGTGAGTCCCCTTCTATCACTAAAGGGAAGAAATTTTCAGTTATCGCTGTGCAGATACCCTTCCATAAACCTTCAAGTTCGGCTGCATTGTTGGTATCTCTTCCTAGCGAGCCACGATATATATGCAGAGCCAAGCCCTCAACATTTCTGAAAATGCCTCCATATCCAGCCGGCCCCGGATTGCCCTTGGCAGCACCGTCGAAATTTAACTTTATGGTCTGGGAGATAGGAGGAGACTAGTATTGGGGGGAATCAGAATGAATGGAGGGATTGAGAGCGACATGAGCAGAGAAAGTGAGATTCAGATTCCAGTTTTTTAGAATGAGGCATTCCTGAGGAGAGGCTGGCAGGTCCGAATTTTTCCAGTGTTTCAGAGCAAGAGTTTCTTGTAGGTTCTGTTTGAGAAGAAGCCAAAGGGAGTCCAGGGGCGAATGGAGATTTTTAAAGATCCTGTTGTTCCTCTCCTTCCATATGATCCAATAGACAAAGCCCGGAAGAAGGTTCCAGAGGGAGTTGAGGACTGGACTTTGGAAGGGACGCTAAGGCCAATTCCTGATTGTACTTGTGATGTCTCCCTCTCATCTTCCCGTTCTCCTGTTGCACTGAGCAATTCTCTCCCAAATTTCTGTAGCTAGCGAGCAGGTATCCAAAAGATGCAAGATGGTCTCTGAGTGGAGGTTGCAGTTGGGACATCTGGAAGGCCCAATAAAACCTCGCTTTTGAAGATTATCCCAAGTGAGGATCCACTGTTTGCTTAAAAGCCACAGGAACATGGAGACTTTTGGCCAGCTACTTGGTTGCCAGATCTTATCCCATAGCTGATCCTTAATTATCTGCATTGGATGATAGAGAATTTGGTATGCCTCCTTGGTGGTGAATGTCCCTTTTGGAGAATATCCCCACCGAATTTTGTCCCTTCTGATCCAAGAACTTGATTTTCCTAAGTTTGAGCTCTTGAGCAATCTCTTCAAAGGTTTCCTCTTGCCAGTTGGCTTGCCAGGTGTCTGCTGATCTCCATTGTTGAAAGCCTTGAGGGGATTGCTGCTGCCAGAATTGACAAACCTGGGTTTGATCACTGTGTTGCATGGTAGCTTGCCATTTGGGTCTGTGGAAGAGAGCAGCTAGTTTGGGGAGCTGCTGCCAGGAGTCTTCCCAAAATCTTGCTGTGGTGCCTGAGTGTATTTCCCAAAAACTGTGCGCTTGAATGAAGACACTGTGCTTTCTGGCAGCATTCCAAATTAACGATCTAGGGTTGGTGATGCTTATGCGGATGAGCTCCTCTAGGGGGCTTCCTGGAGCATATTTGGCATGCCAGATACCCATTTCCACTAAATTCGGGCACCCATGGTGTTGTTGCTGTGAAGGGGATCCCTTAGACCCAGCCCGCCAGCTGACTTCGGAAGGCAGACCTCAGTCCATTTGACGAGCGCCCATTTTCTGTTGAGTCCTGAGGAGCCCCATAAGAAATTTCTCTGAAGATTGCGAATACTCTTAAGAACCCATTTGGGAGCTGCCAATATGGAGAATAAATACAGAGGCATGGCTTGGAGAATGGATTTGATAAGTATGAGCCTGCTGGCGATATTAAGAGAGCGGAAGGTCCAGGAGGAGAGCCTGGTTTCTAGATTGTCAAGGAGGGTTCTCCAGGAGGCATGTTTGATAGCTGAGTCTATCAGGGGAGCCCCAAGGTATTTCGAGGGAAGCACATCTATAGGATAGCCCAAGATCCTGGCTATATTCTTCTGAGTTAGACTGGGGGTATTGAAGAAGAAGAGCTGGGATTTGGCAGCATTGATGGAGGTGCCTGAAGCTTCAGAGAAGAGATTCAGAAGGGCTAGGAGGGCAAAGGCCTCTTGAACTGACGGATGGCCAAAAAGCATAGTGTCGTCAACAAACTGTTGGTGAGAGAGGGGAGAAAGTCCATGAAGAGAAATGCCCTTTAGAGAGTGAGAAGAGATAGCAGAATGAAGGAGATGACTGAGACCTTCGGCCATGAGCACAAAGAGGAATGGAGAGAGAGGGTCACCTTGGCGAATACCTCGGGAAGGTCGGAAAGGCGAGGAAGGAGAGCCATTCAGAAGGATAGAATAACAGGGGGAGGTAATAAGATTCATGAGCCAACGCGTCCAGGTGGCGCTAAAGCCAAAAGCTAAAAGCATTTGATTGATGTAGGACCAACTGAGTTTATCGAATGCTTTAGAAAGATTTAGCTTGAGAATCATACCTGGTTTTTTTAGAACCTTGAGAGAATGAATCACTTCATGTGAAAGTATGATACCATCCAGAATCTGGCGCCCTTCTACATACCCTGTCTGCTCTGGAGAGATGAGGAGAGGGAGTAGAGGTTTGAGCCTATTTTCCAAGACTTTTGAAATGAGTTTGTAGATTACGTTACAAAGAGCGATGGGCCTATATTTGTCTGGAGTGCTGGAATCTTCCACCATTGGCACTAGCGCTATGAAGGTAGTATTGAGGGAGGGGAGGATCCAGTGCATTGATCTTGCTTCTTCCAAAAGTTCCCAAACCTCTGTTTTGATGTGCTCCTAGAAGGCGTGGAAAAAATTGGCTGTAAAGCCATCAGGTCCCGGCGCTTTGCCATCCGTCAGTTGGGCCAACACATCCTCCACTTCCTGCATGGATATTGGCTAAAGTAACATATTGTTGTGGTCCTCCATGATGATCTTTGGAATATGCTGCGTGATAGAATGTATTGCCTGAGTTCTGCTACCTGGAGGCTCTCTAAGAGTGTCCTGAAAGTGCTCTTTGAATTCTTGTTCCATTTCTTCATGCGCTTCCAGACGTTCTCCTTGCTTATTGTTGATGAAGGCGATGTAATTGTGCATTCTCCTTTGAACTGTGGTTCTGTGAAAGAATTTGGTATTTTTCTCTCCATCCTTGAGCCATCTGACCCTGGATTTTTGACGCCACAGTGTTTCTTCTTGTTTCCGACGTGTTTCAATCTTGGTTAAGAGTGACTTCTCCTGTTGCACATAGTCTTCAGTTCTGCCTTCATAGATGATGCGTTGTTGCAATGTGTTCATTTGCTCCTCCAACATTTTCTGATGGTCGAAAATATTTCCAAACTGAGAGCGATTCCAGGATTTGAGCGCTTGTTTGAGATATTTTAACTTTTGCTGAAACTGGAACATTTTGGCTCCTTCTGGGGGATTGAAAGATTTCCAAGCATCGATCACAACATCTTTGAAATTAGGATGTGAGAACCAAAAAGATTCGAAGTGAAAGGGTCTGTTGCTCCTGGCACCTGGACGCAACCATTGTAACATTATGGGCCAGTGATCAGAACCTACTTGAGGCAAGATGGAGGCATGAAAGTCCCCCCCCCATGTGAATAGCGTTGTCCGACATGAGAAATCGATCCAGTCTGGAGGCTATCTACTGTGAACCCCTTCTTTTATTGGTCCATGTATAAGTGCCATTGGAAGTCTGTAGGTCCATTAATTGATTTCTGTGGATGAAGTCTTTGAAGCCATGATTATCTTCATCTAGCCTCGATCGTCCACCAAACTTTTCCTCCAAAGAGGTGATGATATTGAAATCACCCCCACAGATCTAGAGGGGAAAGCACCTGTCAGAGTTGAACTCTGAAATATTATCAAGCAGATCCAGTTTTTTTTGTAATTCTTGCGGAAAATACACATTGGATAGATGACCGTGGATATTGGTTCCGCTTAGGTGGAAGGTAGTCTGAATGAAGAAGTGAGAGGCATGGAAGTCATGAAGGTAGAGCTCTTGAGGATTCCATATGATTGTGAGCCCTCCAGAAGCTCCAAAGCATCCACTGAGACTGAACGACACCCCAGCCAGGCTTTATTTAGTATTTTTCCCAGAACTGTACTATTGCATTTTGTTTCTTGAAGGTAAATTATTGAAGGCTTGTCTTGCTGGATCATTTTTTTAATCTTCCTGTGTTTTGCAGAGCCATTGAGCCCTCGCACATTCCATGAGACGAGCTTCATGGGGAACAATGGGGAAGAGTTTTGTAAAACTTGGTCAGCTTGGGGAATCTACCAGAATCCACCAACATTTCTCCAATAATGATAGTCCTCTGCAGATCCGTTTTGCGTCTGCGTTTCTTCGTCTCCTTCAAGATTTTTTTCCCATCCCAAGGACTGCCTGCCTGAATACCAAGATATTTGTTGTGTTGTGCTCTAGTTAAAACTTCTTCTAGTCTTTCAATTTCTTGAGAGTGTATAGCGCTGAATTCCTTCTGTCTGCATGGTACTTCCAGCTTGAGTATATCCAGACCTGCCAGATCCACACTTTCTGGTTCCTCCTCCATGTGTATCGGTGTATTCTGTTCTTCCTCCTTTGAATGCTATTGCATGCTTAGTGCCAGAGCTGCATCTGTCTCCATGTTGGAAGATTGTAGAGCTGTGTCTTTGTCTTTATTTGCATTGGAGGTGGAGGCGGGGGTGATGATGGATTCGGAGGCCTGGAGGGGATCTGTAGACTTGGGCGTATGAGGGGGAGACGAAGGAGATGGATCTGAGGGGGGGATTGAGAGGTTGTCCTCCATGCTGTTCTTGGAAGTCAGGATTTCAAAACTGTTCCGAATTATGGGTTTCTTGAGATTTTCAGGATCCACTGAGTGTTTCTTAGCATGCCTTCTTCTACTTGGAACTTTTGTGAACCCCTCAGCATCTTTGCTTGCCTCTGTGACAGGGGTTTTGGACTGCAGATTCAGAGGGAAATCCCTGAAGAGATGGCCATGTTCATGGCACTTCCTACAGCGAAAGGGAACATGCTCGTAGTCTATTGTTTGAACCCATTCATAATCATCATGAAATAAGCTTACCGAGTCAGTTAGAGCTTTGGCGAGATGCATGTGAACACAGATCCGGGCATATGAGGTGTATCTTCGGCATTTTGTTTCCTCAGCGACCTTGATGAAGACCCCCAGGTTGTTACCTATGTCCTTTAGGGTTTCCTCGTTCCAGTATTCCAAGGGAAGAGAGTACATTCGGATCCATACTGGAGCCCAGTTGAAGTCTTCCTTATCTGGATTGAACCTCTCAACCCAATCACGCAGGTACAAGCCGGCTGAGTTGAAGAAATACGGGCCACCCTCGAAGATACGCATTTTTTCCTCCAGACAGTTAAAGGTAGTGGTGAAGAAGCCTTTAGGTCCAAGCTGCAGGGTGACTTGACCTTTTGGCTTCCACTTGGAGGCAATCCAACCTTGCAGGGCTTTTTTAGTAGGCCAAAATCCAAGAAACTTGCCTATGAGGGCATGATCCCTCATATATTGAATCTGGCTGTTGATGCGCTGACTGGGGAGATCTATTTTGATTCTTTCAGTAGATTTGGGGATGCATGTTGCAGAGGACGCTTTGGGTCTTGACGTCGAGTTGTTCTGGTCAGAACCTTTATCTTTAGCATTTGATGGGCTGGTAGCAAAGTCACCATCATTATTTACGGCTTGATCAGTTACCCGCTCTGCCATTGGATCAAAACCGGAACATGCCTTTTTTCCTGCGCTTATCGACTTGTCAGGAACGGGATTAGAGGGGGGAGAGGGGGTCATGCCCGCCCCTCCGGAGAGTGGATTCATGGAGGCGTCATCAGCAGAGATGCCAGAGTCTGGAGACAGAGAGCACCTTGGGGGAGAATACCAGGAAACACAGGAACCCTAGCTATGCTGGTCGGCCCTGAGCGCCATCGTTCCTCATTAGATTTTGTATATGTTAATAATCGCAGTCGTCTTACTTCAATTACATTGGTGTTATTCTTTTATTTTGAAGCCATACTTTTTATCTGCAAAATAATTTTTAAGACACATAGAAATAACAAAATAATTATGTACATCAATAACATACTTTTATTTGATGAGGAAAGCTAAAGTGTATAAATACTTGTGTATTTAGAGGATAATTAGGATAATTATTAGAGCATTTCCTCATATTTAATAAAGCTTAGATGATATTGTATACAATTTTTAGAGCCTTGCTTTTGAAAATGATCATTTTTTTTGTGATTAACTGAAGTTATTTACGATTTTTACGACATGTATTGGTTAGTAAGTTTATGGGGTTAAATTATACTTGTAGTTTCATTTCCACAAATCCATGATCATGTCTGTATCTTAGTGTTTGGATTATCATTTTTGGGTATTGAGTGGACCATATGAGGGAGCACTATTTCACATAATTTTATCTTTGTTTCCATGCGAGAGAACAAACCCTAATTTCCTGTATCTCAATTTATTTTTTTAATTGTGTTTTAAAGTCATTATCTTGGTGTCCATTTCCAACAACGATAATCATGCAACCCGATATGTGGCACTATTTCACACAATCTTATCTTTGTTTCCATGTGAGAGAACATACCCTAATTTCCCTTATCTCAACTTATTTTTTTAATTGTGTTTTAAATCCATTATCTTGGCGTCCATTCCAACAATGATAACCATGCAACCACATACATAAAATAACTAAAATGTTACCTACTACGAAGCATATTTCCTTGATACATATTAATAATGTTTGTTGATTTTTATTAAAATTAATAGTGTTAATATACAAATAACTTTCACAATGTAATATAATATTAAACAATTTTTAAAACACAATATTATGAAATAAAATAATTTTTTTTTTTTGTGATAGTGAAAAGTTAGATAATAAAAACATTTCTTTTAAAATGTTATGTATATGTCTATATTAAAATTTTAAAATATATGTAATAATATTGACATTTTTAGTTTATTAATTTAAAAAAAATCTTTAGTTTTTTTAATAGAAATAAAATTCTAAAACAAACCATTCATTTCCTTGTCATTTTCTTAAAGTCTAATACACCAAAGTTGATCTCAGTAAATACTAATAATCATCATGGTTGTCGTCATCAATATTCATATAATTGGTATAATCTTGAAATAGGTAACCAGAAGATTGAGGTGAATTGAGGATGCACAGATAAACTGAGTTGAGAAATAGTTTTTGTTATTTTCACTTGTATAGGATTGCAAATTAATGACTAAATGTCTCATTTGTGGTTATTGGAGAAATTGACTAGTTATCATTGAAGATCTCATCCTTAGTTGCCTTCAATGAGCTAAGACTTGAATTGCCTAGTAAAGTGCAACTTCTTTCTCTACCATTATCATCTACTTAAAGAAACAACAACATGATACTGAGAGATGGATGCCTTTGCTCCTAGAAAGTATGTGATGAAGAGGATTTTTTTTTTTTTTCTGTCAATAATGACATATATTACATTATGGAGAATGAGGGTGGCAAGGGGCCATGTGGTCTCAATTTTCTTAATTTGGTACATTGATCAAAATATATGCATTTTCCACTTATAGCATGTTCAAAAAGTAGTAAAGTAAAACATGACTTACTAACAAATATCATCTACCATGATTCTTCAATACATATACAACAAGTAGCAAGTTGTTAGTGGGGGAATGTGGCATCTATGCTTGCCGAAGTCAAATGGCTCAATGCTTGCAACACACTCAAAACAACCCACTAACTCAACATTGCATTACATGGTATCTTATTTCGATTCTCTTTTTGTTTTGGACAAAACTTTGCTACACATATATGAGGAACTCATAATTGATCTACCCTACTTTGTAGCCCTTGTTCAAATGTAGGAGTTGGTTTATACCTTTTAAAGTTCAATAATTAAGCTAAGTGGTAGAGATCGCTAGCTATGTGGCCTTATTATTATATATTTTCATTAATATCTACATATTATCACATGATCAAATTAACTGTCTTTCCATATATACATATATATAGAAATGGAAAGACAGTTAATTTAGGATAGTGATGATCGTGAGAAGAAATTGATGAGTATGCTTTGCAAATGGTGTTAGTCTTACTACAAGTGGCATTATTTTTAGGTTGAATTGGAAGTACATGGATATCACATTGTTACACTAGAGCTTTCATTTTTATGGTGGGCACGTGTAAAAATAGATATTATAATGCTTTCTATATTACGTTGAAAAATTGTTGTTGCTACTCATGCCTGTAGTTGATGAAAATAACAACAAAGTTGCAACTATGATTTCAATTAGAATTAGTTTTTTGTAGAATTTACGGTGGTAATGTGGCAGATGAAGATGAAGTGGAAGTGGCAAAAATGAAAAAAAGATATTGAATGCATTTTGTAATCAAACAAGAGAGGGAATTGGGTATTAAGGTGGACTTGAGAATCTAGTCCATGTTTGATTTTTAGCGTGTATGTTTTAATTTGTCACTGTTATTGTCTACTATACCCGAAATACAATCTATGATTCCATGCTGGACAGACAATGGGAGGTTGGTTTGTACACAATAAATTGTTTTAGCTCTGGCACATAAGGTTTTTGTTTGTAATAAAAATTTATTGTGTTCAGTGGGAAGTATTTAAGAAATAGTGAACTCTAAATATAACTAAATGATTCAACATAAGTATAATTTTTTAATAAGGTTAATCTTAGCAATCTGATTGAAAAATTGAACTAATAAATTATCTATTTTTGTCAACCACAATCATAATATCAAAAATATTTTATAAAGACATTGTTCCATTTATATTACAATCAAAATATACAAATGATCAAGATATACACATCGTGAAATTAGCGGCACGTGGCAAGAAAAAGGTTGTCCTACAAACTAACAACCAGCGTCGGCATGACAAGTTCATCTTTCACGTTGCCCTTGGAACTAACGATGAGCTTTGGCATGACGCTCGTCCTTTATAAGCTTGCATAGACTAGCCTTGGCATCATATGGTAGTCCTTCATAGATAAGGAGCAGGTCCTTAAAGACTTCAAACACACCACTAAACAACTAACTATCAACCCACCTGGCAGTAGAAGCTTTGGAATTGAACAACCAACCTTTGAATGAGACCCTGGTCCTCCGTTGCTCAAGCTCAAGCTGCAAAATTTAATGGAGAATTGTATTTGATTGGTTAAGGAAGCTCAAAGATGTTGCTACTTTGGTTAAGGAAAGTGAACACTGCTATGTATGAGAGAGAGAATTAAACTGGGTAGAGTTGGGTTGTTCACAACAAGTTCGATTTCAAGTTCAATTTAGGGTGCCATTGGCAGTTGGGTATCAACTCACAGCAGTCACCTCAGAAAACCTTTAGAAAAGCACAATCCACAACTCCCTTGATCATAGGTGGAGGCACGGAACTCGAGGACTAAGAAAGTTGATAATTCATCACAGGTCAGTGGCCTTAAAGGGTCAACTCAAGGAGTTTTTTACAAGAATTTCCATTGCGAGAGAGAGGACGAGGGCATTCTAATCTACTACTGTGTGTGGGTGTCATGCATAGTTGGAGTGTACCCATCTCACCCTTCCGCTTCGATTCTCGTGGCCATGGCTCAGACTCCAAGCTACCGGTTCCATTCTTGCTACGTGCAAGGTCTGCACTTGATTCTCGGCTTTACTCATGTTCTATCCCATTTTTTTTTTACTTTATTGCAGAATTGCAGTCACATTTCCATTATCATAGGGAAAGGGTATGGGCTCGACAATTGTTGGAGAGAGAATATCCTAGAATAGTGAATTGGTTCACGGTACCTCAGTATAGGAATTAGTTTCTATTTTCTAGGGTATGGTTCTAACTTCCCTAAAACTATGATTACTATATAATGTGTGATGTACATGGGCAATGAAGAGTGTTTTGCAAAGCCAGACTCTCCTGGTTTAGATCTCTTTCGTAGAGCTGACCAGTGGGTATTTCTTTTAATTCAAACATCACTTTTTAACATGGTATCAGAGCGTCAAGGCTGAGAAACCTGTTCATTGAGTGAAGGATTTGAAAGGTGCACCTTAGGCGGAATCATTGCATGATTTGGGGGAAAAATTGCGTCGATCCCACTGTGAAACTTGCGCGTATTTTTATTTTTCCGGCTGTCATGAATATATGTTATACAATTGCACCGACCGTTGTGAATCCGTGGTGCTAAATTGCACCAACTGTGCAAACAAAAAAAAGGGGCTGCTTCTTGGCAGTGGTTGCTGAGAGAAGGCTGCGATGACCCTATGCGTGGAGAGGGTGCACAGATTACAAGGGATCAGCCAGTGCTAGAGGCTGTTGAATATACCAGAAATCGGGCTTGCAAAGATCAACGATTTCTATCTTTGACATAGATCTGGGGTAAATCTATATATATATATATATATATTTACCTGTCAAATATTTTAATCACCAAGATGAATAATCAAATGATTGAAGCATACTTGAATGAGAATAACAAGCTCGATGGCTCCAATTATGCGAATTGGAAATTCAAGATGTAGACTTTGCTAGAAGTGCAAAGTGCTTGGATGATTGCAAATGGGGATGAGCAGAAGCCAACAGCTAGATCAACATCAATACCAAATTGGGAGAAGCAAGAAGGTAAAGCAAGGACACTGCTGAAGATGTTAGTGAAATACTGCATCATACCACATATCAAAGAATGTAAATCAGCAAGTGAAATTTGGGGAATTTTGAAGGATTTGTATGAGATCAGGAATACAAATTGTCTTCTGTTCCTGAAGAGCAAGATCTTATCCCTGAAGATGGAGGAAAATGAAATAATTGCTTCCTTCATAGCGAGGATCAAAGATCTGAAGAACAAATTGGCAGACATTGGTGATACAGTTGTAGATACAGATCTAGTAACAATTACCATGAATGGTGTGACCGATGACAATCAAATGTTTATCACTGGGATAAACGCGAGAGAGACAATCCAAAAGTTTGAAGAAATGCCACGAATATTAATGCAAGAAGAAGAAAGAAGATCGACTCTGAAGCCCCAGAGTGCAGATCTTGCGTTGATGGCGAAGAAGAACTTCTTCAAAGGAAAAGGAAATCCGCAATAGCAAAACGGAGGAAACTCACAGAAAAGACCAAATCAGACTCAAGGTATGCATCCGAATAGAAACAACTCTGAAATTAAATGTTTTTATTGCGAAAAACTTGGTCATATAGCTAAGGAGTGTAGAAAGAATAAATATCATGAATAACATTAGAAGCAGAAAAGACATGCAGGTCATGTCGCGAATGATAATCATGAGCAGAACTTCAGATTGTTGATGGTAGACTTTGATGAGAATGTTGATCCAGACATCTGGTATGTAGATTCGAGAGCATCAACACATATGACGGGGAGCAAGCGATGGTTCGAAGATTTTAAAGAAATCAACGACAGAGCACAAATATACCTAGGTGATGATAGAAGTCATCAGATCAAAGTGTGTGGGAAAATTTTGGTCATTTTACCTAATGGTACTGTAAGACAAATTCATACTTGTCATGTATGTGCCCGGTGTAACAAAGAACTTGATTTTTGTATCCATGATTACAGATCAAGATCTTAAAGTTGAATTTTTTAAATCTAACTGTTATATTAAAAATTTGTTAGGTGGCATGAAGACTATTGCTACAGGAATTCGAACAGGAGGTGTGTACAAATTGGATGTAAGACCAGCACCAGTTCGAGATTTGATAGCCGTGATTTTGACTACAGAAGAGTTGTGGCATCAGAGGTTTGGTCATATCAACTACAATGATTTGCTTTTACTTCAGAAAAAGGAAATGGTAAGAAATCTTCCTATGTTAAAACAAGTGCATAATGATTGTGATGCTTGTACATTAGGAAAGATGCATAAAGAAGAATTCCCTGTTCGAGTAGAAAAGAAACAAAGAGACATACTTGAATTAGTGCACTCAGATCTTTGTGGACCCATGCAAACAAAGTCATTAGGAGGTGCACTGTATTTTTTATTGTTTATTGATGACTGCACAAAGTTTTCTTGGGTATATTTTTTGAGTAAGAAAAGTCACACATTTGAATACTTTAAGCAGTTCAGAAACATGATTGAAAAGCAAACAGGGAAGCATATAAAAATTCTTCGCTCCGATCAAGGGGGAGAATACAGGAAGGATGAGCTTATCAAGTATTGTAAAGACCATGGGATATTACAACAATTCACAGTACCCCATACTCCTCAGCAGAATGGAGTAACAGAAAGAAAGAATAGAACATTGGTGGAATGTGCTAGGAGCATGTTGAAAGGTAAGGATCTTTCGAATGGTTTTTGGGCTGAAGCATTGAATACTGTAGTTTATTTGAAAAATAGGAGTCCTACAAAGAGTCTTGAGTTTAAAACTCCTTATGAAGCATTATATGGATTTAAGCCCGCAGTAAAACATTTAAGAGTTTTTGGGTCTAAATCATTTGCTCATATTCCAAAGGAAGACAAAAGAAAACTAGATTCAAAAGCCATCAGATGTACCTTTATAGGGTATTGTTCACAATATAAAGCTTATATATTATTTAATCCCTCTACTCACAAGATTTTTGTTAGTAGAGATGTCATATTCCATGAGCAAGATCATGAAGAATCTGATAAGCGTAATGAGGAATGGGATATTCTGTTCTTGGTGGAAGAAGGAAGTGATGAATCAGGTGATGGAAATGAGTAACAACAGGAAGGAAAAGAAGGTGATGCAACAATCAAGCCGAGTCCAGCAAAGGGAACTCAGAATGGGTCAGAAGCTACACCAACGCTTAGAAGATCAGGTAGGAAAACTCAATTGCCTACTAAATACAAGGAAAATTCTTTTATAACTAGTATGATGAATGTAGTTGAACCTTATAATTATAAGGAAGCAAATGAATATAGTGAATGGAAAATAGCTATGGAACAGGAATATGGATCTATAATTAGGAACAACACTTGGGAGCTGGTTGAACTTCCTAAAGGGAAACAAACCATAGGTTGCAAATGGTTGTATAAACCAAAGATTAATGCAGATGGAACTATAGATAAATTAAAAGCTAGATTGGTAGCAAAGGGGTATTCACAAAAAGAAGGCATTGACTATGAAGAAACCTTTGCCCCCTAAACTAAATACCATCAAAATATTGATTGCTTTAGCTACTAAGAAACATTGGATGATTCACCAACTAGATGTAAAGTCTGCATTTTTAAATGGAGAATTGAAAGAGGAGGTTTATTTAGAGCAACCTGAGGGGTTTGTCTAGAAAGGGAAAGAAAATTTAGTCTGTAGATTAAAGAAATCTCTTTATGGATTAAAGCAAGCACCCAAGTCCTGGTATGAAAAGATTGATTCATTTTTTCTCCAACTTGGCTACAACAGATGTAAAAATGACCCTAATTTGTATACCATGAAATATGAACAGGGGCGCATAGTGTTGATTTCTTTGTATGTAGATGATTTAATTATTACAGGTGATGCTATTGCTCTAATCAAAGAAATCAAGCAACAAATGTCACATGTGTTCGAAATGAAAGACCTTGGTGAATTAAGATACTGTTTGGGTCTTGAGATTTGGAGAGATTCAGGACAAAATTTTCTGTCCCAGGGTAAGTATGTTAAAGGTCTACTGGAAAGATTCAGGATGGATCAGTGTAAGGCTGTAGCAGTACCATTATAGTAGAACATTAAACTTCAGAGTGAGGATGGCTCTAAAGAGGAAGATGCGACACTTTATAGACAACTGGTTGGGAGCCTAATCTACCTGACCACTACTAGACTAGATTTGGCTTATGCAGTCAGTGTGCTAAGTCAATACATGTCCAAGCCACTTGAGAGTCATTGGAATGCAACGAAATGTGTTTTGAGGTATCTACAAGGTACTATAGACTATGGTATTATTTATACTGATTCCTCTGATGTTAGATTGACAAGATTTACAGATTCAGACTGGGCTGGAAATGTAGACGACCGTAGATCCATAACAGGCTATGCATTCAGCATTGGATCCGAGGTTATTACATGGGTTTCCTTGTCTTCAGTGAAAGCAGAGTATCAAGCTATGTGTGCAGCAACATGTGAGGTAGATTGGTTGTGGAGACTTCTCCAAGATGTCGGGGAAGAACAGAAAGATGCAACAAAAATCAGATGCGACAATCAAAGTTGCTAATAATCTGGTGTTTCACAAGAACACTAAACACATTGATACACAATTCTACTTTGTTAGGGAGAAAGTGCAATCAAAAGAAATCCATCTTGTATATTGTAATACATGTGATAATGTTGTAGACATTTTCACTAAGCCTCTTGGCAAAATTAAGTTTGAAATGTTTAGGGAGATGTTAGGCATATTTGTGAACCCATTAGTGTTAGAGATAATGGAGAATATCCTATAATATTGAATTGGTTCACGATATATCAGGATAGGAATTAGCTTCTATTTTCTAGGGTGTGGTTCTAACTTTCCTAAAACTATGATTACTATATAATGTGTGATGTACATGGACAATGAAGAGCGTTCTGTAGATCCATAATCTCCTGGTTCAGACTCTCTTTCGTAAAGCTGACCAGTGGGTATTTTTTTAATTCAAACGTCACTTTTTAACAACAATTCACCCTTATATTGTTCCTTTTGGCTAGCTGTCTTTGTAAGGTTTTGGCTCTAGACTCGAAGATCGTTTATGGGTTCTAGGTAGATTGATAAGTTTCTATTGCTAATGAGTTGAGGGTTTCGTTCAAATGTCTACCGTTTCTGGTTGAGAAAAAGTAATACAAACAGGTTAATAGATTGTTGAACTCATACTTATCTTGATTTTCTTTTTGATGTTGATGAATGTAGACTTGTAGATTTTAATTTCTATATTTCAAGTGCGTGTTTATGTAAAAAAAATTATCACGATACGGGACCTGAAGTTCGATTTCAACGCACTTCTTCCATAATCGCAGTGAGTATAAAGTTAGTAGAATCCAAGCTAGGGTTTCGACCTTTAGGAAGGGAAAATGGTTTTGCTTAAATTCCATGTCAATATGTTATTTACCAGGTCTTTGTTGTAATTTTCCTTCTGCTTTCAAATTGAAATGCAATTGTTCTTGTTTAATTGAAATTGTTGTTGTTTCCATTGGATACAGAGTTTAATTTGAACACTAGAGTTGCGTTATAACGAATAGTGTGTGATAGAGTTAAGGCGAGCCTTGCTTTTTATTTAAATGTACAATCAAGGAAACGATTTTAGTAGGCAATTTTTTACATGGTTCGACGTGGATTCCGCATTTAAATGTACAATCAAGGAAACGATTTTAGTAGGCAATTTTTTACATGGTTCGACGTGGATTCCGCAAAGTTTCCTTGTCAGAAATGGGAGAACAATTGGTTGAGATATGTTGTTCGTCTCCATTTGCAACTAGCAGTTGAAAATCTGGCTACATCAAGGTATGGATAAGGTATGTATAAGTTAGTTCTTTGCCAGATTCACGCGACATGATTTCAACTTTGTTTTTCTCAGCATTTTATTTCTTGTTTTTCTCATCATTCAGTTTTTCTGTAAAATCCTCTAAAACTCTTCAAAGATATAGTTTAAGGGTTGTGTAAACTCTTAAACTCTTTAGTAGCAGCAAATCTATCTTCAAAGAGAAAATTACTGTAGAACACAACACAAAATATGGTTAAAAAAATTAAAAAATCAACACTTTCAAATTTTAAATTGTCTGGAAAATATTTCTCGTTTTCTGCCCTACTCGACTAAACCATATATAAGGAAAGGCTCCTTCTCCTTGCTTTTGTACCAAGCAAATTTAGAGTATGAATTACTCAGAGTTTCAATTTATATAGAAAGGTCTCCACTTTGATCGACTGTCCTTGTGTTAATTTTGTAATTAAACTTTTGTTTTCATTTTTGCAAGTGCTTTTTTGTTTTCGGTATTTGTTAATTCACATTATTTCCTGTACTTTTCAAGCAAGAACGAGAAAGATTAAAACTAATTTGAAACGGACTTGGCAACCTTGAACTCTTCCCTCCAATCATTATTTTTCTTGGCTTCATCCTGAACTTCAAGTTGGGGAAGGAAGAGAATGCTATCCTGAATAACCAGATGTATCAATGGTTAAATTTGTAATATTTCTTGGGTTTTTCTTTATCAACATTGCATTTCATACCAGGAATGCATTATTAAAAATGGATACTGTGAATGAATGAATTATTTATTAAACACACATAATAAAAAGATACATAGATACAGAAAAAGTAAATGAATTTAAAAGAAAAATAAGAAGATCATGCAAGATTTTCACTGACATTTTTTTATTATTCTTGTTGGTGCTTCGAACTTATGAAGCATGCAATTAACAAATTGAATTTACTTACCTATCTATAATGCAATTATGCATGTTTGCAGGAGCTGCAAACATCAAACATCAAGGTTGCATCCAAAAATGATGCAAAATGCAGTGGCTACACAAACTGGGTAAGGAGTTGTTTGTGTAAGGAGCTGCCAGTTCATCGCTCTATACTATAAACAGTGTATAATACTGCTCTTTCATATTGCCCGAGAAGGTGGGCTCGGGGCCAAACTAGCTAACTATTCTTGCAAACAGTAACTTGCTTTTAAAGACGGACCGACAATGGAGAGATCAGAACAAAGGCCACAAAAACCAGGAGAAAGGCCACGAAGACCCTGGAGAGACCCGAAGAAAGACCACCTGCAAACGAGAACACCAACACGTACTTACATGTGGTTGTACGTGTACATTTGCATGTAGTTGTACTTGGGAAGATGGGCCACTGATGTTGGAAAGTAATGCTAGAGTAAACACTAGCATTACTAACTAGACAACATTTTTAACTCAAAGAATTCTCCTTTAACCTAATTTTTTTTTAGACATTATAATTGATTTTAGCCTCATTAAGAGGCCAAATAAGATCTCAATATTGTGATTGGATTACGAAACTCAATGTTGATATTTAATAGACTCAGCAAAATGTGAATTAAGACATATACAACAAGACTTTGGTTAAAGTATTTATAGTCCTTAAAAATGACTCATATTCCAAAGCATATCAATTACAATAGTCCCTACTGCCTATGGCAGGGACTAATAATAGTATCTTGTTATGATATTTGTCTTCGAAGAGGTTCTCGTAATCATGCAACGAGGAGAAAATATGTTTTTTTCTATGCATAAATATTTGGTTTTAGTGTTGACTATTTAGTGGGGATTTTTTTTTTTGTTTTTTGAATTCATTTGGAGTTTATTGTTGCCGAAGTGTCAGTTATAATTTCCAATTTTTTTGGTATAACCGTTTCCCTCCCTTTGTGATTGGTGTAATCTGAAAAAGAGCATGCCTTATTAAAGGAAATGGAGTTAGTTGTGGGTATGCAGGTGTGTGCCTTATTAAAGGAAATGGTGTTAATTGTGGGTATGAAGCTTAAATTAGTTTAATCTGCAAGAATGCACATGGTTTGTTTGATATTGAGTATTTTGATTGTAGATTTTGGAAATATTTTGTAAATAAATGATAGCTAGGTTAATTGTTTCTTGTTTTTAAAAATATTTATATTTAAAATTTAGTAATTCCAAATTAGATTATTGGGATTGCACAAAAGAAAGAAAATCGCATTACTAGCAATTGTTGTTTTTACTGTCATTTGATGAATGCCACTTGGTCGGTGTGCTTACAACAATTTCTAGATCATGCATTTCATAATGTTTGCAAGATAACTAGCATGCACATCAAACATTAAGCAACATCACAAGCTAAGAAGAGACATTCGTAGTTATTTGGAGGTTTAAGGCTCACCAAAAAGATGATAGAACGAAAGATTTGTTTTTAACGTTCATGAGGCTAATGATAGCCTACAGGACAAACTGCCTCACCATATGATTTATGTATTCATCCCTTTTCCTATATAACCTCAAAATGAGTGATCGTAGCTTCTCAACAAACCTCTAGCTGAGTAAATTATCCCAAGAGCTAATTGTTAGAACATTTACATAATTTCCCCTGCTGTCTTTGAAGGTCTCACATTCTAAAATGATTTTTTTTCCTTTTCCGGCATGCTGTCTTTGAAGACCTCACATTCTAAAATGAAATGTTTTTCTTTTCCAGCAGCGAAAAAAAAAAACATGCTCTTTCTTCCCAAACTTCTTTTGGTCTTTACTTTAGCCAATAAGCAATAAGTCAACAAGCCATTTGTATAGCATGTCAAATTATCTTTTTGGAAGTATAGCATGTCGAATTATCAAATTTTAAAATATTTCTAAAATCTACAATGTAATTAAAACACTATAATTTTGAATAATTTTCAATCCGAATGAAGGCTTCTCATTTTTTTTTTTCAAAAAGAAAAAACCAACAATATTTTATTAATATAAAATTTGTTTACATATGTATAATTGCCAAGATATATCCCATATGTCATGTAGTCTAAATCATGGAATATCATAAACAAGATAGTAGGGCACGCAGACCCACCCAATATCCTCGTAAGAAGCACCAGATATGGCCCAATGAACAGGAAACCAATCATTACAATGTGGGTTAGCAAACCCCAACATAAAACTGAAGAAAAAAGGGCCCAAGACCCGCAAACTAAAAAATAGCTAGAAGATGCTCTAAACTAGCTAGGATGCACTTGGAGATGCTTCAACAGGCCTCATCACAAGCACAAGCGCAAAATCGTCAAAAAATACATCCAAAATATGCTTTGACCGGCTTGGATGTGCCTATAGATGCTTCAACATACCTCATCACATCCATATGCACAAAAAAAATTCTAGCAAGGTCGAAACCCCCAAAAAACCCAGCCCAAAAATGGGCAGCAAGATAACACACCTAAAAGTTATGAGAATACCAACAAAAACCCCAAATCCAACACTAAGTCCCACAAACAAACCCTAGAGGATAGTTGACATTCCGAAAATGAAACATAGAACAAGTTGCCCCGTAAGCCACATAACCAAGACCAAAGACGAGCTACTTGAAAAATAAAATGAGTTGCACACAAGGAAACGCCAAAGACCGCAACCATGAACCAAGGTAGCGATAGGCCAATCCTGTTAAAATATGAAGCAACGTCAAGAAGAATTTCCCTTAAGAAATATATTAAACCCAAAAGGTGAAATTCAAATTGATAAAGAAATTATTATTATTTGGCGCAAATTTTATTTTGAAAATAACTATGAAGGAACTTATATTCAAGTGATTATTTGAATTTAAAATTTAATTCTCCCGCCAAAAGTTCAAGGTCAAATTCTAAAGGATTCATGTCGGCTTCATCCAAGGGTCATGACCCTTCATGGAAACAACTATAAATTCCCAATCCTGATAACCACTTTGGCATGAAATTCGAATCTCTCTGAAACTTCGTGGGTCTGCAACTTTGGATGATAGAGATTGGTTTGAGATTTTGGATGAGTCTAAGGTTCCATAAGTCTTCTCTTTCACTCTTGGTATGGAACTAGCATTGGTATTCTGCTTTTGACATTACTGTAATGACTACATGACTCGCTCTATATGGCACACAATCTCCCACATATGGCACAGTTCCTTAGGTCTCTTGCATATGTCACAAGTCTCTCGAATGGCTCTAGGACTCTCACACCATGTGTACAGGACTTTCACATTATTGATCTCGTATTGTTGGTATGACATCACTATATTGGCATGATCCCATGGAATCACATCATTGTATGGTATATCTAATAACAATGATCTCGCTTTGACATGATCCTACCATAATGGCATACAATCTTGCATATGGTATGGTCTCTATAAAATAGCTACTATCTTGCTCTTATCTCACTATGATTGGATATGGTCTCGATATGATTGCACATGGTCTCGCTCTTGGTTACAGTCTCTCACATTTATGTCTATCTCTTCCATATGTATAGGACTGCTCCCTTTATGGCACGACTCAATGATCTCACATCACTGATATGGTATCTTTGCGTTACATATTTACATCTGTGTGATATAGTTGGCATCAATTCACACAGTTCCTCTATAGTTACATGCATGGCTTCCCTGCAATTATATGTATAGTTCTTCTCAGTTATATGTATGGCATAGTTGCAGTACAAATTAGTAATGGTATTTATTCATGACATTATATATATATATATATATATATATATATATATATTTCAGGACTATTCTTATCTTTGAGACCTTGCATATAGTACTCCTAAAGAGAAACCCTAATTCTGAGAAGTAAGTAATAACCTTGATGAATGGTTGATGTATGTTTCTTTGGATTTACTTTGTATCTCAGTTGAACAATTAATGAATATCTAATAGAAGAAGAAGAATTGATTTTTGAGTTTTCCCCCTTTTAGATTTTTTCCTTGGTCTTCGACCAAATTCCGGTGTCTCTATTTGTGCATGCTTGTCTTTTGTTGTCCTTTTTGTTCAACTGCATTTCTAATTTTATTGTTTTTTTCTATATATTTGCTAATGATGTTATGATTTTGTGGGATGAATTCAATGTGTAAAAGATGTAATGCAATTATCTAAAGCAAAGAACAATATAGCCCTAAGTAAAATTAACAAATCCCCAAGAGACAAGGATGTGCCATGAATCCCAGTAGGCTGCTAATGGTGACTCCAAAACCTGATTAACAATTTGGTAAACCAAGGACATAAAACAACGATGAAGAAAAATGACATTCAGAACCCCAAGAAACATGATGGAAGCCCGAAAACCCTGCACCGAGAGAGAACATATATAGAAACGTTTTGCCCGCCATGGAAACAAGAGAAAACCAACTAGAAATCATAGAGAAGGCATGAAACCAGGGAGAAAGGGTGGCTAGTGTTCTTAGCCAACAAGTCTCCTCAATTAACATGCACTCTTCTTGACCAACATGTAAGGCCGTGCTTAGTTTTGTTGTTGTCCTAGCTAATTTTAATGGTCAAAATTTATTGTTTGAAACATATTTTTGCCTTTTATCCCACATTGGAAAAGAAGGGTTGGGCTTTATAATGCAAAGACATCATCATGGTTGAAATAAATGTTATGAAAATGCCCTTCAATCTTTGAACTAATGTTAATTATTGCATCTTGTCTCTTTACATTAAGAAAGGAGGATTCTTTGTGAGTTTTAGAGGAGGAGGGCACCTCTACAAGTGAGGTTCTCCATTGCAGCCTACTGCAAACATTTCAAGAGTTTAATGGATTCATATCAAGTTCTCGGACTTCAACATTTTCCCCTCTTTTTCTCTAGCAACATTGACTAATAGATGATGAAGATAGATATCGGTAATGGATGGAAGGAGAAAGGAGCTTTGGTGCAGCGGAAAAACCTTAGAACAATAGAGGAAAACAGACAAAAATGGTGACGACACTGGTACCAACTAGCGACTTAGGGATCTCGACAAGATTGAATGGGGTTAGTAATTTTTTGGAATAGGTGCAATGGGGAGCACGCAGTGAAGGGTTAACTGACTGGCCGAAGGGCAGTTGAGAATATCCTTTGGGTAAGGAATTTGTCGGTAGGAGGCAGCAACCGTTTCTGAGCACTTTCATCAGAACAACAACATCCATTATCAAACATGTTTTCATGGAGGAAGAGATAGTTGAATACTCTTCAAACTCGATGGATTCAACGCCAATATGGATGAATGACCCACCTCAACGTCCAACCAGGCAATCATCGGAGAACCACGTGAACTAGATGACTAGGTTGGGCATTTATAACTGATATGGAGGATGATGTGTCCACCCTCAATGATCTAGGGTTTGTCTGACTGACCCCTACAGCAGCTTCAAATTTTATATACAATCTACGAGATGACCAACCCAACTTGTACTCAAGATATCATCTCCTCCGAGCTACAATATTGGGAATTCGAATAGACTGCATATCAAACATCTAGACCTAGAGAAACATCCATAGCAGCTGGGGGTTTACTCAGTCATGAAGAAACTACGTATGGCCTCGAGAACCTATGGATTAACATATCTGGCAACCCAAGTGCCGTCCCAAGCGTTACTTTCCCACAACACTCAATTCGAACCTCTGGATGTTTCAAGGGCATAACTCAACATATACCGACTCAAGAAGAAACTAAGGTATCAAATGCAAATGATAACCAGCCAGAGGTGCTTGAAAATTCCCCAATAAATCACCCCCAGAGGACGGGCGAAAAAAATCAAAGTGTACTAAGGTGCGGGAGCGTGGACGACTGCTAGTATTTGGAGAAGGCATAAGAATGGCGCAGACAACTGACACTGAGAGCACGTGTTTTTCGGCAAAGTTAGAGTCTGGAACTATACCACGACAAGACTAAAATGATGGACTGTGGAAATTTGGGGACACATCCTGGATCAACTATCGACCATTCTTACCATGATGCGAGGATCGTTCGCCTCATTTTCGCAAACACTGACCAGGAAAATTTGGTGTTGTCTAAGTTCTAGCACATAGAAATGGCACCGATACTGCTTAAGCGATGGTCACCACTTTTTGATCCTGATAAAGAAAAATTGGGGGCAGGACCAATATGGGTTCGACTACCAGGACTACCTCTGCAATTCTGGTTGGAGGATGTATTTAGGTGTATTGGGGACGATCTGGGGATATACCTAGATCATGATAGATCATACATTGAATCTGGAAACATCGCCATTGCCAGAATTCTGGTACACCTGGATACCAAAGAAGGACGCGTGGGAATTCTCTGCTTGCAATTTAGGGAGTTCATTAGACGGAAGATCTTGGATTATGAGGGGGTACCATTCCGGTGCAGGCACTGCCATGAAGTCAGTCATTTGTACAAGAACTTCCCGTTGATCACATCTGTTCATATCGAGTCTCCTAAGAGACAAACGAAAATGGGCACGCAAACATAATTGGATATTAGATCGACTCCTGCACATAATGCATCAACAGAACCCCTGAGGTGACAGAGGGATACTGGGAAGACTCCTCAACAATCGAATGCTCGGCCTCCTTCTACAAGGGTCACAAGATCTCACTCCTCTAGAACTGGTCTGATTCCGGGTACACTCACATCCTCTCCTCCCATATCTTGTCATGTTTTTAATTATGTATATGCCAATTTATCACTTGTTGCATTAGGTTCTAGTCTATCTGCATGCAATTTGAGTCCCATCACTTGTCTTGTTGCTACCCCCCCCCCCCAAACCAACCTAGCCACTGATCCTACCACTATTGAGGGTGACCCCTCCTCACATATGAATGGGCTGAATCATCGGGAAATAGCTCCCAACATAGATATAATCTTTGATCCCTTGCCCATCCCAAGCCTCAACTTACCTTCGGCCTGGGTGATGACTTCCCCCCCCCCGCCAAAACCTCAGAAAATCACCAGGGAAGGAAATCGTTTATATCTAAGGCCATCTAGAAGGCAGGGATTGAGGTGGCGACCAAGATACAAACCTCCATTTACCGGGGTCTTGGAGCACAAGGTAACCCTAAATTCGTTACCCCATGAAGTGCCTATCTTACAACTGTAGGGGTTTGGCCAGCCCAGACAAAAGATTGGCCCTCAGGAGACTTTTGAATTTGAAAGGGTAGATGTATTATTCCTACAAGAGACATTGGGAGAGGGAGATGCAATCAACACCATTATGAAATCCATCCTACATGGCTAGACCTTTCATACCCTTGGTGTGAGAGGACAATAGGGCGGATGTGCCATTGGTTTCAATAATAGAACTGTTAAGACTGAAAACATTTGGGGATGTGAAGGAGTATTGGGAGCAAACATCACATCTATTGAACTTGACACCCCACTCCGCTTGATAAATATATATGGCCCTGTCATAACTGTGTGGGCTTCTGGGATAAATTGATGACTTCATCATTTATGAATAAGGACAATATCATCATTGGCAGAGATCTAAACTTCTCATTAGGACATGCTGAATCATGGGGCTCACGAGCTCAGACTGGCCCCCTAACTGAATATTTTGAGCACCTATTGGACTCACATAGTCTCCTGAATATAGACATGGCCAAAATTCAGCCTACTTGGCGCAATAGGAGAATTGGGGAGGATGCACTGGCCCGAATATTGGACTGATTTATCATTAAAGTGCAACTGGTGGATCGATTGGACAGAATAAGACAGTGGGTGGGATCTGGGGGTATTTTTGATCATTTCCCAATTTTTTTTGAAGTCAAGAACTCAAATTGTAAGCCAAATACTCCTTTTAAATTCAACTTAGCCTAGCTTGAGGAGACTGAATTACATAATATTGTAAAGGAATCATGGATCCACTGTTGCCAAGATACCAACTCTTCTCCGGATGCAGTCATATCTAGCAATTTGTCTCAGATCAAGCATAGGACCATTTTATGGGCAAAAGGAAAAAAGAAAAGAGATGATGCTACTCTACTGAAGATTGAAGCTGAAATTGTTGAGATGGAGGACACAAGCAATTCAGGTTATATATCCATTGAAAGGAAGAATCAACTTATTAGTTTGGAAGCAGAAAAGATTAAACTCTTAAGACAGAAAGAGGAGACTTGGAGATTAAAGAGTAGAGCCATTTGGCTATAGGTCGGGGATGAAAATACTAAATTCTTCCAGCAATGTGCTAGGGGGAGGAAATTAATCAACACAATTTGGAAATTAAGGGATCAAAATGGCAGGGAGGCCAACACTTTTAGTCAAATTGCAGACATGGGCACTAGACACTTCTCCCAAATGTTCAGAGCCCCATGAGAAGCTACCATAGCAGAATTTCTCCGCATTTCCAGGACAATGCCTCGATTTGTGAATGAGGAGGATGTGGAGAACTTGAACAAATTGGTCTCGCTGGGGGAAATTGAAGTTGTACTGAAGTGGTTCAAAAAAGACAAAAGCCCTGGACCAGATGGATGGCCTATTGAATTTTATCTTACCTTTTTTTACTTTATTGGCAAAGACCTCCTAATGGCAATCGAGGAATGCAGATTGTCTGGGAAGATGCACGATGGGTTCAATTCTACATTTATAGCACTCATCCCCAAGGTTGATAACCCCCAAACATTTGATGACTATCAACCTATATCCTTATGCAATTGCATATACAAAATCATATCCAAAATCATTGCTATTTGCATCAAGCCCATCTTATCCAAGCATATATCCAAGGAGAAATTTGCATTCCTCAATCATAGACAGATCCATGAAGCCATTGGTACTACTCAAGAAGGCCTACACTCCATTAAACTCAAGAACCTTAAAAGCATCATTCTTAAGATTGACCTTTCTAAAGCCTTTGACAGAGCATGTTAGACATACCTTCAACTTATTCTTACCCACATTGGCTTTCCTCACTCTTTCATAAAATGGATCATGTGTTGCTTCACTTCTGCATCATATAGCATTCTTATCAATGGGGCTGCATCCAATTTTTTCCATGCTGAGCGTGGCCTCAGACAAGGGTGTCCATTATCACCCCTTCTATTCCTCCTGATCATGGAAGGATTAAGTAGGCTCATATCCAATGCCCAAGCATCCGGGTCATTATGTGGGGTCAAAATGACAGATGTATCCTATCTTACACATATTTTATTTGTTGATGATGTACTAATATTCTTAGATGGATCCATTCGGGACACAACTTGTTTCAAGCATATTTTGTCCCTGTTTTGTAAAGCTACAGGAATGATGCCTAATTTCATCAAATCTACCATTATGCCTGTATGTTGTTCACTAAATGAACAAATATCTGCTCTACAACAATTTCAATTCACATGACTAGACATTGAGGATGGCCTCAAGTACCTTGGTTTCAAACTCAAACCAAACGATTACCATATAGCAGATTAGACTTGGCTCATTGCAAAAATTGAAGGTCGCATCAACATTTGGCAACAGAGATGGCTATCTAGAGCTGGCAGATTAGTGCTAATCAAATCAGTACTAGAGGCTATACCAGTATACTGGATGGCTCTAGCCTGGATCCCAAAAGGTATCACCAATAGAATACAACAAATATGTTGCAGATTCTTATGGAGAGGGAAGCATGATGGCAGGACCTTTGCCTGGGTGAAATGGGAGAGAATTGGAAATCCCAAAAAATGGGGAGGCTGGGGCATCAAGGATTTGCATAAATTTGCAATGTCTCTTGCAACAAAACTGGGCTGGCAGATAATAACATCATATAGGTTATGGAAATACGTTGTTTATTACAAATATACATACCCTCTTATCATTATGGAATGGGTTTGACGCTCGATCAGGGGTAGAAATGGTTCATCCATCATATGGAGAGCTATAACTCACTCCATATCGGTCATAAAAAGAGGATTGACATGGCGTATTGGTACTCGTGAACTAGTATGCATAGGAATTGATGCATGGCCGGGTTGTGGGAACGCATACGTACTACCACTGGAACTCAGGCAGACTCTCGAACTTGCTAGAATCACACACATTTCCAAAATCACAGATGGGAGAAACACTACATGGCTCTCACAAGCTTGGAAATCGGTCCAGGACCTCATGATACCAGATATATGGAGAAATGATTGGATCTGATATATTACGACACTTGATGATTCACTTGATAGATTAACTGACCATGAGGATGAAATTATATGGGTTGCATCTCCTCATGGTCGTTATACTCCCAAGGATGGATATACCTTCCTTATTATGGAACATGAATCGGTTGAGGCTGTATGGTAGTGGCGAACCCTATGGAAACTCAAGGCACCTCCTAAATACCAGATGTTCATGTGGTGCTTATTATCAAATAAAGTACCTATTGATGATAACCTTAATCACCGAGCTATACACGACCCATCTCGATGCTTCCTATGCAAGGAACATGTTGAAGACATAGACCATCTCCTCCTACATTTCCCAACAACCAAACAGGTGTGGAATCAGATTTATATCTCCCTTGACATCAATATTAGATGGCATGGGGTACAACTCACCTCAGCTTGGCAGACATGGTGGACCTCAACATCATCACAAAAAATCCATAACCTCCCCCTTCTTGTCTGCTGGGGTATCTGGCTGGCTCGAAATCAGATCATATTCCAGGATTCCCTCATTCAATGGACATCCATTTGCAACAACATTGAAGCACTATATCAATTAATCCCTAAGGAACAACCATCGAAACAAACCCATACTATAACACTAGAAGCTATTGATAGAACATACCCATGGGCTTATTTTGATGGATCGGCCCAAGAAACTGGTTGTGGAGGTAGAGCAATCGTATACATCTCAGACAAACATTATTACAAGCTCAAAATGGGATTAGGGTAGGGCACAAACAACTTTTCAGAATTAAACAGTCTCAGACACCTACTCATTTTTGCACTTGAGAAAAATTGCAACAGGATTTAGATCTTTGGGGACTCAAAAATTGTCATCAATTGGTTCAACTCTGCATCTCATTGTCACGTGCACACACTCAGGGGATTACTAGATGAGGTTACTACTCTAAAATCACATTTTGATTTTATTGTCTGCTCGCACATATACAGGGAAAGGAACAAGATTTATGATTGCCTTTCCAAGGAAGTCATGCAACAACCCAGGGGTCAGTGGATAATACAAGAACAACAGGATCAAGAATTATACCAGTTCTACCACAGGCCATTTATCGAGCATGCAGGAGGAGATGTGCCGAATGATCTACCATGATCTTTCGGCAGTTTTTTTTATAGATACATATGACTGATATTATGCTTTACATGTTTTCATTATCTAGTTTTTTATGTCTATATTTATGGACTTTTTATGTATGAACTATGATCTGACTTTAGATAGATGGCTTGGTCCATCTATGATATATGCATAACCTTTAAGCAGCTGATACAACATGTAATTTTCAATTTGATAATGGAAATTACGATTTTTTTTTTGGGGAAAAAAATGAAGAAAGGAATGTTAATTTAATTTTTTTTCCTGAGTTTAAATCCTTATAATTAAAGTTATTTTGACAAGTTATTCCTTCCATTCGGTTTCAAAGTCCATTGGAGGACATCTTTGGCCCATTTTTATAACATTCAAGGATTATAGTTGACCCATTGTAATAAGGCTCAAGGAGAAGGCTCCCCCACCCTTGTGGAGTCTCGGCTTTTGCGAAGTCATAAATTCTCAGTATATCTAGCTTATGGATTGTTGGATATACTTTTGGTGGCTCTTTCTAAGTCATGAATTCCTAGTATATCCGGCTTACGAGCTATTAGATATAATCTTGGTGTTATAGTGGCAATTGTTAGGTTTGATCTTGGGTCTGGCCCATATTACTACAACAAGTTACCGATTCACCATGGTAAAAAAAAATGTTTTGTGACAAAAGTTTTAGATGTATTTAGTGTTATAAATCTTATAATAGATATATAATAAATATATTCTAAAAAATGGTAGGTGACTTGTTCTTTCGTTCAATTTGCAATGTTGCATGTTGATATTTGTTTTGCAATGCCTGTGGCTTATATCATTTCAATGATCACATTCTCATCTTTATTTCCCCTTACTTCAAGATAGATTAATTAGAAACCATTGAGTGTGCATATTTGTTCATGATTTCTACCAAATATTTGAGGAAATTACACATTGTATCAAGGATGACTAATTGTTGTTTAACCTGCAAAAGGGTGTTCATGATTTCTACCATTAGTACCATACATTATTGCTTATATTTGTTGAATATGGTACTTAGAGAAAGGATGGAGGATCTATTTGTTTTTCTCATATCCTCATGGGACTTTAAAATTATCCTTTACTCAATGATTTAGATTGGATCATTAAATTTTTTGTTATCCATCTCGATGCTTTCAGTGTGAAAAAATCAAAGAAACAATTTACTTGAGTAGTTCTAGTGGTAGGACCTAGTTTGGAGAATTGGGGTCAAAAAACCTTCCGAGCCAGTTTAAGGCCTTAAACAACATTTTTTGGGGTAAAAATTTGCCACTTAAGCACCACACCCATTGGCATTATTTTACACTTGAAGGCCTTTCTAATGGTGCAAGAATCATGCCAATTGGAGTTTAGACACAAAAGTTATGCCTCTTTGAAGTTGACTTATCATGTTTAACCATCATAATTCGAGATGATGCCATGTCAGCCCCCAAGACGCATGGAAAAGGGGCTAGCCACATGGGCACTATGAAGAAGAATCTAGAAATGTTGATTTGTAACTCATATTGAGGGTTGAATGGGTCAACTTTAACTCCAAGTTGGCTATCTGGTTGTGTTATAACTAGGCCACTAGGAGGAAAAGGGGGTTCAATTCTATTGTAGTGCATTTTATTCCATAGTAGAGGAAAGTAGGCGAGAATGGATGAAGAGAGGGTAGAAAAGAAAGGGTTTATGTTATGTGGTAGGCCACTACTCATAGGTCACACTCCTTTGTGTTTGCATCATTTCCATTGAAATAAAGAGAGAGTGGAGTATCCTCACCTTCTAACTAGTTTTTCTCTTGAAAGGGTTTTCCAAGTCATATCTTGGTGTTAATGTGGTTGTGAGTGATTGTTTTATCTATTCTCTAACTTATGATTTTTATATATTGCATTCATAAGAAAAAAAAAAAAATTTAATAAATGAAAAAAATCTAAGGAAAATTAACCCTCAAAATATAGATTTCGAATTTTGGTATATTTTTATTTGTTCTATTGTGATGAATTGTCGAGTGGAATATCCATGAAAATTTATAGATCACTCAAGTAAGTCACGAGGTTGTATATTTTGTAAGAAAACTAAACGGAATGCGAATGAAAGATGATATACCTTCAATCATGACATTGAAGTAAAAACAAGAAGATTGTCCAAGCACTAGATAGACAAAACTCAACCAACAAGTAGTCTGGATTTGAAACAAGACCTACTGTATATAAATAGAGTGCTCTAGCTTATTTATTAGGAAGAATAACTTTGTCCCAAAATAAAATACTAAATAATAAAAGAAAATGCTCAAAACATTTGTGGGTTATACAATGAGTAGTGTTGAAATAAGACAATTGTTTGAATACCAACGCTAAGATCGAAACTAGACCAAATGAAGTTATGATTCCAAAACTAGGATCCTAGAGCCAATGACGTAATCTCAATTTATTTATTTTTTTTAAATTAAATATTAAAGGTGAAGCTTGGATCCATTAAATCCACATAAGATAAGCTACTAGCATTCACAAAACAATCTCTAAAGAGAATCCTCTGCATAAAAAACAATAAGGAAAAAAATAGTCTAAGGGATAACTTGAAGAGAAGCAAGCATAAGAGCTTGACATCCTCTTTCTTGGTTGAATTATGTTACTCATTATCCCATTTGCCTCAAGTAGAAATAAATCCATGGCTTCAATATTTCTCCTCTTCATAGCCTAAGACATCTACAAGTGGATGATGTATCTCTTCATGTTTATTGTTCTATCTTGGCAAGTGAGCTTGAGCATGAGGGACACTTATTGAATTATGAGAATAGTAATTTTCATTAAACTTGTTACTAAGGAATAGCTTGGGTATTTTGGATCTTATTTACCCATAGTAACCCCATTCTAAACCTTGTTTCCATATTTTCCATAGAATCTACTTGTTTGTTATAGCTCTAGAGGTCATGAAAATATATGCTTCACTAGAACTTTGAGGATTCATGTCATTCTCTAAATAAGATTGAGTCTACTTTGTGGTCTACTAGGCATTTCTTAATCATATACTTGACAATTATGGTGGAGTCTCCCACAATAATTAGATTACGGGTGTTCTTTTTTTTGCTAACCTTATTCCCAAGAATAACAAATAGGTTTTTCCTTGATTGTTAGAAAGTGTTCATAAACCTGAAGCATAGGAAAATTCCATTGTTCCTTCAAGATCAATAAGGATTCTCGTAGTTCTTGCCAACCCTTGATGAATTTTTGTTTAGTTGTGTTAAAGGAATTTTAGGCATTGTAATTGAAAGTTTAGTGAAAAATTGTATAGGGTGATCAAGTGCATGGTTTTCTATCAAGGAGTTATATTGAGGTTTTTTAATGATTGTTATTACTACAAATTTTCAAAGGAAATATCAATGGCCACTTTGTTATGTTTTGGGTTTTTCCAAGGAAATATTGATGGTCACTTTGTTATGTTTTGGGTTTTTCCAAAGGCAATATTGATGGTCACTTTTGAAGTAAATATCGATGCCATGGCATGTTATTTATAGCTTTTAAGGAACCGCGTAAAAGTGTCCATGAATACCTTTTAAGGTTCATATTTCATATAGAATTTATATTTAGGCTATTAGGAGTTTGTAAAATGGTGTTATAAGGTGTTTTGAAGTTATATGGAGTTGATGATCTAGGAGGATTTAGAAAATTAATAAAATTAAAATTTTGAATTGTCACCTAGACTCACTTGAAATTAAATAAGGGGGTCTAGATTTGTGTATGTGCTCCATGATTTCTATTCGGAAATTTTTGCTTTGTAGTGTTGGTAAATTATGCTTATTGTTTTAGAAAAAACATTGACATAATAGCATGGAAATAATATAAAAAAGGCAAACACATGAATACAATGGATGAAATGATATAAACTTATAGAGGTAATCAAAGGAATAAAGAAATTGATGAAAATTTGGCACAAGCAAAGTGTTGAAGCAATTGATGACAATTTGGACCAAAACTTTGCAATATTTTACATAATATGGACAATAATTTGGAATAGCTCTTTTGTCTAATATTTTGAGTTTAAAGTTTATTTTATAGTTTGACTTGAAATAATTGAGTTCATTTCAATTTGTATGAGAATTGTTCCTAATCTAAGATGATTTAGAAGCAAAATGGTGGAGTTGGAAGAAACCCTTTATGTAGTATTAAGGTCTAATAATTTTTTCATGCATGTCAAAACTTTGAAAACAAGTGTGAATTATTTTAGTCTAGCCTAAAATTAAATAGGGGGATCAAGCATGATGGTAAAGGTCATTTTATTATTGGTCTTTGATTGCAACATTGTTGCCACACTTGGCAGTGTTTTTGACACAATGTTTTTGGCACTTGAATAACTTCTTTGAATTGAGATGACAAGTATTCAATACTTGTTCAATCTTTTACACACTTTAATTAATGCTAAGTCATGTGGCTACATGTATGCACATCATGCACAAAAGATTGGCCTACTCCAAACTCATAATAAGTTGTTAAATGATGAAATGCACCTTCTTCACCATCAATATTCATAACACATACTTCTTCAACTTAATCCATTATTTGGATCAATTGTTGTTGAAAGTGACCACAAGGAAATTGAGCACCCTCCGACTATGAATTAAGCAATGAAATTTGATGATGACACTATGAAGGTAGATGAAGAATTGGATATAAATAAAAATATGGATAAGGATAAACTTGATAATCACAATAAATTTAATAGACATTGGGAAAGTTACAATTCAAGAGGAAGACATCTTGTTTAAGACACGAAAATAATGAGTCTAACTTCTTTCAAATTTTTAATTATTCCATACCAGTGACATTTTTGAGTGTAGGGTTCATTTATGATGATTTTTAACTAGATAAAATGGATGATGGTAAGAAGGAAATTGATTTTTATGATGTGGATCATGATGAGGACGTTGATGCTAATGATGTAGGTGATGATAAGGAAGAGGAGGATAAGGATGATGTTGATGTAGTTGATGATGATAAGGACAATGCACTCGGTGTTCCTAATTTAGATGATGCACTTGAATAATGCCAACACTATCATTGTGTTGGATACATTTCATTGCATTGTTTTAATCTACTCCTCGCTTGGTGTTGCCTATGGATATGTTGTCAAGGTCGAGTAGAAGTTTAAACAAAATAAGCGAGACTTTGGATCTGCGAATCTAAAACAAGGGAAATATGCCCCCAAATTGCAGAACAAAGGACAAATCCAAAGTGGGGTGATTGACGACAACCTGTTGAAGCCGCAGGTAAAGAACAACAACACAAATACAAAGAAGGACATAAGAAAGTGGTGTGAGTTTCATAAGAGCCCCACTCACAACATAAGTGAGTGTCGAACCAAGCAGTCACTAGTGGTAGCGCTGGAGGCTTTAGAGTCATATGCATGTTCTGACTTTGAGTTAGAACCGAATAAGGGGAATGAAAAAGGGAAGTTGATTATTGATGTGGAGCCCAACACCACTATTGCCACCACCAAGATCCAAAAGATTGAGCCAAAAGATCTAGAGGAGGGGGAGCGTCTCTTCCACTCACAAATGTGGGTGAAGGGTTTGCCACGAAAATTCATTATTGACAGCTGGAGCCAAAAGAATCTCATTTCAGCAGAGGTCGTGAAGTGGTTGGGCCTACTTACCACACCACACCTATAGTCGTACACCATCAGGTGGCTTCATTGAAGATGAGATCTCCATGTCAACCAAAAATGTCGCCTTCCATACAACATCAAGCCCTTCATGGATGAGGTATTGTGTGATGTTGTGCCTCTTGAAGTTTGTGATGTATTATTAGGCCAACCATACTTGTGGAAGCTTCATGTTGTGTATGAGTCCAGGCCTCACACTGTTATTATTTCTTTGGGAAATAAGTTATACAGGATAGTAGAGGTAGCTCCACCTACTACCATCTCATTGATCTCTACTAAGCAATGCAGTAAGATCATCACCCAGACCGGTAATTTTTTTTTTGTTCTAATTCACTCTCAAATTAAGGGGAAAATCGCGGCCACATCCATGGCCCCCGGGAAGGGCTCCTCCACACAGCAGAAGCAAGTGTATAAGGTTGTAGAAGAATACCTAGACATATTTTCCTCACCCACAGGGGTACCCTTGCACTGTGAGTTCAAGCATTCGATTGATCTGAATCCCGATGCACCTATACCCAATGAGCCAATATATCATCACTCCATTCTAGAAAATGAAGAGATCAAGCGACAAATTCAGGAGTTGTTGAAAAAAGGGCACATCCAACCAAGTTCCTAGCCTTGTGGGAGCCTGATTGTACTTGTACAGAAGAAGGATGGGACCTGGAGGCTCTGCATTGATTATTGAGCACTAAACAAAATCATTGCCAGGAACAGGTATCCAATCCCACGAATTGATGACCTTCTAGACCAACTCATGGGGGCCAAGTATTTTAGCAAGATCTATTTGAAGTCCATCTATCACCAAATTACAATAGAGCCCATAGATGTATGGAAGACCACCTTCAAATCAAAGGAAGGACTTTTTGAATGGTTGGTTATGCCCTTCAGGTTGACAAATTCACCTCATACTTTTATGAGGCTAATGGATGAAATCTTGTGGCCCTTTACCAAATAATTCATGGTTGTTTATCTAGACGACATCCTCATCTTCAGCAAGATTTGGAACGAACACTTGCAACACATTCGATCGGTCATTCAAACCCTGCGACAACAAAAACTGTGTGCCAACATGGAGAAATGCACCTTTGGTATGAGCCAGGTCCAATATCTAGGTTACATCATAAATGAGTGAGGCATGCATATTGATCCATATAAGATCCAAGTCATTCGAGATTGGCTAGCCCCGACCACTCTAACAGAGCTTCACATATTTTTGGGCCTTGCAAATTTTTATCGAAGGTTCGTGTTGGGATTCTCCCATATCACTTGGCCTTTGAGTCAGATTACTAAGGGTGGAGCAAAAGCAAAATTTTCCTAGTCTAAGTCCCAACAGAAGGCATTCGTTGAGTTGAAACACCACCTTTACTCTGCACTAGTACTCACATTGCCAGACCTACATCAACCATTTGAAATTGAGTCAGGCGCCTTCAACTATGCTATTGGTGAAAACCTCACCTAGCATGGGTATCCAATGGCCTATCATAGTGAGACACTTTCTGATACAATTCAGAAGTACCCCACCTATGATAAAGATATGTATTCCATCAGGCATGCTTGCTGGCAATGGAAGCATTACATTCTGGGGAGGGAGATGGTCATCCACACTGATCATCGACCTCTTTAGTTTATACAAACATAAGGGAAGTTGAAGAACAATCGCCATCAGAAGTGGTCTACATATCTGCAAAAATTCCACTTGAACATTAAATACATAAAGGGAAACACCAATCATGTTTCATATTGCCTCAACTGACCCCCAGTTGCAGCACTTACTACTGTTGTCAAATCTTATGGCCACAAAACCTTTGGATGGCCGCAAATATACCAAAATGATCCAGACTTCGCCTCCACATACCATATGCTAGTGGATGGAAAGAAAGTTCCTGATTTCCACCTCTAGGACACATTATTATGCTACCTAGGCCACCTTTGTGTTCCTTCAAGCAAGTGTGCTAAGTTGATTTGGGAGGCACACTACAGTCGGGTCACATGATACTTTGGTGTGGAGAAAATTGACATGGTCATACTACAAAAGTAATTTTATTGGCAAAAAATCTGATAGGATGTTGGAAAATATATCAGATCCTACATGGCCTGTGCCATCGCTAATCCAACTATCAAGAAGAAAGGCTTGTACACTCCTCTTCCTACTGCTAACCAGCCTTGGGAATCCATCTCCATGGAATATCTGTCTGGCTTCCCTTCTACCAAGCATGGTAATGTCTGTGTATTTGTGCACGTGGACAAATTTTCTAAGATGGATATATTGGCAATCTGCAAGAAGAGTTTCACAGTAGAGGACACTACCAAACTCTTCTTTGAACAAGTGTGGGTACATTTTGGGATCCCGTAGAGCATTATATCAGATGAGGATAGTAGGTTCCTGAGCACATTCTGGTCAAGCCTCCGGACACTATTGGACACCAAGCTCACCAAGTCAATTGCATTCCATCCCTAGACTGATGGCCAGATAGAGGTTGTCAACATGATGATAGTGAAAATACTCTACATGTACAACTCCAAGCATCCACGAACCTGAGATGAGAGATTCCCCATGTGTAGCACAATTATAACAAAGCTCTCCATAGCTCGACTAGTCGCAGTCCCTTTCAAGTGGGTCTAGGATTTCAACCATTGTGTCCGATTAATGTTACCATGCCTCATGCAAATACAAAGACAAAATCCACACATGTATAGTTTGAGGCTAATAAAGTAACCAAATTTATTGAATGCATCCAGCACATCCACTAGCAGGTTCACGACATCAGGGTGCCACACAAGTTTCAGGTGGGCGACAAAGTTGGTTGAATTTGCAGAAAGAATGCCTTACCAGATCCCATTGGAAGCTCAGACCACTCTGATATGGGAATTACACCATTTCCAAGGCTATGGGAGACAATACTTTTGAGCTCAACATTCCTCCATTCCTTGGCCTGCACCCAGTGTTCAATGCGGATCGTCTTCGACCATAATTTCCACCATTACTTGACACATCAGACATTGCATAACAACTCACACCAATAGAGCTAAACCCAGATTGCATGGAATAAGCCATAATTGATCGATTCATGGACACATAGATCATGAACACTCGCCAAAAGAAGATACAACTATATCGAGTTGTCAAAGCTGGCTAGCTCCTGCACCAAGGCAAGTGGATCACCAAGGACCAAGTTCAACAAAAGTTTCCCCATCTCATGGAGGCACTCAACACAATGGGGTCCATTGCTTCCTAAGGGGGGAAGACATATCTAGGTGGTTATTGGTGGCCACCCTCCTATTCCACTTGGACCCCCATCATTGTACTATTATTTCTTTCAGTTTCCATAATTGTAGCACAATTTATTATATTTGGCAGTTTTTTGGGTCCTGAACTTTTGGATCTGTTTTGAGGTCCTAAGCGACATTTTTTTGGAAAATGAGCAAACAATGTTTGCATCCGAAAGTTGTATTACTAATATAAATCTTTCTAATGAGGTATCATGCGCGTCAAACATAGATCATATACCCAAGTTACGACCCCAGGAAGTTGATCTACCAATTTACCCAACGAGGCCCATAGTTTTGGTGCTTCATCTCCTAGGGTTAGATTTTTGGATGTTTAGGGTTTTCCATTGTTTCTCAATAATAAATAGTCCTTCAAGCCTCATTGTAACACAATTTAGAAGCATGTAGCTGCCACATCTCTTCTCAGAGATAAGCTACCATTGCCTAAGCTAGTCTATTTCCATTATGTATGTAAGCATCTTTCAGTTCTTTGATATTAATGAAATGAAGATTTATTTCTGTTGCATCTCTGTGTTTATGTTTATATCTGTATTCTGTTTGGTTCCTGCATAATTCTGGATCCTTGTAACCATTTGAAGATTGATGGTCACACTGTGAAAAAATGCTGAAAACTACATCCAGAAATGAACCAAAAGAATTGCAAGAAGGATGCAAAGAAAAAGAATATTCCAGCCAAATATTTACGCAATCAAGTCAAAAGTAGCTTTGATGTGGATAAAAATATTGGTTGCACATTGGTGTAGAAGGAGGTGAATCTAAGTGGCCTTCATCACTAGGAATATAAGGAGATAACTAAACTCTTCCACACTATGATCTAGGTCAAGAAAATGAAGATTGATGTTTTGTTCGACTTAGGTTAATACACTAATCTCATAGAAGTGGATGCGTTAAAAAATGGATTGGAGGTTTGTGATCATCCTAGCCCATATCCATTGGGATGTGTTTACGTAGACACATAGATTAAAGTGATAAAATAATGTAAGATAAAAAAAATTGTGAGTGTTGATTATGTTGATGAAGTGGAATTAGACATAGTACCACTTGATGTATGAAGATTCATGTTTAGGGGTCCTTAAATGTATATGATAGATTCAATATTCATGTGGTGAGCCAATTAGTATTGCCTCATCAAGGATGGAAAATCCTTCATCATCAACAAGCACAAAATCAAGTCAGATATTTCACTGGTAAGTGCCAACCATGCCAAGAAGCTAATTAGTTCCAATAAGAAATATGTTTTACTTTTATTAACAGAAAATTTAAATGATGATGAGTTAATAAGAGAAAAGGAATCCTTGGAGGGGTGTAATACAAAAAATAAACATTAGTTAGAAGGGTTGCTACAAGCATATGGAGGAGTGTTTCAGGAGCCAAAGGGATATTGTTGAAAATGGCAACAAGAAATGCTAAAAATAGAAATGCTAAAAATAGCATTTCAAGATATTCTCCAACTCTGTTGGAAATTTCAAAAAATAGAAATGCTAAAAATAGCATTGCTATAAATAGCATTTCAGGATATATTCCAATTTTAATTAGTCCCTAAATTAAAATTCGAATTTAGTCTCAACAGCTGTTTGAAAAATAATTAATTAATTCATCTTGAGTTAATTAGTTGGAGAAAATCAAACATGAAGTCTTTGTGAAGACATGCAACAGTTATCCCTTTGATTGAGGAAGTTATCCCTTAATTAAGGAGATAAGGATGAGTTGTAATTAGTTAGCCCAGTTAACTGAGTTAATTCCAATTCAATTAGTTCCAAACAGTTTGTGGAACTAATTGTGAGTTCAGTCAGTTAATGCATGCATGCATGCAACTAGTGTTCTCCAGATAACTGAATATTCTCTCATAAATAACTCATGCATGTCAGTTCAGAGAAAGACCCAGTTGAGATTAAAGGAAGGGATAGTGTACTATCAGTTGGAGGAATTTTCCTATAAAGGAAACTCATCCATGCAGAAGGAATGATCTCCTTCAGGATTGTGCAGTTATTTCAGAGGTCAGTGTTGTGTGTGAGGTGAGAATCACACAGGTTGTAGCTAGAGGACCTAGGAGAAACTGCACAAGAAAAGAGGAGGCTTGGAGGACTGAAGGAAGACATATGTGTTGTCTATTCTATCTATGCGCAGCAGTGAGGGATTGTACTGAGAGCTGGATAGCTTGTGAGCTAAAGCTTTATGTAATCCTGAGATATTTCCACTTGTATGATAATACAGATAGTGAGGTTTTTAGTTGAGGATTTTGCCAGAGTATTCTTCTGTGTTTCATGTGTGACTGAATCTTCTTCTCTATTATATGTGTTCTATTTGATCTTGTTCAAAATCGATTAAGCTTCTGCAAGTTTGATGGTAGAAGTAGATTAAGTATTTTGCTTTAGTACATTGCATAATCAGTTTTAATCTACGGTGAAATTTCTACAGATACCACCCAAGAGGGAAGTGGATCAAGAAACTCAATTATTGTCAAATTCTCCATTGTCTAATATTAGGATGTATAGAGAATATTTTCTAGAAACAAATGAAGTGAAGAAGTAATTCTAGGAGTTGTTGGAGCAGGGTGTGGTTTGACCAAGCATCTCATCTTGCAGGTCACCCATAATAATTATACCAAAGAAAGATGACACTTAGTGAATGTTGTTGCATCTAAATTTGCAAGGAGATATTTCTCCGTGATCTTGTGCCCAAATCATATCACCAGATAGAAAAAGGAAAGACTAATAGAAATACAATAACGTCCCAACCCAAATGATCAAACATGCATCAGGCAGTCAATTCTATGTACTACAAGGAAATATGTGTGCACCTAGCCTCCTCGTAGGTTGGGGAAGGATTTTGGGTCCGATGCAGATTCCCGCACTCCACTCGAGTGATATAGCTCATCTACACTTGATCTCAATCCCTGCACACAACCAAAAACAAATAGAGACAACAAGGGACCTTCCTCAGAAGACCGTTAGATCAAAATATCATAGAAATCACCATAAAGCATGCTGAATACAAATTGAAATGGGGAAGGAACATACGTTTCTATTAATCAAGAAAAATCAGATTACAAGCATATACCTTCACCTCAAAGCTTCCTCTCCATGATCCGGCAAAGTCTCCCCTCTATAAGAAGGAAATGAGCATGAAGAGAAACACTCAAGTAACAAGGACCTCACAAGCTCTCTCTCTAGACGCAAGATAACAACATAGACTCAAGATCTCTAGCTCTCCAAAACTTTGGCTCTCCAAAATACCTTGACCCTCTCAAATGGTCCAATATAAATATGTAGAAGAGAGGTCCCAAGTGGATGTATGTAGACGCTCAGGATGACAAGAAGTCATAGAAATCTATAAATGATAAGTCATGGCCAAATCGAATAGGTGATAACTCAAACTGATCTCCTAGGGACCAAGGCACTTTAGAAGACATCCCCAATTGCAGGTATAGAAAAGAGTGAAAGAATCCATAGTCGCATACATAAGGAAGGGTTTGGGATCAACTGGGAGGTTCCAGTCGCTCTCATAGGTTCGCATCCATGCAACTGGGGGATAAGACTAGAAAAAACGAGGTCTAAGGCCTGGAAAATTCAAACATCCATGAGGACCAAGGAACACTGAACCTAAGGGGTAAAATAAGTTGATAACATATGCCTTCTAATGTATGAGGTCAAAAGAGAAGGATATGGCCGAAATACATTATGATAAAGCTCAAAGTTCAAAACAGGAGTGAGGAGACAAAGCAAAGAATGTGGATCAAAAGACTTTGGAGCTGAAGTCTCATTTGTGTTGATAACATCCCCGAGGCGGGCATACCCATGCTCGGTCATAAGAAAATATTGAACATGGCCACCAAAACATACACTACGGATCCATAACATAAAGTGCTACAACATGGCCATGAGACAAAATATATAGACAAAATATATAGTGGATGCATATGACTAAAGAGAATGAGCATAGCCACTAACAAATACAATCGTGGATCTATGTCACAGTATGCATCAGTAGGACCATGGACACATGAAAAGAAGATAAGTGTCCTAGGATAATCCTCAAAGTACATAAATGATATTGTTGCATAAAATATTGTCACCATGACATTCTGCAATCATGTGAGTCTATCACCACTCATACTTTCCTCCTATGCAAGTCTTAAACCTCAGCTCTTCATGTCAAGCCTTGAAAAATGAGAGAAAGTCCTTGAAAATCTCTAAAACTCTGGTTTCGCACTTTCTCTTAGCATTACCTGCAGTCCCGCACCCCCTGGTCATGTTCCCTGCGGACCTGCCCGCTCTGTTTCTGTGTAATGGGTGCGAACCCCTGTAAAAGTCAAAAAGGTGCAAGTACATTCTTAAAAACTCACTTTGGGTTATTTCTGGAAGCTTCTAGAGGGAATCTTTAGGTGGCAAGTTCGCTCCTTGGTTGTTCATGCATCCCATAATTAAAGGAGCTAACCCCTTGATGTGAGGAGCTTATCCCTTTGAAGGAGGACTCTATCCCTTCATAGGTGGACCTGGTAACTTCCTTCCTCTGCACTATAAAATGAGGCATTGGGCTAGTTACTAGAGAGGTTGAAAGCTGAATATTTTTGAAGGTAAATGCTGTTGGAATTTAGACTTCCTAATTGAGCTTTAAAGGAGAGATTACATACCTTTTGACCTCATTGGGAAGAGTGTGAAGCTTGTCAAAGTAGAGGAGATTCTTGCTTGGACCCTGGGAGGAGCTTGTACAACATCAAGGCACCAAGGTTGTAAAGTTCTTCTTTGTTTAAAGTTAATACAATCAAGTTTATTTTTCTCAATAAGCTGTCTCTTATGGTTTATTTCATGGATTCCTTGATCACCATGATGAATATGATTTATTATATTGGCTATGCAGGTGTTATTTATGTGTGCTTGTTTGTTTTTACAGGTTCTCAAAAGGAAACTCATTTGGATAGTCGAAGCGTGGCTACCACAAACTAGCATTGGACTTAAGGTAGGGTCTAAAACACCTCTTGGCTTTTATTTATAAATCACAATATTTAGAGAAAGGTAGAATTTGCTTGTTTTTCTTGTCGCTAGATATCTTTAGATACTAGGGAGATCGGTCTTGTCCGCAAGAACAATTTATCGGCCGACAGATACACAACTCCAATGCATCCTAGGAAGGATGCCATAAAAGAGTGAGATGTACCTAACCCAGGGTCTCCGACATAATCCCGATGTTACAAATCTACATCATGTGAATATGTGAGCTAATATCGAGCATGGTAGAAACCAAATTATTACCAGCTAATGAGGTAAACCAGTAACAAATGCGAGGGATCCACCATTAAGGAAAATTTACCCCAAAGTACCTAGTATAGTCCACTAAGTGTGAATAGATGAATTGACGTTGAACACCAGTGAAGTCAACCAATCAGGAGCCAATGATGTAAACCCACTGTCGACCATGAGGAAGCCTGCCACTGAGGTCTATAAGATCCAAGGTAATACTCGTTCCTAGATCAAACTCTTGGATAATGAGCTGAAGTTGACAAGAGAAAATCCATCAAAGGAGGGCGTTGATGTATCCCCCATCAATCGACATGGAATAGACTAGGATGATGTGATGTATGGATGAAGTCTTGAAGTGATTAAGAACAACTGACACAGGTATGGCTGACCCAAAAAGGTCAACAGGCTACTGTAGATGGTCGACACATGCTGAGACTTCCCTTGAACACATAGTGGCATGACACGAAAGTGACTTGGCAGCATGACTAATGAGCACCATGTGATATCATGCAACGATGCGGGATGCATCGAAGCAAACTCCATATGACTGGAAGAGTAACCAGCCGAAGGAGTAAAGAGACTCATATGGATGGTATGACTCCTAAGCAAGCTAAAACCCAACTGTGAGATAATGAAATATACAGGTCATGTTTAAGGGCTATATAAAGAATGCTACCATTTGATCACTATTGGAAATAAATTTTCCCTCCCTTCTCTTTTTTATAAGTTCCTTTTTCGTAAAGTTTTCCCCCAGGCCCGAAAAAGAGATAAAAGTATACAAGGGAGAACCTCCCAGCCAAGTAGACTAGGGTATTCCTTTTTTGTAACTAGTCTATCCTAGTCTGGAAAAGGGTAAACTTATACCGGGTAGACGAATTTTCAGGTACTTTAATGAGTGTGAAGGAGACAAGTTGAATCAATTATCTTTTCTAAATTAAGGAGTCTGGAAAGAGCTTAAAGGAAACTCCTCCTAGAGGAACGAGTGGTATAAAGGATAGAAATTGATTCCGGTAGTGATGGAGCTGCTCATGACATAAAAAGGACAAGAGGATGGCTAATAGTACCACTCATTGCAATGGTTCCTCCAAGAAAGGGTAAAACATCAAGTGAAAGCAGATGGTAGGCCAAGCAAATGAGGACTATGGAAGAGAGAAACCAAGGCTCAATATACAAAAATAGGCTGACAAAAGTGGAAATCACGAGGGATAAAGTATGGAATCCTTCTGAGGTATGGCAAACAATATGATGAAGAAGAGGACATGAGACTCAAATTCTAGGTCATGGTGGGTCTGAAGGAAGGATTCTGAAAGGGATTAAAAATGAATGCATGGATACCAAGATGACAAAGAGGTGCTAACTAGGGTATCCATGAGCAGGTAATATCTACCGCCAAGCAATGACATGCATAATGGAAAGTGGCTAAAGTCACAAATTGACAAGGTTGGACCTAAGGAAAAAATATGCCACTAACGATCAATAATGCATTGAGGATAATGATAGATGACCTACCCCTATATTACAAGTTAAAGAGAAACATAGCTAAGGTCTAATGGATGTCAAAATAAAAACACCACCTTATCCTGTAAAAACCATATAGAAAGACTAGGCCCATGGTTAAATCACATAAACATGGATGAGGTAAAAACTTGACCATATATTTTTTTTGATTTCTTGAGTTTTATAATTTTTTTGGATTTTTGGCATAAATATGGTATGACAAATATTCACATTGCACACCAAATCAAAAAAGAGATAAATCATCACACTACTATGTATAGTATATACAAGCACAACACAATCCAGTAGGTCATGCTAATGTGTGCCCACAGTTGGGCACAAGCCAAGGGTTTCTATAAACTGACTCATGGAGCATAAGGGGAGCATATGGATCACCAATTTGGGGCTAGCCAGAAATCAAACTGCCTAATCCAGAAAGGTTGACCATGCAAGGGACATTCTAACATAGTTGTGCTCTCGAATTAACCTGAGTACATAATGGAGGGTTAAGACATAAAGGGGGTACAAGATGTTCGTCAACGGGTGGAAAGGAATTGGAAAATTCATGGGCAAGTTCGGTAGTAGATTCCCAAGACTTGACTTGGTCCAGGGGTGGAACTTCCAAGGAAGGTCGAGGAGATGCCCCCTAGGTTGATTCAAGATTTAATTTGTCGAGCTCCACGTGTTCCAAATCAGGGAGACTAGAAGCAGGAAGAGGCATAACCTCCCTATGATTATCAATGGATAGATCCATGACCTACAAGTTCACTAACCGGGGAGGCTCATCATCAAGGGAGTCATGTGGAAGAAGCGGAGGGGTGACCCATGTGGGTAAAGGAACTTGGTAATATTCCAAATTGGGATGGAGTTTTTGACCAATGTCAGGAGGTACTAACGGGACTACCAGAGAGGAAATATCTTCCACAATAGGTGGAAAAGGGTGCTCACTGGCTAGATCAACTTCCATAATAACATGTGACACCACCCAAGGATCAAGAGGTCTATGGGGTCACAGGTTCCAAAAGTGATCATATTCATAGGAGCTTTAGAAGAGGATGAAGGAATGTTGAGTGGTGGTAATTGAGGAAAAACACCCATAAGAGATGAGCTTTTAAACAAGTCTGCACCAAAACTCTAATACTAACTAGGGTTATCTCCCACAAGTGGGACTGAGGTCCCTGTAGTGGAAATTTGGGTCGATGGCACTCTAGAAGACATCTCGAGATGCATGCATAGAAAAGAGTGAAAAAGGCCATAGTCACACGCATAAGGAAGGGATGGGAGTGAATGGGAGGCTCTAGTCGCTCTCATAGGCCTGCATCCATGCGTCTGGGGGTAAGACTGGAAAAAAGGAGGTCTAAGGCTTGGAAAATGTCAAACAACCATGAGGACCAAGGAACACAAACCCTAGGGGGTAAAATAAGCTGATAACAAATGTGCATTAATTTAAGAGTATATAACAAGATTATTCTCAAGAATCAATTCCTTTACCCATGATCAATGATTTGTTAGATCAATTGTAACATGCAAAATACTTCACCAAGATGGATTTAAAATCAAGGAACCACCTTATTTGAGTCAAATAAGAAGACACCTAGAAGACCACCATCAAAACCAAACAAGGTTTGTGTGACTGGTTGGTCATGCAATTTGGTTTATGCAATGCACCATGTTTATGAGACTAATGAATGATGTATGACACCCATATCTAGATTCATTCATTGTATATTATTTGGATTGTATACTAGTTTATAATGATACTTGGGAAGAGCGCATCTCACACTCGATGTTGTTGCTAGAGACTTTGAAGAAGCACCAAATATTAGCAAAACTTAAGAAATGTGATTTTTCCCAGTAGCCTTTGGTATATTTGGGTTATGTGATTAATGGAGGAGAGCTTAAGATAGATCCTACAAAGATGGAGGCCATGATGAAGTGTCCAAATCAGATAAAATGAATCTGAAGTTAGGAGTTTTGTTGGGGAAACACAATACCTATGGAAGTCCATAGTTTCGTTTTTAGTAGTAGTTTCACAACTCCATGCCATAATAGTGAGTGGCAAGGGTTTCCAACGGGGGGAGAGTCAACATAAGGATTACAACGAGTTAAAAAGAAAAATCGTCAAGTATTGGTTCTCAAGTTACCAAACTTGTAGAATCTCTATGAAGTGGAGACATATGCAAGTGGGTATGCCATGGGAGCAATCTGGATGTAAGGAGAAAGGCTTGTACTCTATCATTTTGAAGTATTTTATGGGGAATTTATCAAATACCCTACCTATGAAAGGAGCTCTATGCCTTTGTACAAGCTATCAAAAAGTGGAAATATATCTGATGAGAAAGGAGACCATTATCTACATAGATAAACAATGGCTACAATGTTTATAGGCCTATAGTATTCTACAAAACACTAGACACTACAAATGGATGGGGTTATTACAATAGTTTCATGTATCCATCAAGAAAAAGAATAGAAACAAGAATAGGTTGGTAGACATGCTTTTAAGGCCACCCAGACAAAAAATTATAGCTTTGGGAACTTTGATGCATAAGGATCCTTTCACCCATGGTTCATGCAGAGAGGCATACATAGAAGATGAGGACTCCAAGGAGGCGTTTCAACAACCATAAGGCTAGAGACATGCAGAATATGGTGACAACAAAGTTGAGTATCATCTCCAGAATAGGTTACTCTATAAGATGGACAAGATTTTTGTTCCTAAAGGTGAGTGACTACAACTTACTAGAGAAGCTCACACCTCCAAGATTGCAGGAAATTTTATTGTTTGGAAGATAGGTTCCGACTTATAGTGGTATGCGTATTGACCCATAATGTAAGAATATGTACTGTGATACATTCGAGTATGTAGACTTTGTTGTATCAACAAGCCTAGTAACATGAAGTAAGGTCTATACAATCCCTTACCTATACCCACTCATCTTAGGGAAATAATTTCCATGGATTTTATGGGAGGTTTATGACAACCAAGAAGGCACATGGTTACTTTGTTTGTGGTAGTTGATAGGTTCAAAGATATGTTCATCTCATTCCCTATAAAATGATGATTAAAGGGAAAGACGCATCAAACTTATTCTTTGAATATGTTTGGGTGCACTTAGGGATACCAAGGAAAATAATTTCATACAGGGACACTGAATTTGTCAGTTCATTTTGGAATACATTGTGGGAGAATACATGCATGAAGTTGAATAGGCCTACAACACTCCATCCACAAACATATGGGCATATACAAGTAATAAATTGGAGGAGTTTGGTACAACCTTTTATCAATTACAAGTAGAATCATCCAAAGAAATGGGACGAAAACTTAATATATATACAACACTATCATGACATAGAAGTCCACACTTCTACTAGTAAATCCCCTTTTGAAACTTGGTTTGGATATTTTCCACCTTCACCCATATATGGGAAATAAGGAGGAGTGAGGGAGGACCTCAAAGTAGATGCATTAAGAGCACACAAAATATTGAAAATATTAGGTAGATCCATTTTCAAGTACAGGAGACATTAAATAATTCACAAGAAAAATATAAGGCCAAACAATTATAATAGAACAAGGAAAGAATATCGAGTCTTGGTAAGAAGATTGAGGCTTTGAGGCATGGTTTCTTTAAGATATTGGAAAAGGTGGAGAATACTATCTATAGACTCAATATACCCCCATAGATGAACATTTACGCAGCATTATATGCAAATAATCTCAAACTCTATGAGCCTTCAATGTTGGATTAGGAGGAGGAGCATATTTTGCCTTCCACAGAGGGCTTAGCGCTAGATGTTTAGGTAAAGTTGAAAGAGGAAACAATTTTGAAAAGTAGGTCCAAAACTACAAGATAGGGGTAGCATGTCCTTTGGAAGATTGGATTGAAAGGACAACCTCTAGGCAAAGCAAAGTGGATCTCCAAGTAGAAGGTAGAGGAGATTTTTCTCACCTCTTTTAGTAAAGATTTTAGGGACCAAAATCCTCTCTAAATGAGGAGGTATGATGTAGATCAGATCATTATATATTTTTCATCTATCTTTATGCTTTTAGAGTGGAAAAATTTGGAGGAATCAACTTGCAAGGTCATTTTAATGGTGGATCCTAGTTGGATAATTAGGGTCTAAGACCTCATGGATCCATTTTGAGGCATTAAATGTTTTTTTGGGGGTGAAAAAAATCTTACTTGTTTCAAAACATATAGAGTTTTTCTACACTTAGAGACTTTTCCGAAAGTGAAATAATTGAGTCAATTAAAGTTTGTATGAAAAAGTTATGCCTCCCTCAATTTCACCTACCATGTTGACCACCATGGTACAATAGAATGTCACATCAATCCCCATTACAGGGATAGCCACGTGTGGAATTTCAAGAAGACTCTAGAAGGTCCAAACCAATAACTATAGTTGAGGGTTGAGGTAGTCAAATCTTATCCTTAGTTGGCTATCGAGATATGTTAAATACCATGCTACTAGTTGGAGTAGGGGTTTCATTTTATGCTATTGAATTTTGTTCCACATTTGAGTAAAGTAATTGAGAGTGTGAAATTAGAGAGCATAACAAAGGATGTTGAAGTTCTACAACATCCTTATAGGTGACAGGTCTCAAGTAACTCCATAGAGAGTACCTCTTTCTTTGCACTTGCATGTTTCCATACTAGAGAAAAACTTAACATAACACCCTCACCTTTTAGCTGAGTTTTCTCTTGTAAGGATTTCTTAGGAAAAAACTTGTGTCAATTGTAAATTGTGTGTGTGTGTGTGTGTTTGTGTTTCTTTTTATTCACTTTTCCTATATTTAAAATAATTAATTCATTTAATCATAAAAATAGTAAATAAAGAATCTATGGTCTAAAGGGAATTAACATTCACAATAAATATTTTAGAATTTTATCAAATTTGCTTTGCTGAATAATTTTAGTGGAATGTCCATAGTAGTTTAAAAATCAATACTTTTTGGTTACCTAGATTATTGGTAGTTTCCTTATGTGTCGATATTTAAGATCAATTTTATGAACACATTTGTTCACTTGATAGTCTTCAAATTTTATAGGGATGGTCTTTTGATCTTGTAGAGGATAGATGATTCTTCTACACTTTTGCTTGGGATATTGGATTGTCAAACATTTTGAGGATTTGGAATGTGATATATTTGTGGCAAATTCACTTCTAATCAAGGTTTTCTTTCATCAAATTTGGGTTCACATTAATGAACAATTAAAGGCTTTCTAGCTCATTTGTAGCATAGTGAGTTTTCTAAATTTGGTTTCTTGGCATCCACCTTTTGGCAGTTTTATAGAAAAATATTCATTAATAATCACGAGTTTCAGACCATGAGTATTAGAATGAATAATTGGATATGCTATAAACTTTTTCACAAGTATCTATTTCTTAGTTGATACACCTGTATAGACTTATGATTGGCCCCGGGGGGTGGGTTGTTAGAAATTTATATCTAATAATTAAGTCCTATGACCTCCTCATTCATATCTTAGGACATCTTAATTATCCCAAGTTACTTAAGATTAGTTATAAGGGATATTTGAGGTGGTTATTGGAGTTATACACTATATATATGATGATCTCATGTGAATATTATGAGTTTTACTTGGAGAAAAATGAATTGTTTATGAAAGCTTAATGGGTTAGCTCAACCAATTGTGTTGCACTATTTCAATATAGTGTTTGTCTTAAGGTCTATAGTCCTAGTTTAGTTGATCTTTGAGTCTCATTGAGGCCAACTATGTTACCTATATTTATTTTTGATAGCGATGGAACTAACCTTCATCTAAACATTTAGAAAAAGAGAGAGAGAGAGAGAGAGAGATCTCATGGATTTTTCCTTTAAAGAATAAAATTATTGGTGAAGAGTTTTAAACCCTATAACAATAGTTTTCAATTGTGTGCTATCTTACCTTTTTTTATGTGTTTGAATTCAATTAGAGATGGTAAAGAACCTTGTGCTCAAAGCATGAGAGGGATTTAATCCTTTTGTTCACTTAATTTGATTGCTAATGATTTCTCATAATAGGTTGCATGTATAAGGTCACATTATGGGACATCCAGTTTTTCTTCTTAATTTCCACATGCATTTAATGATTATAAAAATGCTAGATCACATTGAACTAAGGCCTTTTACTCTTAAAGGAGGGCCATTACTATAGCATGGTGTCATCCTTATGGTTTATATGAAGGGTGACTTGTATACATAAATTATAGGTTAACTTGTTATTTGTGTATACGAACATTCACTAATATTATGTAAAGAGAACATGCCAATCTCTTTAAACAATACAAAAGATAACAACGTGCAAGGGTTTGAAAAATCTTATGTATAAGAGGGTATGTCATTCTCCGCCCACCTCAATTATACTTTGTTGATGATGTTATTATATATCAGATGTTTTCAGGGTATTTTTTTTGGATTTAAATATTATGCCTATGTATAGTATTATATGTGACTATTTCGCTTTGAAAAATCATACATATAGAAAGTAGGTGAATATTAAAAAAAAACAAGTAATTTACTATTAAAACATGGTTATTTTTTGGCGAATATTTACCCATTTAATCCTTTATATGTAAAAAAAGGTGAATTTTTAACCAAATGGGTGAATAATTTTTTCAAAAAATGTCCAAAAAATAGCCAATTGGTGAAATTTTGTCCCTAAAAAATTCCTTGGATGGCTTTCTAGCATGCTTGGATCCTTTTTGATTCGATCTCATTGAAGGTCATATTGCTCTTTTACATTATTTGTAATTCTATCATTGTTATGTTTTCTTTAAACTCTATGATACTCCAATACATGGTTCTTTGTGTTCAACAATAAGTTATGGAACGCAAAACCATTACAAGAGGAATGAAACCTTCTTCTTTCCTTGTAACTCAATTTTTAACATGTCATGATAGTTGTGAGGATTAGGGTTAGGAATTTTGCATTTCACAACTATTGGGGCTAGGGTTTTTGACCTTCCATAATCTTCATGAAAGCATACATGTGACAAGATCTACATATGTGAGAAATAGGCATTGTTGCAGGATCCACTTTGTTTTGTGATCATCAGAGTAGCAAGTCAACTTTCAAAGGCCACTATTTCTCATACAAAATGTGTTCAATCTCTAATAACTCATTTACAAGTTATCAACATGTACTATCTATTTGAGCCATCTTCTATGCTAATGCAAGTATTTTTTCCCCTAAAATGTGCATTTTGGTCCTCAAACAATTTTTTGATATCATTTTTCCTACTATGTGGATTTCAAGATTAATATAAAAATCAACCCCTACAAGTTCGCATCTCTAATTATTCACCCAAAAAGTACCAAAAAGAATGAAAAATTACATTGTGATCCATATAAGATCATAACTCCCCATTTTAGTAGGATTTTGGTCCTTGTAATATTCCACTAAAGGAGAATAGTAAAAGTTTCCTCAAATTTCTCATCAAACTAGCACTTATCCTTACATTTTTACCATAATCCTTGATGACTTTTTCTTGTCACTTTGATATTATTTTATGGAATGACATCTTTTATTAATTTTTTTTTTTCTATTTTCTTATATATTATTAAGCCCTAGATAAAGTCCCATTTAAATACATATGTAGTGAGTTATATTTTTATTGTTGTATTAGTGTGGTTGGCTAGAACCTTTAATCGTAGTGGTGCCCTTTATCTTTGATATACATACTAATGAGACATAGCTTTAGAATTATCTCATGATATTGTCTTGCACATTGATTCATTGTAAAAGGGTGTTTCCCCATTGAAGTCGATAGTTATCAATTGAATTTTTATCATTTTCAAGGTGATTGCTTCAAAACATTTGGTATCAACGATTATGATCCTACAATTTTTTTCCTCCAAATAAGACATCTTAGGATTTTTTATATAACCATTTTTATGCGACATTTCAATTCTCAAAATATTGAGGAGATTGAGGTGAAATAATAATGGACATGTAAAAAAGTCAAGTTATTTTTCATTATACTTTTGGAGATATAGCCTATGGAAAACAAGGTTTGTGGCTGATCCCTACATCAATTTTAAACGATCCATCTTGGAATTTTCACCATAAATATTTTTTTGGGAAGTCTCAGATAGTTAAATTTGGTTGATACTAAGGATAAATATCATGATACAAGTAGTAAAAATTTCAGCTTTGGTTCTCTATAATTTCAAAGATAGGTTTTGTGACTAATCTTGAAATAAATTTTAAACGAGTCATATTGGATTTTTTTCTATGACATTTTTAGTGAAGTTTTAGACTCTAAAAATTTCAAAATCCCAAGAAGGCATAGTGAATTACAAGTGAAAATATTTTTATATTTTGACTCTTTATAGTTTATAGATAGCTTGTGGAATTTAGTGTTTTTGACTAGTCCTAAAATTAGTCTTAAACAAGTTACTTTGGCATTTTTAATATAATTTTTTTAGTGAAGTTTTATGCTATGAAATATTGAGGTGTTTAAGAAGTTGTATCATAGTAATATAGGCCAAAATTTCAAACTTATAAGGATTAAAATTTTAGATATATATCAGGACAAAGGTCAACCATCTAAATAGTCATTAGGGTTTGAAAAGCATGTAACTTACAATTGGTGTAACTTTTGATTGGAAGATCTATTTTTGGTGATTAAAAATTTGTAATAAAGAGAAAAAAGAGGATAATTACTATTTCTTCACATGGATCTAAAGGATGCTTCAAAATATACTTCACCAACTACACCTCCAAAGAGCTAAACCATGACTCAAAAGAAATAGAATAATTTTTTCACTAGATTGAAGAGGTGGAAAGGAAGATAAGTGAAAACATGGAAAATAATATGGATTGAAAATATAAGATACATGGAAAAGAATATGGATGAAAATCGGGAACATATGGACAAGAAATTGGAAGGATTGCAAAATTTATTACATACCGTAGATGAGAGACTCCCCAAAGGAGATATCAAGATGAAAGGAAATCATGAAAATGTAGAGGAAAAAAAGATTGAATCCTAGAATCACGATTATCCATTGTTTGAAGATCCACATCAACAGGGCTTCAATATGGCACCAAGGAGATATTTCATTCAAAATATTGATATGGGGAAGTTTGATGGTAAAGATCCTATAACATGAATATATTCTAGATGGAGCACTTCTTCTATTCAAATCCAGTGCCAACCTTTCAAAAAGTAAACATTGCATCCTTGTATCTAGAAAATGATCAATTTGCATGGTGTCAATGGATTCATAAATGAAAAAGTGATCAAATTGTATCTTGGTCCATTTTTGTGGATGAATTGATATCACATTGTGGAATATTAAGAGTAATACATTATTTAGTAAGTTGATAAATATTTTACAAAGAGCTCCAATTGTAGAGTACATTCAACAATTCCAAAAACTAAGTCTTAGGGTAAAGGACATTGTAGAGGATAAACTATTAGATCTATTTATGGTAAATTTGAAAGAAAACATCCAATATGAAGTGTGTTTATTTGAATCTAAATATATAGAGTATGCTTTTAGCCTAGAAAGGAATGTCCAAAGTAAAAAATATGGATAATATAAGAGTGGTGACTAACAAATATAAAGAACATCATGCTCCCTTTCCTAAGCTCACTCAACCAACAAAGTTAATACCTTATTAATAAGATGAAAGAAGATAAAAGAAATTATGTTTCTATTGTTATAGGAAGTATATTATGGGGGAATAAATGCTATGAGGAGAAATTATTTTACATATATTGTGAAGAGGGAAAAGATCAAGAGTTGGAACCATCACAAGGCCTAGAGCTAGAAGGGACTACACCAATGGTATCTTGTCATGCATTGTATAGGATTATTACTCCAAAAAATAATCTGGATTGGGTTATTATATTATTTTTTTGTCCATCTTGATGCATTTAGAGAGGAAAAAGTGGAGGAATTAGCTCACATGACCATTTTTCTGACAGGACCCAATTTGGAAAATTGGGGTTTTTTCAAGAGCAATTTGAGGCATTAAATGGTATTTTTTGGGAGTAAAAATTTCATGCTTATGCATGATATCTCTTCCATATATTCTACACACAAACACCTTTCCAATGGTGTAATAATTGCCTCAATAGGAGTCCATATGCAAAATCTATTCCACTCAAAAGTTGGCCTTCCTATTTTGACCACCATAATTTGAGATATGCCACATTAGCCCCCATTATGGAAAATGGGCTAGCCACGTGATCATGATAAATAATACTCTAAAAGAGTCCATATATGAACTCTAACTAAGAGTTGAAGGAGTCAAACTTAACCACTATTAGGCTATCGACTTGTGTTATAATTGAGCTACTAGAAGGAAAAGGGGTTCTATTATATTGGAGTGCATGTTGTTCCATAGATGAGAATAGTAGCTAAGAGTGGATAGAGAGAGAGAGAAATAGAGATAATTTTCAAAGTATAACAGCCCATGGGCCATAGGCCTCACTTTTAATACTTGCATCCATTTTCCATTTAGAGAAAGAGAGAAGAACAACCTTACCTTCCAGCGATTTTTTCTCCTAAAAGAGTTTCCTAGGTTATTTCTTATGTTATTTTGTGTTTTCTGAGTTTTATTTCACTATTCTCTATTTTCTACATAATTAAAATTTTCATGCATACACAAAAAAGTAATCTACAAATCCAAAAATCTAAGGAGAAATAAGCCCTCATAGTGTAGATTTCATAGTTTAAGCGTAACTTTATCAGATTTGTCATGATGCGTTGAAAATAGCAACAAGAAATGTTAAAAATAACATCAAGCAAAACAAAATGCTAATTTAATTTGTCCTTGAATTAAATTGGGAATTAAATTATAATTCTAATTCTCACAACAAATTGTAATAGTTAACTAAGTTAATTTGACTTAGTTGGCTCAATTAATTCTAGTTGGGAGTGTCTCTAGAGTCATGTCGAGTGGTTTCTAAACTTTAGGGGCTCGGGTTGAGTTCTTTTGAGTTGTAAATATTTAATTCAGTTTAACTAAGTTTAGTGGGAGATCCAGCAGTGGGGTGTAACCTGCAATAGTGGGGTGTAACCATCACTGTTCAACTAGTAAACTGAAGATTCACTCATAATTAACTCATGCATGTCAGATAAGAGAAAGACCCAGTTGAGATTAGAGTTTAGGGACAAGTTACTATCAGTTGTAAAATCATCTAAATTAAAAATATGGTGCATGAAGTAAGAGGAAGGCCTAAAATAAATAATTTCTTAATTATAAAACTCACTAATTTTAACCATTCAAATTGCCTTTAAAAGGAGGAATGAAGGCACAAGTTTAAATATTATTTTGGTGAGCATGAGTTGGTGAGACCAAGCAATAGGAAGCACAAGTTTGTGTGTGGAGCTTGTGAGAGCAAGGAATAAGGAGCTTGGAGGGTTGGAAATTTGGCTAAGTATTGGCCAAAGGAAGTTAGTCAGATAGAGGATAGAAAATACTTGTGCAGGTTGAGCTCAAAGTTGATTTGAGCATATTGTATTCAACCAAATTATTTGACTAATGCAATACATACATAGCAGGGGTTTTTAGCAGTGGTTTTCCCTAGAAAATTATTGTGTTATGTGTGATTGAATTCTTTCTCTTATATGCTTCGTGATTACATCGATTGTTTATTGTTTCCGCTGATGAGTATAGTAGATTCAAGTCAATTATTTTAGCATATTACAATCTGCAGTTTGAAGCTACAAGAATTTCTACATGGTATCAAAGCTAGATTTGTAGAAATTTCTACTTGGTATCGGAGTTGAAATCACACTAAAAGAGAAGAATTCAAAGTTGTTCTTGTATATTGATGGAGCTTTGGTTCAGGGCAAATCAAGAAGACCCTATGTGCAGAGTTCTTAATGGAGCTAGAAGACTGCTAGTGGGCAAATCAATGAGCCAATGTTTAGTGACACAAAAAGGGGGTGTGATAATTTATATTGGTATAATGAGGAGCAGAGAGATTTCCCACAGGGAGATCGAGACTTAGTGGGAGTCTAGTTTCAGAGGGAGCATCCCTGTGGAAGCTATTATTTTAGGATTTGGGGAGATCATATTCATTATTCTAGTGGTTGTAGCAGCAATGCGGAAGCTACAACGTCAGAGCAATAGCAACAATGGTATGAGTAGATTAGATTTAGCTCATGCATGCAAAGAATTGAGGAACAAGGCAAAGGTTAGAGACTTGGTGGTTGAGAGGGAGCATGAATTACCTCTCAATTTGAAACCTCAGAAACAACCTCAACAATTTGTGGAGCAGCCATAATTGGAGAAGTAGAGAGGATACCGAGTGGAGACATCCACTCAAGTAGATACCTCCAGTAGTGGGAAATTTCGAGCCAAGTGGGAAGAGGGAAAACACGCAGCCATACCTCCATGTGTGAGGTGGGGCGATATGAAACCTTAGTCCAAGAGTTTCAAAAATTGGGCAAGATCCATTGTGGTGTTTTTTGTCTCATGGATCATTACCTGCTACGGGGACCCATAGTATTTAGTAGCAAGAGGATCAATGTCAGTCAAATAATGAGGAGTGCAGAGAAGTGTTGACAACAGAGCAGGAGGCTCAGTAGCAGAGTCAGTAGTAGCACCATTTTCCCAGTAGACAGTTGCAGACACAATTGATTTAGTTTGGATGCTTTTTTGGGTTACAGATGTTGCAGTAGAACAACAACAATAATGACAAGTGTTGCATGAAAAACATTCCAAAGGTACCATATCGGGATAGAGTTGAATTCCTTTCTTGTTGAGAGGGAGCGTTGAAAATAACAACAAGAAATGTTAAAAATAACATCACCATGCTAGAAAATTATATATTATAGAGCAATGGAACACATAAAATATTGCAGAATTATAAACACGGAAAACACATAAAACAAGAGAGACACATATATACGTGGTTCAGCCAATTTGGGCTACGTCCATGGAGAAACAACTAGTCCTTACTTTTATATTATCCAGTAAAATGAAGAGATACAACCTACAACAGATCTGCTGTAATTTCCTCTTCACACTCACACAATATCCTCTCTCTTTCTCGCTCAAAATACAGATCTACATAGATGCAATACCCTCATATATAGCGAGGGGTTTCCTTCTAGGGAAAAAAATCCCTAAATTAAACATAACTTTTACCGTCAGATTTCTACCTAATGAACGACCCAGATTGACTGCGAAATTACAACATTTTAGAAGGAAAATTTACATCTATTTTTAGCTTCAGGGGTGTTGCCCCCGATCCATCGCTAGGGGGGCTCCAAATAATCGTCGTCGCCCCCCCTGGCGGCACACATTTATGGGCGATATTGCCGCCCCATTATGAACTGGGGTCCAATGCGGCGATACCTCTGAACACAAAAGATAATCAGGCTCCACACCCAACAATCTCTGACTTGGAGACTGATTATAGCAACTCCACTATTGCTTCATTTGCTGGACAATGACTCCACTTTGGACCTGAATATTTCTCATATTCTTCATCATACTTGAAGACCAATTGAAACTGAGCAGAATCTCAGTTTTTCCCTGCTTACAACTTTTGTTGACATATCTACAAGATTCTGGCTAGTGTGTATCTTTTCCAGCTTCAACTGTCCATCGTCCAACACTGGTCGTATGAAATAGTACTTGAGCTGTATATGTTTAGTCTTGGAATGAAATGAAAATTTCTTTGCAAGATGTATGGCACTCTGGCTGTCACTGCATAACCTGCCTAACTCCTCCTTCTTACCCAATTCATCCAGAAACCTTTGTAACTGAAGCATTTCTTTACTAGCCTTTGTAGTAGCAACATACTCTGCTTCCGTCGTTGAGAGTGCAACAACACTTTGCAATTTTGAAACCCAACTGAAAGTTGTTCCACCTACAGTAAAAACATACCCTGTTGTGCTGCTCTTGTTATCTCTATCACCCACCATATCTACATCAACATACCATGAAGAGAAATGTTTGAACCACTAAAGCATAATGCTTGATTTGTGGTACCTCTCAAATACCTAAGAATCCACTTCACAACCATCCAATGTTCTTTTCTTGGATTTCTCATGTACCTGCTTACAACTCCCACTACATGTGCAATATCAGGCCTTGCGCAGACCATTGCATACATTAAGCTTCCAACTGCTGATGCATATGGAACTTTAGACATATAAGCCATTTCTTCCTGAGTCTTGGGACACACCTCCTTACTTAGTTTGAAATGGCTAGCCAAAGGCATACTAACTGGTTTTTCATTCTGCATATTGAATCTTTTCAACTCCTTTTCTATGTACTCACTCCGAGACAATGTTAATTTTCAATTCTTCCTGTCTCTAGTTATTCTCATACCAAGGATTTGTTTTGCAACACCCAAATCCTTCATTACAAATGAGTTTTCTAATTTTCTTTTGAGAACATTTATTTCCTACATGTTAGAACTTGAAACAAGAATGTCATATACATACAATAACAATATAATATAGCTGCTGTTAGTGCTTAAATCTACCTCAGGTTGAAGGAAGGCAGGTCTAGGGTAACATCAAACCACGCTTAACCTGGTAGCTAGCCCTACCAGGTCGGGAGAGGGCTCTCTCCTTGTCAATCTCAATTAGGATATTAGCAACTAGGGCTTGAGATGACTAAAATGAATGCTAATTTTAGGCTAGGTATAGTGGATCAAAGAAGTTTGTTTGATTTTATGTTTTGGTTGCTGGATTAATTGGAGAAGGCAGATTGGGTCTGGGAAATCAACTTAGGGATACAATCATGTCCTGTGGGGCAAGGTAGACAAGGATTTATGTACTAGCAAAGGATTGAGATGGTAGAGTAATACTGCTGAGGAGTTGAGCAGGGCATAAGAAGCTATGAATCCTTTTCAAATAGTGAAAACATTGAAAACTAAATGAAATCCCAAGACAAAGCACTGTAAATCTAGTGTATTCTGTCTATTCACCTTGATTCACTTAGTTTAGAAGAAAGAGATAGATGTGAATACATATAAACATTAGAAAAAACTCATTACAAAGAAGAAATAATACACAAAACTCACTGTCACAAGAATCCCACAAAAATAGCTGTGAAACCTAGTTTTATTCCTTGCCAACTGCTGATACAAAATGTTCAGTGAGTCCAACACTTCTGCCAAAGTCCAACCTTTACAAATGACTAAGAAATTACATAATATAGGCAAGGAAACCACTCATGCTAGCTATCAGGGTCTAATCCATGAGAAGAGGGGTGGTTTCAACCATATCTAAACTAATAATAGGAATATAGGCAGTGGAATAGCTTGCCTCTAAAACCAAGAAAACCAATTCATTCAGTTCAAAACCACCTTTGAATTGATGTATCTACCCTATTAAGTGTTTTACATCCATAATTACATCATGTTACATCATTAACCATGCTAATTTCACCAAGAGAGCAAGAAAAAGTCAACTGTAGAGAAAACTAGGCGAAATATGGAAAATCAGGCAAAACTGGCAAAATTCATCCTATGCGCAATGCCATTGATTCTATGCACAACGCTTTTTATAGGCCAATTTTGGAAGGTTTCCCAGAGTCCAAATCAGTTTAAGGATAGCTCGTTGGAAAGCTTGGTGAGTCTAATTTTTGGAACAACTTGAATTTCTGAATTTGGAGTCCATTTGCCCCTCCAAAAATTGATTCTCCCAAGACTGATTCCTGTGTGGCAAGAAAGTGGCAGAGAGGGCACTTTTTGGGTGTTTTTTTCCCTTTTGGAGACCTAGAACTTATCCAAAATTCTCAGCCATTTTTGAGCATGCATATTTTTCCATTTTGATTCCAAAAATGTAAACTTTTTTGCAAATGGATGCCCCCAACAAAAGCGCAGCGCCGATGGTGCTGTGCACCTGCTGAAAAAACCTGTTTTTTGCATTAAAAATTTCAAAAATGACAAAAGTTGCTCCAAATTTCTTGAAATTGGGCATGAGTGATCCATGTTAGGTGCTTTTCTGGGTCAATGATGCTTCAACCAAGATCTTGAGTTTGTCTTGCTCTTTCTTGTTCCTCAAAACTCGTCTTAGCTTGGCCTTTAGCCTCTTTGTCCTTGCATTACAAATATTTTTCCTTGATGATCAAATCTTTGATACTCCTTGGATTTTGAGCATCTAAGTCCATGACACTCACCTCTTGTGCCACCTCATGGACCACAAGGACAAAAGCTTCATAATCACTGTCCATTGGCTTGATTGACTGTAAATGCTAGTGAGGAAAGAAAGGTAGTGTGGGTGAATGATGAGTATGAAGATATTTTCAAAAGAAAGGGAATGAGTGGGATGAGACAGGGATATGAGTGAGATTTGATGTAATGTAGGGTTTGAGGGATTAGTGTATGAAGGGGATGACTAGGGTTTTAAGAATTGAGGGTATAGGGTTAGGGATATATGTATGTAGGGTTTGAGAATTGGGAAAATTGATGAAGGGAGTGAGGTTTTAGGGAGGAGTGAATGAAGGAAATAAAACAAAAATAAATAAGTGAACTTTCAAAATCTATGAGACAGTATTGAGGAAAACTAGGGTTTAGTTTTGTTTAGAGATGCAAATCACAAAAACTGATGAAAAAACCCTTTTTTAATCAGATGGAGGGCTTTACTTACTTGACAAGAGACCAATTTAGCAATTTGAGACAAATTAAAATGATTTGGATCAGTTTGGAGGTCACTATCCAGGTGCGTAGTGACCTCTCATAGGTGCGTAGTGCCTTTTCTATGCGCAGCGCCGGCTGCCAGGTGCGTAACACCTTTTTGAAGACCACTTTTGGAGGCCTTTCCTATGTCAAAATTGGGCATGTGATAGCGAGTTGGAAATCTTATCAAGTCTACTTTCCATAACACTTTTAATTTTCCAATTTGGAGGTCATTTGCCTTGCAAAAAGTCAAATCTCCCAAGACTGGTCAAAATGTGCAAAATGAGGCTGCCTAAATGCAAAGTGTTGTTGCAGTCAACTTTTGAAGGTCTTCCTCAACTCCAAATTGATGTCATGATAGCTCATTGGAAAGCTCTCTCTGTCTAGATATCATTTCACTCATCAAGAAAGTCATTTGGCCAACCAATCTAGGAGAAATATTGATTTTCCCAAGGCCACGCTAGAGGTGCAGCAACCCTCTCGAGGCAACTTTATTTTTGACATTTCTCTACAACCATGACACCTGTGTAAAAAGTGAAGGAGGTTTTTCTTCCTTGGCATATTGTGGACAAAAACCTCTCTCATGTTTTCCAAATTCATTTTTTCTTTCCCAGAAACATCGTTTGAGTAAAACCTACCCGGATGTGTGGAACATGGGATTTGTAGAAATGAAGGGAAATGAAGGGGATAAAGGGCTTCTAAATTTTTGACAAAATTTTGGGAAGTAGGGAGAGATAATAGGAGACAGGGGAAAGTGGAATTTCAAATATTGAGTGAGGGAAAGGGGATCCAAAAGGGAAAAACACAGGCTTAGCCCAGAAATTGTCAACTTATAGCAAGAAACTAAGGTTTGTGGGAAAGTGAGGAATTTGAGGGATATCAGTGATGGGAAGTGTTTAAAAAGGTACATTAAGGATAGGGGAAGGTGTATGAGCATCAGGATGCAAGCTTAGTTGATGATTTGACCATACAAGAGAAATTACCTTCAAAACCCTAGGAGAGGGAAATGAGTCTCACCCAAGCACAACTGAAACACGAACAAGGTGTTAAATGACCCATTGGAACTTGAAATGATGATGAATAATCTCTGAATGATGGTACACTCAGCTGAATGTTGACATGGGCCAACATTTGGAAAACTTTGGAAGGAGTGAAAACAAACCCTAGACCTAATACCTAGTGACCAAATTTTACTTGAAGACTTACTGAAATGACAAAATTTGACTTTGACACCTTAAAATCACTTTGTAAGAGCATATTTGATCACTGGTGGAGACTGACACTAACAACTACCATCATTTTTCCTTTTGAGATAAACACAATGATCATAATGACATCTAGTATAACCTTGTTCATACATAGACCTGTCAAATTTTAGATACCACTGCCTTGGAGCCTGTTTTAAGCAATACAAGCTCTTCTTCAACCTGCACAGTAGTTTCTCCTTCCCTTTTACCTCATATCCTTGTGGTTGTTGCATATATATCTCTTCCTCCAAATCCCCATGGAGAAAGGCTGTATTTACATCTAACTGCTCAAGATGCAAATCTTCCGTTGCTACTAGACTTAAAATAGTTCTAATTGAAATCATTTTAACAAGAGGAGAAAATATCTCATAAAAGTCTATACCGTTTTTCTGTGCAAACCCCTTCACCACAAGTCTAGCTTTATACCTTTTTCTACCTCCATCTTCTTCCTTCAATCTGTAATCCCATTTATTCTGCAATGTTGTTTTACATGCAGGAAACCTGACTAAGTCCCAAGTCTGGTTATGTGCTAAGGATTCCATCTCTTCTTTCATGGCTTGCTCCCACTTCTTCCTGGTTTCTACCTGCACTGCTTCTTCATAACATTCTAGTTCACTAGAATCAGTCAACAATACATAATATAATTAAGGAGAGTATCATTCAAGGGGTCTACTTATCCTGGTAGATCTTCTAACACCACTTTCAGGTGTTTGAGGTGCTTGTCGCTGTTGTGGTTGTTGTTGTTGTTCTAGATGTTGATCATTATGATTTCTAGGCACCTTCACTTTTTCTGTGATCTCATTAAGCACTATGTATTCTCTGTTTTCTTTTTTATTTCTTTTCCTGCATCTGATCCTTGTACAAAACCTTTTCATTGAATATGACATCTCTACTTCTAATTATTTTGTGTTTTTCAAAATCATAAAAGTGATAACCAAAATCATTAACACCATATCTAATAAAGGTACATTTATTTGATTTTTCCTCAAGCTTTGTTCTATTTTCTTTATTAATGTGGACAAAGGCTTTACAACCAAAAGCCTTTAAAAATGAGTAGTTTACCTTTTTACCTATCCATGCCTCCTCTGGAATACCACCATCAAAGGAACTAGAATGCCCTCTGTTTATTAGATAAGCATCAGTATCTACAACATCTGCCCAAAATTGTAAAGGCAATCCTGCTGCAATCTCATGCATCTTGCACGCTCCATGATTGTCCTGTTCATCTTTTTTGGCACACCATTTTCTTGAGGTGTTCCTGGAACTGTCTTCTCTTTGCAAATTCCATTCTCTAAACAGTACTTATAAATCTCTTTGCAAAAATATTCACCTCCTTTGTCTGATCTAAGACACTTCAATCTTTTTCCTGTCTCATTTTCAACTAAATATTTCCATTTCTTGAAAGTATCAAATACATCAGATTTATTTCGAATACAATAAATCTAGCTTTTTCTGGTTGCCTCATTAATAAAGTAACATAATAACGAGAGCCATCGAGAGATGATACCTGAGCAGGTCCTCACACATCTGTATGCACAAGCTCTAATATTTTGCTCTTCTTTTCTTTCCCAACTCTTAGGAATATGACTCTCTTCTGTTTTCCATTAACACAATTCTTACATAATTTTAAATCAACATGCTTCAAACCTGGCGACAAATTTCTTGAGGCAAGAATCTGCATCCCCTTCTCACTCATGTGCTATAATTTTAAATCAACATGCTTTAAACCTGGCAACAAATTTCTTGAGTCAAGAATCTGCATCCCCTTCTCACTCATGTGCCCGAGCCTATGATTCCACAATGACATATATTCTCCTGTAGAGGTTAAAGAATTAAGAGGATTAGAAATATCATTGCATAAATACAACGTACCAACATTTTCTCCTTTTTCTATTACCAGGGCTCCTTTAGTGACCTTCCAGGTTTTATATGTAAAAGTCGTTACAAAACCTTCACCTCCCAACTGCCCTATTGAAATCAGATTTTTCTTCAGATCTGGAACATGCCTTACCTCCTTCAATATCCATTGATTTCCATTCTAATGTTTTATGAAAACTATACCCATTCCAATGATTTTACAGGGTTTATCATCACCCAATCGAACTTGTCCAAAATATCCTTGAACATAATCATGAAAATGTTTCGTATTAGGTGTGGCATGGAAAGAGGCCTGTTACACAACATTTTGTCACTATCCCTATATTCCCTGTTCCTTGATCCTGGAGGACCTCTACAGTGAACCCTGCATGCTTTTCCTTCATGAAGAAACTCCCATTGTGTCCCTCTTTATGAGCAAATCAATTCCCTTTTGCACCATTTCCCCCGAAACTTCTGTTTTTCCCAGTTTACAAGACCGACACTAATGGCTTTATCTCCCCCGCACCGATGTGCAGAGATTAGCACTACTCCTCACGCCGACTAGAGCAACTGAGCTGTGTTCTAGTCCGTCAGTCCTGTTATGGAAAGTTTTTTAAATTAGAGCCGAAGCTTCCGGCTCTAGAAGCTTCGTAACGAAAGTCTAGTAAATGGTTTGGCCAGATGGGGTCGAGGATGACAGTTTGGGCTCTTTTCCCCTATAATGATGGAAATACCTCAAGGGATAAGTCCTTCTCCCATGAGAAGAGGATCCATCTCCCATCCATATTTCCTATATAAACCTCCCTTCTTCCCAAGCACAAACTAGTCATAGTTGATATTTTTGGCTGAGTGTGAGTGTTATAGTTGCAAAGTGTTTATGTTATTTTGGAGTAGACAAGCAAGCTATTACTAGTTGTATCCACTCTAGTTGTGTGAGGGAGAAGTGTGTTTTGGTTTGGAGTGAAGCCTAAAGCGAAGAGCTTTAAAACTATTGTTGTTTGAAACCATTGTGGAATGCTAGCAGAAGTGTGTGGGAACCTGGTCTTGTTAGAGGAAGGCTATGATGACAAGATGAATGGTTCTAATCTCTCTTTGATATTAATATATGCAATTATTGATTGATTCCTAGATGTTTTGTAATATTACATATCCATGTCTTAATGTTTCTTGACTTGTTAAGTAGGTTGAATTGCAATTTTTCTATTATTATGTTTGTATACTGTTGTTGTTTACTTGTTACAGGAGCTTGAAGAAGGAAGCGAGAGATTGCTAGCGAAAGCGAGGACATCATCAAGTAGGATAAGCGACCAAGAGGTATGCCCTCTTGATTGATTCTAACCTAAGGAAATCTTCCATAGAATGTATCTGTTGTGGCTAGACCCATTATCCGGCTAGAGGAATTCGTTCATGTCTGCAATTATAATTTTACTTCACCACAAGGTCCCTGAATCTACCACCCAGGCATCAATAATTTTTTCTAATGAAAGAATCAAAGCATCTTGCAACACATCACCTATGACATTCGCTTCATGATTGTTTTCTTGTTGTGCATCTCCTTCTTTTTCCTTCCAAGACTTGTAGTATTTTCTTAGGTATCCTCTCTTCCCACATTTCCAGCACATTATCCCTGATCTGGACTTGGATATGCCATTCCTTGACTTACTGCGATATCTTGGGCTCTTTCCTCTTTACATTTTTCTTCCCCTAGTCTCTGCAGTCAAATGATTACCTGATGTCTCACTGGAGCTTTTCTGTCGCATTTCCTCACTAAGGATTGCACCGACAACATCATCAAACTTTAAAGTACTAGATCTAGAGACAGGGTTACTGATGGCCATAACTAAACCATTCCAACTTTCTGACAATGAGCATAGAAATAACAGAGCCCTAACTTCATCATCAAAAGTTACCCCTACATAACTTAACTCACTGGTAACTGTATTAAATTCATTTAAATGATCAACAACAGATCCACCTTTTGACATCTTCATATTAAATAAATGCCTCATAAGAAATATCTTATTTGAGGCTGAGGGTTTTCATATAGTTTGGCCAATGTCGACATTAAACCCTATGTTGTCATTTCCTTTGAAATATTAAAGCCTATCGACGCTACTAGGAACAACTGTATTGTTCCAAGTGCCTTTCTGTTGAGAATATCCCATTCTGTGTCTATCATACTCGTCGGCTTCTTTGTCTTTCCGCTCAATGGTAGGTACAGATCTTTTTGATACAAGTAATCTTCCATCTGCATATTCCATAGATGATATTTTTGGTCAATAAATTTTTCGACCCTAAACCTACAATCTTCCGCCATTGCTCCCACTTGAACCAGGAACCCTTCTCTCCCGTGAGTTTATTAACCAAATAGACCTTCGACTCTAATACCAGTTGTTAGAAAATTATATATTACAAAGCAATGGAACATATAAAATATTTCAAAAATATAAACAAAAGAAACACATAAAACAAGAGAGACACAGATATACATGGTTCACCCAATTTAGGCTACGTCCATGGAGAAACAACTAGTCCTTCCTTTTATATTATCTAGCAAAATGAAGAGATACAACCTACAATAGATCCGCTGTAATTTCCTCTTCGCTCTCACACAATATCCTCTCTCTTTCTCACTTAGAATACAGATCTACATAGACGTAATACAATACCCTCATATATAACGAGGGATTCCCTTCTAGGTCAAAAAACCCTAAATTAACATAACTTCTACCGTCAAATTTCTGCCTAATGAATGGCCTAGATTGACTACGAAATTACAACATTTTACAAGGTAATTTTACAACTATTTTTAGCTTCGGGGGCGCTGCCCCCAATCCCCCACCAAGGGGGGGCTCCAAATAATCGATATCAGCCCCCTAGGCAACGCACATTTATAGGCGGTGTTGCTGCCCCATTATGAACTGGGGTCAAATGCAGAGATACCTATGAATAAAGAAGATAATCAGGCTCCACACCCAACACACGAAAATAAATGCTAATTTAATTTTTCCTTGAATGAAATTGTAATTCTAATTCTCATAACAACTTGTAATAGTTAACTAAGTTAATTTGACTTAGTTGGCTCAGTTAATTCAAGTTTGGAGTCTATCTAGAGTCATGTAGAGTGGTTCCTAAATTTTAGGGGCCCATGTTGAGTTCTTTTGAGTTGTAATTATTTAATTCAATTTAACTAAGTTAAATTTAGTTAAACTAATTCCAACTGATGGAGGAATTAGTGGGAGATCCAGTAGTAGGGTGTAACCTACAGTAGTGGGGTGTAACCAACGCTGTTCAACCAGTAAACTGAAGATCCACTCATAATTAACTCATGCATGTCATAGCAGAGAAAGGCCCAGTTGAGATTGGAGTTTAGGGACAATGTGCTATCAATTTTAAAATCATCTAAATTAAACAGATGGTGCATGTAGTCAAAGGAAGGCCTAAAATAAATCATTCCTTAATTAGAAATCTCATTAATTTTAACCATTTGAATTACCTTTAAAAGGAGGAATGAAGGCACACGTTTAATTATTGTTTTGGTGAGCATGAGTTGGTGAGACCAAATAATAGGAAGCACAGTGTGCAAGGAATAAGGAGCTTGGAGGCCTAGAAATTTGTCTAAGTATAGGCCAAAGGCAGTCAATCAGGAAGAGAATATAAAATACTTGTGTAGGTTGAGATTAAGGTTGAGTAGAGCATATTGTATTCATCCAGATTCTTTGACAAATGCAATATACAAATAGCAGGTTTTTTTAGCAGTCCCCAGAAAATATTGTATTGTGTGTGATTGAATTCTTTCTCTTATATGCTTCGTGATTTCATTGATCACTTTTTTTTTGTTGATGATTAGAGTAGACTCAAGTCAATTGTTTTAGCATATTATAATTTGCAGTTTGAAGCTACAAGGAATTTCTACACGATGAACTATGTTGTGGAATATCCACAACAATTTGTAGATCATAAACCCTCAATATAAAAGGCTATATAAGAAGGAAAAAGGTAAAAATATTTATTGTTCGTGTAGTACCTATAACTTCATCAATTATAAATTGGAAAAAATAACTACTTTGTATTTCTAGCACTAGAGTTTCAAGTAATGATTGCAAATGGAGGTACCATAAATTATTTAAAGAACTTCCATAATATTAAGCTCAATAAGTGGTATTATTTATTAGATAGCCGCATTATTACAATCCAAATAGGTATTGTTGATGTTTATTTGGGGTCCAAGGGTTACAATCAATGGGAACAATGGCCCTTAATTTTCAATATATTTTCATGAGATTTTCCTTGGAAGGAAAGGAAACTGAGCATAGAGGCATATAAGGAATCACTATGAAGTAATAAGATCTAGAAACATTACAAAATTATTCAAAAATAAATACCATGGTGTAATCATGTTATCCCAAAACCACTTGTACATACGATAATAGGATAGTAGCATGTCAGAAAAAAAATCCAGACATCAGTAAAAACATTCCTTAGTGAAAGAATTTCCTGGGACATGAAGATAGACAGGAATAAATTGAAGTTTCATCCACCACGCAACTTTATGACTTATCGTGCAAAACAACACGCATGTTCTTTAATAAATTCACGTGACTGCATAGATTCCAGTGAAATAATCATGCGAAAGATATTTTTTTGTCTGAAACTGCCCAATCAATGGATTTGGTAGTGTTTGGTCATATACCGATACTACTGCATTGTGGTTGAGGAAACATCAACTGTAGCTCATATTTTCCCTCTACAAGGACCTGCTAGTGATATGGAAGGTTTTGCAAAAAACTTATCCATTGAGGGTTATAAAAAGAGGAGCTAGGCCAAGGAAAAAGGGAGACATTCAGAGCAAAGTTATGTTGAAACTTTTATACAGAAGGAAGGAGGATGAAAAAGTAGAGAGAGACAAGGCCCATCCCCTTGGATAGATTGAGCTTCTCCCTTAGTAGCATATTACACAATGAGGTGAAGTTACAATAGATTCTACAGTCACTATACCTTTTTCTTGTCTTTCCATTAGGTTTCATGTGTAAGATGATATATTTGTATATTTACTTTATATGATTAATTGTGAATTTTTATTATCTTATAAATAATGGATCCAACCTAGTTTTTATATTAATAAATATCCTATTACATGTTACCATATAACAAAGGTTTATTTCATAATTTTCGTACATGCTTGAGGGAAATAACCACCAACATGGGTGTGACTCCAATGGGTTTATATCTTAAATTTTCCTCAATTCATCATTTGTTTTTAGTTTTCCCTTCTCAAGTTTGCTTTCAGGTACCTTTCATGTCCTTTTGTATGCTTTATTGTTAATTTTTTTTGTAGGAATTACGGAAAACTAACTCACGGAATTTCACTGAGCTGAAACAACAACTCCTCGCACATGACAACATGATATTTCCTAAAACAATTGTGCAATGCCGCATGTCACTATGTGAATATCATTGTAATAGTCGCATGACACCATGCATCACTGCATGTATATTATTATAATAGTCACGCGACACCATACGTCACTGCGTGGATATCATTATAAAAGTCATGCAATTGAGATAAAACTATGTGGTTTGAGTTTGTCTCATTTGGCAGTGGCCATTGCCTTGTTGAGACCTACAAGTCCTTTATTTTTCTTTTTTGCAACCAGTAAAATCAACAACCACAATTAGAAACAATTAAATAAAATTTACCTAAGATAGTCTAAGTAGGGGAAACAATTACTTAGACTCATACATTTTATTTAATTTGTGGTCCAATGCCACCCTAACTAGGGTTTTTTTGCTTTCCATTTACAAACAAAGTTCATATTTTGTTTCAAAGCAACCATACAATTCTAGTTTAAATACTTCATGCACAAATGGGTCTCACTCCAAAATAAAATACCATGTGTGCTCTTTTCCCCGTGCTCTTATGAGTGATCTCTGCATATCAACGTCATATTTTGTTTTGGTCCTAACTCCCATCTCGTAGTCAGGTTTTTGTGTTATTTTAGAAAGTAAGCAATTTTGGTGTTGGAAAAATTATTAAATAATTAGTACTTATTTATTAATTGCTTCAAGATTCTTTCTTTCACAGACATACCACATACCACTCTTCACATAAATTATTCCTTAATTCAAGTTGCCTTTAAAATCAACCCACATTATTAATTCACTAATAATAAACATCCATATGAGGGGCACAAAAGAATTGATTATTTCATGTTGGACACTGGGGTGAGGCATGCAAAAAATACCCCTTTGTCATTTGCATTTGAAACATAAGTCAATTGGGTAGGGAGATGGAAAATCCTTCATAACCAATTTGAAAAGACTTTAAGTGACACTATGTCACCAAGAGGTCAAACCTAAGGTATGTTGGTTAGTGCACTCACTTAGTGGCTACCCACCACTTTGGTTTTGATTCCTTCACATATTGTTTGAGGGCCAATTGCTTCTCCCTTGTTTGGAAAAGGCCCCATAGCGACCAGTCTTAAGAAATTTATCTTACCCTATTGGTGACCTTTATGCGAAGAAATGGTACTTGGATTAGATTTTGGTGGTCGTTGGTACACTCCCCAATCTTTATTGTTATAACTGGTTTCCATCAAGTACCATCCATCTAGAGGACTTGAGACCCTTGCCACTGGTGGTTTTCCAAAAGGTTCCATTGACTATTATTAAATGGAAAAGACGTGTAGGTGTCTAGGAATGATTTTATTTTTCTTGTTTCGCAAATGTGTGAATTCAAAGCACTTGGAAATTGTTTTGAGAACTTTCATTGCACATTTTTGCATATGTTTTGCTTGTCATTTTAAAAACATGTGTATTAATTGGGAAAATGAACTACATTCGTTAGACATCTCCTTGCATTAAATCTAGTTATCACCATTGTAGACCTTGGCCCAATATGGCGGTTTAGGAGACTTCAAACTCTTCCTCCCTTAGAAGGGGGAGTTTCCCCTCTTTCCAACCATAAAAGGAAACCAAACATACACCATCTCAACCATTGGTAGTCGGATCCTCTTTACCAGCATCTTCGCTATTGTTATCCTTTCAAGGGACTCCTCCTTAGTCACCTTCCATCTCTACCTCAATGTCGACTCCTTGAGGAACAACCACACTCACCAATATGACCGAACAATAACAAACCCCCCTTGGTCCTGCCAATTTTCCCTTTATGGCATGTTTGAACCTTCTATACTTGAATAAAATCATAAATGATCCTATTCTTCATGATGCAACTTGGCTCACTTTTCCAGCCAAGATTCTAGCATATATCCCAAAATTTAAGGACAAACCTAGGGAACACCCCACAATCATGTGATGTAATTTCATATGTAGTGTTCATCCAACACTAACATAGAATATTCTATTCACCTTCACTTATTCTAGTGATCCTTGACCGATGATTCCACCAAATGGTGCGTTGATAACCTTACCACGAAGCACACTACCTTCAATTAATAGTTACTAGAGTTTCTTAACTACTACCAATTTCCTATGTGCCATGATCTTGGAATTGAAATTCTATCAAATTTCTGCTAGACTGTGGCTATCCACATTCGAGACCATATTCATGAATGGAAGTCACATCGTAACCTATGTAAAATCAAACTTGATGATTCATTCCTCCTCAATTGGTTTTTGAAATCCCTCCTCCCTCTGATCACCAAAGATGTCAATTCAATCATGCCTACTACTGAAGTTGAGGCCATTACCAAATTCCAACAGTCTAACCTAATTTACTCTCAGCCAGGATATCTATAGATTTTTCACTGATGCACCTCAACATTGTACTTGTGAATCATCCACACCTAAAGCATCCCATGTGGCTGATGGTCTCATCAGCTTAGTTTCCAAACCTGTAGCTCAGACCATTTCACAGGAACATAATACTACAACATACCAACCTTGTGCTCTACCCCGAAAACCTTGTGTCGTTTCCACTATAGCCACAACACATACGCATGGAGTGACATGCATCGGTTGGACTTTCCTTGAGACGTATATCCCATATTATTGTTTCCCTGTTGGCATTATGGTACATAAGTTGTCCTTGGTGGCAACCCACATAAAGGTCAGTTCAAAATTGATAAAGGGAAACTTACATTGTAACAGGGCTATTAAGAGGTAACAGAGTAATGTTACAGAAGAACATGATGGTGAGACAAATGATTACAGATCAGAATAAAGAAATTAAGGAAAGAGAATGGTTTAAGTTGTATACATTGTTTACCCTAGTCCAAGTAGCGTATACAAAAGGGTACAAAACATAAAAGGGGCATATAGATGCATGCAGTTTCACAGAAGGAAACACGCGTATGAGATGGAAAATTAAGGTTATAGAATACCAAGGGTCCATACCATGGTATTAGCCCACAATATTGAGTAGAATAACAGTTACTTGATCCCGTCTAAGAATACCATAGGTTCTAAGTGTTGTTTTGGTTCGAGGTATTGAAAAAGGCTCTAAGTATATAAGGAGGAGAATATCAAAGGGCTAAGTGTGCAAGTAAAATGGTTTTTCATGAATACTTCTATCTGAAGTATATTTTGTGTTGTAAGGGCTATGGTTATGATATAAATCTGAAATATCTTGTGCACCCTTGGATACAATGTTGGATTAGGATCATGAGACCTGAAATGACTTATCATTGTATGATCTGATAATGGATAGTCTAGATATGATTGCTAACACATGTTTTATCCTTTATATGTTATGATTTGGGTATATTTGAAGTTTGGAATAGTTGCGAAGTTATAAGTTATTATTTGTAGATCTATACGTTGGTTCGCCTTGGTGAAGGTGCATATACACGCTGGTTTGACACTTCCAAGTAGCGTATGCAGAATAAAAGCTTGTTGTTTAGAGATGACTGATCTATTTGATCAATGTTGCTGCTTTACTGCTGTTTGTCAATGATGTCTTCATTAGATCTGAAAGTAAAACTGATTGTATAAGGAGATTGAGTCTGGTTGATTGATTGATTGAGTAAGAAGGGTGATCTTTGCTGCTATCTGTTTAGAACTTTGTAATATGACATTAGATCTTCAGAATGTCATTGGTTGGTACAATTTTTGGTTCAAAGGTTTTATGATTCAGTATCTTTAGAGGTATATGCAGGTTGGGTTACATAAAGTAGCATATACATGCAGGTTGGCTTCATTGAAGTAGCGTATACATTCTGACATATGATTTTTGAGGTTGCAGTTGGTTCTGGTTGTTGATACAGTATTCTGGGTTCAGCTCTGTGTTCTAGTGACAGTGATATGATTGTTCAGATTGACTAATTGTTGATAGATGCAGTTGTATTTGATGGTTGTATTGTAGTGGTGATTGATTTTGAGCTTCAATGTTACTGATGGGTCCAATATGAAAATTTGATGAAACGTGGCCTACATATTGTGTTGTTGTGTACCAGGAGTATCCTATTTGAAGATTTATGAAAGGTGGTCCATGGAGGAAGAGTGAAGGTAGTAGCCTTCTATAGGACGGTGCCTACGTACTGGTAAACATATAAGCTAGTACAAGAGCTAGGGGGTTGGAGGTCCCTTCCAGTAGAAGTTGGAAAATGAGTGAAGGTTGTGGCCTTCAGCATGTAGATGCCTGCGTACTAGAAAACTTCCGCACCAATACAAAACTTGTAAACACTTTTTATAATAAGAAGATTGAAGACTGAGATGACAATAGAGGTGGTTTTTTCCCACATTGGATTTCCACTTGAAAAATCCTGGTGTTCATGTGTTATGCTTATGTGTGTTTATTTATTTTATTCTTACTGCATCTATTTACTTCTTAGTAAATACATCACCCTCTGATTAGCTGTTTATCAAAGTTTATTTTTTATATGCTGGTTTCATTCATTATAAGCACAGGAATACGCTGGTTGGTTTCTGTAAAATAACGTATATAGTTTGAAAAATAAAATCATTATTGTGAAAGTTTAAATACTAATTCACCCTTCCCCCCCCCCCCCCCCCCCCACCCCCCCCCTCTCAGTATTTTTCCCAACAATTGGTATCAGAGCAGGTCCTTTAGAAGAAGCTTGATTGCTTGAAGGAAGATCTCTCAAGATGAGAAATCATGAAGGAATGGGATCTATTAGACCACCAATATTCAACGAAAATAACTTAACATTTTGGAAGACAAGAACCAGAGCCTATCTTCAGTCACTTGGAGTTGATGTTTGGGCAATTGTGGAAGGAGGATACCAATATCCAGCAGCAGTCCCCACAGATCCAGCAGAAAAGAAATCATATGAAAACAATGCCAAAGCCGTCAATGCATTATTGAGAAGTCTATCAGAATCATAATTCGTCAAAGTCATGCAACTCAACATTGCCAAAGCAATATGGGTCAAAATCATTCAGAACTACGAAGGAGACTCCCAAGTAAAATGTGCTAAGCTCCAAACTCTCAAATTTCAATATGAAACTCTCAAGATGCATAGTGATGAAAGTATTGCTAGTTACTTTTTATGAGTAGATGAGATTGTAAATTGTATGAATAATCTGGGTGAAGAAATAAAGGAGGCTATGATAGTAGAGAAAAGTTTAAGATCTCTATCTTCTAAATTTGAGTCAAAAGTATCTGCCATTGAAGAGAAGCAATATCTACAATCTGTTACTGTTGTTCAACTTCATGGAATTTTAACTGCCTTTGAAATGAGGAAAGGAGGTCCATAAGAAAAGCCTCTGCAAAGGGAAAAGAAAAGGAAGATCTCAAGGAATGAGGATATATATCAAAAGAAAACGAGGTAAACTTTGTGAATAAACTTCAACTGGGTATCAGAAGATTCAAAGGTAAGATTCCCTTCAAATGTTTTTCTTGAGGTATAGTTGGTCATTATGCTGCCAAATGTCCTCATAAAGGTAACCATGACAAAGGAAAGCATTCTGCAAAAGGTAATAGGAAACAATTTGTTAATAGAAGAAGTTATTATACTCATGAAGATGGTGATGGATTGTCTAATAGTGACGAAGGTGAATCTAAACAAGATATTAAACTACTCATGTCTTATGAAAATGATGAGTTTATGGATGCCATAGAAGAAGAATATTTTCTTAAAGAAATCACTCATCTTAAAATACGTTTGGAAGAAAAGAATATGGTCATAGACACTTTGAGGCATCAACTCACTGAAACGGAAAAGCACAATGAGAAATTAGAATGTGAAGTAGCGGGTCTAAGAAAATAACTTGAGAAGACAAAATCTATGAATCTTAGATTTGATAAAGGATCAGAAACCTTAGATTAAATTATACCTCTTATAAAGACTGGTCTTGGATACACTGGAGAAACATCCCAACCAACAAAGCCTTCAGCCATCACAAGAAGCTATCTTGATGCAACAAAAGCCATTGAAAAATGCGTCAATCCTCAACACAAGCCTAAAGGTACTCCCCAGGTAAATCATGCTCATTTTACTCCAAAGGTGAACATCAATAGAAGCACCAACCAAAAGACGAACAATGCCAACAGCTTTTATGATCACATGAACTTCTTCTTTAATGGAAAATGTTTTTAATGCCATAACTTTGATCATAATGCTGCTCAATGTGTTGCTTACAAAACTATCATGACTAGAGAAGCAAGACAACAAATGAGCATGACTGAAATCAAGAAGAACTCTTATAATAAATTTTCTCCTCTTGAAGATGAAATTGAATGTTCATTTTGCAATAGCTTTGGTCATGAAGAATCTGAATGCAGGAGCAAAGTTCAGCCAACATATCAAAAGGAGAAAACATCATCCAACTCCAGGGCATGGAAAAAGAAGGAACTACAGTCAGAAAGATGTGGCATAGCTCTGTTGCAGAAGGAAAAGAAAATCAATGGTACATTGATAGAAGATGCTCAAAACACACGACATGTGATAAAGATAAACTCATTTCATACAATGCTTTAGAAAAGGAAAAGAATGTCTCTTTTGGAAATGATACACCAGCTATCATTAAGGGTAAAGGTTCTGTTTATCTAAAAGAAAAGGTTAAAGCTGGAAATTTTATGTATGTTGATGGTTTAAAGCATAACTTATTGAGTGTTAGTCAAATGTGTGATCAAGGAAATGAAGTTGTGTTTCGATCAAAAGAATGTGTGGTTCGTGAGCTTGACACAGGAAAGACCATAATCAAAGGTACAAGAACTCCAAGCAATCTATATATAATAAAAGGAGGACAAGAACAATGTTATCTAAGCAAAATAGAAGATAACTGGTTATGGCACAAAATATTGGGACATCTAAGCTTTTCTCAAATAAGAAAATCATATAGGCTCAAGGTGGTTCATGATCTTCTAGATATCATCATCCCAAAAAATACCATCTGCAAACCATGTCAATTCGGCAAGAAAACTAGAGTTCAATTCAATGCCAAAGAAGGATCAGCAAGTAAGCCTCTTAAACTCATTCATACTGATTTGTGTGGGCCATCAAATAAAAAGTCACCTCGTGGAGAAGAATACTACATTTTATTCATTGATGATTTTTCTAGTATGTGCTGGATTGGTTTAATAAAACATAAAGATGAAGCATTTGAAAAGTTTAAAGTCTTCAAAGCTTTAGTTGAAAATGAATTAGATCTAAGAGTAAAATGTCTCAAATCTGATAGGGGAGGAGAATTCACATCAGATGAATTTTTTGAATTTTGTGAACAACATGGAATAAAGAGACAATTTTCTGTTGCCAGAACTCCTCAATAAAATGGCATGGTGGAAAGAATGGATAGAAAAATTCAACAAATGGCTCGAGCTATGCTTGATGAGTCTAGAACTCTTGATACCTTCTGGGGTGAAGCTGCACATACTGCAGTGAATATTCTCAACAAAGATCATGGACATGTAAATAGTGATCAAACTCCATATGAACTTTGGTATGGTAAACCTCCCACTGTAAAACACTTCAATGTTTTTTGAAGCAAATGTTTCATTAAAAGGATTGATGAAAAACTTGGTAAGTTTGAACCTAGAGCAGACGAAGGAATATTTCTTGGTTATTCGTCTAGAAGTAAAGGATACAAATGTTATAATAAGAGACTTTGAAAAATTGTTGAATGCATTGATGTTGTAATTGATGAAGCATGCATAAATCCGAAACATGAGACATCAACAAAGGAAGATGATGATAATGAAGATGGTGAATGATTTCCCGTATCAAATCGAAATGATATAGAGGAAGAAACCAATGAAGCATCAGAAGAAGATACATCTAATAGGGAAAAGGGTCCATCTAGGTATGTTAAAAAGAATCATCCAGAATCTCAAATTCTTGGAGAAAAAGGGTTTGGAGTATAAACATGAATAACTCTTATAGGATCTTCTAGTTATCTAGCATTATTATCCTCCATAGAACCACAATGAAGCTAGCATAGATAAATGTTGGATTAAGGCCATGGATGAAGAACTTAGCCAAATTGAAAAGAGTGATACTTGCGAATTAGTTCCTAGACCTCATGATAAAAATGATATAGGAATAAAATGGATATTCAGTAATAAGTTGAATGAAAATGGAGAGGTAATTACGAATAAAGAAAGGCTTGTTTGTAAATGGTATGCTCAACAAGAAGGTATAGAATTTGAAGAAACGTTTGCACCTGTTGCTAGACTTGAAGCCATAAGAATTTTTCTTGCTCTTTCAAGTTTTCGAAAATTCAAAGTTTATCAAATGGATGTAAAATCTACATTTCTTAATGGAGATTTAGAAGAAGAAGTATACGTTGAACAACCAGAAGGATTCATTCTGGGAAATGATGCAAATCTTGTATGCAAACTCAAAAAGGATTTATATGGACTGAAACAAGCTCCGAGGGCATGGTATTATCATCTTGACAAATATCTTCAACAACAAGGTTTCACAAAAGGATCTGCAGACAACAACTTATATACAAAAATTGAGAATGATAAACTGCTAATTATTGTTGTTTATGTTCATGGTGTCATCTTTGGCAGTAATGAAGAATCTATGAGTCAAAACTTTGCTTCTGTTATGCAGCAAGAATTTGAAATGTCTTTACTTGGAGAACTAACCTATTTTCTTGGTATACAAGTGCAACAAACAAAAGTTGGCATCTTTCTTTCACAGACTAAATATCTCAAGCAGATTACGAAGAAGTACAAAATGGAATATTCCAAACCAGTATGTACTCCAATGGTAACGGGATGTAGTCTCAGTTCTAATGATGAATCTCCTACAGTGAATCAACCAGAGTATAGATTGATGATTGGAAGTCAGCTTTATCTAATAAGTACTAGACCAGATATCATGCATGTGATAGGAATTGTTGGAAGATTCCAAGCCAATCCAAAGGAATCACATCTTTAGGTAGTAAAAATAATTTTCAAATATCTCCAAGGAACTCAAGACTTTGGTCTATGGTATCCTACAGTTATAGATCTCACTCTTCATGCATATACAGATGCAGATTGGGCTAGAAATGTGAATGACCAAAAAAGCACTAGTGGGGGTGCATTCTATATGGGATCACAATTAGTATCTTGGTTCAACGAGAAACAAAGTTCGATTGCCTTATCTATAGATAAATCAGAATACGTGGCTACTGCATCTTGCTGCACACAACTACTTTGGATGATGCAAACATTACAAGATATTAAAATCACATGTTCTCCACCCATCTCCATTCTATGTGATAATATAAGTGCTATTAGTATTTCAAAAAATCTTGTCATGCACTCCAAGACCAAGCATACACCCATTAAGTACCACTTTCTATGAGAACAAGTGCTTGAACAAAAGGTTAAATTGGAGTATGTTCCCTCCAAAGAACATGTTGCTGATATATTTACCAAACTTCTTCCCAGAGAAGCATTTGAATATCTTAGACAAAAGCTGGGAGTTGTTTCTGCCTCATCCTGCTGTTAAAACCAATTTTCAGAGGAATGTTTCCTATACGTGGATTTCATGAAACAGAGTCATGTATATACACGAGTTTCTGTGCCTGAAGGGGCGTATGTATTTTTCTGATAGAAAAACAGTGGGTTGGACTCAAAATCAGTTGTTGACATGGGTGTTCAATCTAATATTGATGGTTTCAGTATGCTAATATGCTTTTCTCATTGATGTTTATTTGATTGATGAAGATGCCTTGATGAATGAATTGTTGACAATGCATAGGTAGCACAGGTTCAAGGGGAGCATTATCCTTCAAAACATTATGCATTGTTGGCATCATGGTTGCTGAATTTAGCTATGGTCTCAATTATTAATATCATTTGTTGTAAAGGTCATGTAAAAACCTATGGTGTAATAATATGTCTCTTTCTGTCATAGTCTATTATGAATGAGTCTTTTTCGACATATGATGTAATTTTTACCCCCACTATGCATGGGGAGGATGACATAATAATTGTAATTTATGGTCATGTATGAAAATTTGGTATATCCCCACTTGGTTGGGTGATTCATGTATGTATGAGTCATTGGTGATAGGAAGGTCATACTCACATAGTTGAGTTAGAGAGTCATGTCATTCTTTTGAAAAATATTTCTGTAGACTCTACATGTGCTCAGGGGGAGCATGGACAGTATAGCACACCACAACAAAGAATATCTTGGTCTGCCCTTTTCCCTTTATGTCAAAAGGGAAGAGTATCTTGTTGTTGCTTGATATATATAATAGGTTATAAAATCTTAAGTGATCAACACCAATATGGTTGCCATCAAGTCCAAAGGGGGAGATTGTTGGCATTATGGTACATGTGTTGTCCTTAATGGCAACCCACATATAGGTCAATTCAGAATTGATAAAGGGAAACTCACATTGTAACATATCTATTCAGAGGTAACAAAGTAATGGTATAGAAGAACAAGATGGTGGGACAAAGGATTACAGATCAGAATCAAGAAATTAAGGAAAGAGAATGGTTTAAGTTGTATAAATTGTTTACCCTAGTCCAAGTAGCGTATACACATGGGTACACAACATAAAAGGAGTGTATACGTATGCACGCAATTTCACAGAAGGAAAATCGCATACAGGATGGAAAATTAAGGTTATAGAATACCAAGGGTCCATACCATGGTATTAGCCCACAATATTGAGCAGAATAACAGTTACTTGATCCCGTCTAAGAATACCATAGGTTCTAAGTGTTGTTTTGGTCTGAGGTATTGAAAAAGACTCTAAGTATATAAGGAGGAGAAGATCAACGGGCTATGTGTGCAAGTAAAAGGGTTTTTCATGAACACTTATATCTGAAGTATATTTTGTGTCTTAAGGGCTATGGTTATGATATAAATTTGAAATATATTGTGCACCCTTAGATACAATGTTGGATCAGGATCACGAGACCTGAAATGAATTATCATTGTATGATCTGATAATGGATAGTCTAGATCTGATTGCTAACACATGTTTTATCCTTTATATGCTATCATCTAGGTATGTTGGTTAGTGCACTTACTTAGTGGCTACTCACCACTTTGGTTTTTAGTCCTTCACATATTGTTTGAGGGCCAATTTCTTCTCCCTTGTTTGGGAAGGTCCCATAGTGATGAGTCTTAAGAAATTTATCTTACCCTATAGGTGACCTTTATGGGAAGAAATGGTACTTGGATCAGATTTTGGTGGTCATTGGTAAACTCCTCAATCTTTATTGATAACTGGTTTCCACCAAGTATGCGAGTACCATCCATATGGAGGACTCGAGATCCTTGTCATTGGCGGTTTTCCAAAAGTTCCATTGACTATTATTAAATGGAAAAGACATGTAGGTGTCTAGGAATGCTTTTATTTTTCTTGTTGCACAAATGTGTGAATTCAAAGCACCTAGAAATTGTTTTTAGAATCTTCATTGCACATTTTTGCATATGTTTTTGCTTGTCATTTTAAAAACATGTGTATTAATTGGAAAATAAACTACATTTGCTTGACATCTACTTGCATTAAATATAGTTATCACCATTGTAGACATTGGCGCGATATGGTGGTTTAGGAGACTTCAAAGTCTTCCTCCCTTAGAAGGGGGAGTTTCCCATCTTTCCACCCATAAAAGGAAAGCAAACATACACCATCTCAACCATTGGTAGTCGGATCCTATTTGCTAGCATCTTCATTATTGTGATCCATTCAAGGGACTCCTCCTTAGTCACCTTCCATCTCTACCTCAATGTCGACTCCTTGAGGAGCAACCACACTCACCAATATGACTTAACAATAACAAAACTCTCCTGGCCCTACCACTTTTCCCTTTATGGCATGTTTGAACCTTCTATACTTGAATAAACTCATGAATGATCCTATTCTTCATGATGTAGCTTGGCTTGCTTTTCCAATCAAGAATCCAGTAGATATCCCAAAATTTGAGGACAAAACCTAGGGAACACCCCACTAATCATGTGATGCCATTTCATATGTAGTGTTCATCCAACACTAACATAGAAGATTCTATTCACCTTCGCTTATTCTAGCGATCCTTGACCGATGATTCCACCAAATGGTGTGTTGATAACCCTACCGCGAAGCACACTACGTTAAATTAATATGCAATAGAGTTTCTTAACTACTACCAATTTCCTATCTGCCATAACCTTGGGATTTAAATTCTCTCAAATTTTCTGCTAGACTATGGATATCCACATTTGAGACCATATTCATGAATGGAAGTCACATCATAACCTATGTAAAATAAAGCTTGATGATTCATTCCTCCTTGATGCCCCTTTAGATTACAATATCTTGCTAGAACGAAGTTTCATGTATGCGATGATGATGATATCTTCCTCTGTATTTCGCATTATGATGTTTCCCATTGATGGAAATGTTATCACATTTGATCAACTCACTTTTTACAAGCCTCGTTCCTCCACCAATGCTAACAACACCTTAATAATAGTCCGACAACACCAGATTCCTTTTCCTATATAGGACATTGGGTTATGACTATTTAAAGAATCATCATTACTTGGAGTAAACCTTGATGCTCCTCCCTATATACCATTAAATCCTTAATAGTCTATGTGTAGGGTCTTGACATCTGACCATCATGTGCCCAACAAAGTGACCCCCTCTATTTCAAAACCTTATTTGGTGGTTCCCACTTCTACAATGAGTCCTTCGTTTGACATTACAATTCGTCCCTTAATTTCCAATGTGAATCCCTCTGTTTTCGAATCTTCTATGATGGTTTCGACTCCCAAATCTAGTCCTTCATTGTACTCTAGTGACTGTCCCTCCACCATTGAAGAGACTCCTTATGTTCTAGAACATTCTACGATGGTTCCAACTCTCAAAGATAGTCCTTCATTTGGCACTAGTGACACACCCATCCTTCAAGTTCCTTTTATATGTCCTATACTAGGTTGAGCAGAGCATTCTATAATGGCCACTCTTACTCCCTGGTATCACCTTTGACATTCCTATCTAGTATATGATACTACCAGACAACCTCCCTAAGTCATATGTGCATAAGATCCTTAATCATATTAGGATACTACCATCCACCTCACAACCTTGAAGCCATTCCCATCCTAGACCTCCTTCCATGATCCCTATGAAAACCCAATGAAGGAACTGAGGAAAGGCTCCCCAAAGCATGGATCCACACATGAAAAATGTGGGTACCCAAACACCACTGCACCAAACTATCGATCCACTTTATTCCTATGTTATTTTTAGTGTCAGTAGACACAACACAAATATTTGCTCTGATTTATTAGCAATATGAGAGGCCCTCAATTTACCTCCCCTTTCACCTAGTCCACTCCGAGAAGGTTGCACGTGACTTCATGGGTTGTGTACTAACCACTCAATGTTCTATTTGTGATTTGTATGGTCATTACACCCATCATTGTTCGGATATATTCTCCCTCTAAATAAATCTATAATGTCTATTCCCAAAACCCTTACTCCCATAAATATCCAAGAGGAAAGCAATCATGTCAATCAAATCCTTTATATTTTTTCTAGCTCAAAAGATGAGAAGTCTCCACACTATGACGAACCATCCTCATTTGTCATCCCTCCTTTGAGTCTTCTACTTCTCCAACCACTTGTTCTACCTGAATCACAACCCCAACCAATATTCCCTCCCATACTACTAGCACCATGGCAACATCCTCTAGTAGTGGACCAACACAATCTTGTAAGACTTATAAGAATTCAAAAGAAGGGATCCCCCACATGTAAGGACCCCCTCTTTCTTTGCGTATTCTCCTGTCGTGTCCCTAATTCCATTAAGGCAGACATCTAGAAGAGTGATTTCTTATGCAACAAACCATAACCATCATTCCTCGCTCATCCTACCCGCTAGTTTTTCTTCTAAAAGGGTTTCCTAAGTTATTTGTTGTGTTATTTTGTGTTTTTTGAGTTTTATTTCACTATTCTCTATTTTCTACATAATTATAATTTTCATGCATACACAAAAAAAGTAATCTACATATTCAAAAATCTAAGGAGCAATAAGCCCTCATAGTGTAGATTTCATATTTTAAGTGTAAGTTTATCATATTTTTCCTCATGTATTGAAAATGGAAACAAGAAATGTTAAAAATAACATCAAGGAAAAAAATAAAAAAACGCTAATTTAATTTGTCCTTGAATTAAATTGTAATTCTAATTCTCACAACAACTTGTAATAGTTAACTAAGTTAATTTGACTTAGTTGGCTCAATTAATTCGAGTTGGGAGTCTCTCTAGAGTCATATCGAGTGGTTCCTAAATTTTTGGGGCTTAGATTGAGTTCTTTTGAGTCGTAAATATTTAATTCAGTTTAACTAAGTTTAGTGGGAGATCTAGTAGTGGGGTGTAACCATCACTGTTCAACCAGTAAACTGAAGATTCACTCATAATTAACTCATGCATGTCAGACTAGAGAAATACCTAGTTGAGATTAGAGTTTACAGACAATTTACTACTAGTTGTAAAATCATCTAAATTAAAAAGATGGTGCATGCAGTAAGAGGAAGGCCTGAAATAAATAATTCTTTAATTAGAAAACTCACTAATTTTAACCATTCAAATTTCCCTTAAAAGGAGGAATGAAGGCACAAGTTTAATTATTGTTTTGGTGAGCATGAGTTGGGGAGACTAAGCAATAGGAAACACAAGTTTGTGTGTGGAGCTTGTGAGTGCAAGGAATAAGGAGCTTGGAGGGTTGGAAATTTGGCTAAGTATTTACCAAAGCGAGTTAGTCAGGCAAAGGATAGAAAATACTTGTGCAACTTGAGCTCAAAGTTGAGTTGAGCATATTGTATTCATCTAGAGTATTTGACTAATGAAATATATACATAGAGGGGTTTTTAGCAGTGGCTTTCCATGGAAAATTATTGTGTTATGTGTGATTGAATTCTTTCTCTTATATGCTTCGTGATTTCATCGATTGTTTATTGTTTCCGCTGATGAGTAGAGTAGATTCAAGTCAATTGTTTTAGCATATTACAATATGCATTTTGAATCTATAAGGAATTTCTACATGGTATCAGAGCTAGATTTGTAGAAATTTCTACATGGTATTGAAGCTTAAATCACACTAGAAGAGAAGAATTCGAAGTTTTCCATGTATATTGATGGATCTCTAGTTCAGGGCAAATCCAAAAGACCCTATGTGTAGACTTCTTAGTGGATCTAGAAGGCTGCTAGTGGGCAGATCAATAAGCGAATATTTAGTGACGCAAAAAGGAGTCGTGATAATTTATATTGGTAGATTGAGGAGTAGAGATATTTCCCACAGGGAGATCGAGACTTAGAGGGAGTCTAGTTTCATAGGTATCATCCCTATGGAAGCTAGTATTTCAGGATTTGGGAAGATCATACTCATTATTGCAGTGGTTGTAGTAGCAGTGCAGAAGATGCAACAACGATATGAGTAGATTAGATTTAGCTCATGCATGCAAATCCTTATGGAGCAAGGTAAATGTTAGAGATTTGGTGGTTGAGAGGGAGCATGAATTACCTCTCAATATGCAACCTCAGAAGCATTCTCAACAATTTGTGGAGCATCCACAACTAAAGAAGCATAGAGGAGATTGAGTGGAGACATCCACTCAAGCAAAGACCTCCAGTAGTGGGAAATTTCGAGCCAAGTGGGAAAATGGAGCACATGCATCCATACCTCCAGGTGTGAGGTGGCACGATATGAAACCTTACTCTAAGAGTTTCAAAAATTGGACAGGATCCATTGAAGGTGTTTTTTGTCTCATAGATCATTACCTTGCTACGGGGACCCATAGTATTTAGTAGCAGGAGGATCAGTGTCACTCAGATACTGAGGAGTGCAAAGCAGTGTTGACAGCAGAGCAGGAGGCTCGGTAGCAGAGTTAGCAGTAGCACAATTTTCCCAGTAGACAGTTGTAGATACAGTTGATTAAGTTTGGATGCTTTTTTGGGTTACAGATGTTGCAGTAGCAATAACAACTATGACAAGTGTTGCATGCAAAACATTCCAAAGGTACCATATCGGGATAGAGTTGAATTCCTTTCTTGTTGAGAGGAAGTGTTGAAAATAACAACAAGAAATGTTAAAAATAACATCACGAAAAAAATGCTAATTTAATTTTTCCTTGAATTAAATTGTAATTCTAATTCTCATAACAACTTGTAATAGTTAACTAAGTTAATTTGACTTAGCTGGCCAAGTTAATTCCAGTTTGGAGTCTATCTAGAGTCATGTAGAGTGGTTCCTAAATTTTATGGGCCCAGGTTGAGTTCTTTTGAGTTGTAAAACTTAATTCAATTTAACTAAGTTAAATTTAGTTAAACTAGTTCCAACTAATGAGGAATTAGTGGGATATCCAGTAGTAGGGCGTAACCTACAGTAGTGGGGTGTAACCAACACTGTTCAACTAGTAAACTAAAGATTCACTCATAATTAACTCATGCATGTTATATCAGAGAAAGACCCAGTTGAGATTGGAGTTTAGGGACAATGTACTATCAATTGTAAAATCATCTAAATTAAACAGATAGTGCATATAGTTAGAGGAAGGGCTAAAATAAATCATTCCTTAATTAGAAAACTCACTAATTTTAACCATTTGAATTTCCTTTAAAAGGAGGAATGAAGGCCCAAGTTTAATTATTGTTTTGGTGAGCACGAGTTGGTGAGACCAAGCAATAGGAAGCATAAGTTTGTGCATGGAGCTTGTGAGTGCAAGGAATAAGGAGCTTGGAGGATTGGAAATTTGGCTAAGTATAGGCCAAAGGCAGTCAGTGAGGCAAAGGATAAAAAATACTTGTGTAGGTTGAGATCAAGGTTGAGCAAAGTATATTGTATTCATCCAGATTCTTTGACTAATGCAATATACAAATAGCATGGGTTTTTAATAGTGGCTTTCCCCAAAAAATTATTGTGTTACATGTGATTGAATTATTTCTGTTATATGGTTCATGATTTAATCGATTGTTTATTCTTTCCACTGATGAGTAGAGTAGACTCAAGTCAATTGTTTTAATATATTCCAATCTGTACTTTGAATCTACAAGGAATTTCTACATAGTATTAGAGCTAGATTTGTAGAAATTTCTACATGGTATCAAAGCTGAAATCACACTAGAAGAGAAGAATTCAAAGTTGTCCTTGTAGATTGATGGAGCTCTAGTTCAGTGCATATCCATAAGACCCTATGTGTAGACTTCTTAATGGAGCTAGAAGGCTGCTAGTGGGAATATCAACGAGCCAATGTTTAGTGAAAAAAAAAGGAGTTGTGATCATTGATATTGGTAGATTGAGGAGCAAAGAGATTTTTCATATGGAGATTGAGACTCAGAGGGAGTCTAGTTTCAGAGGGAGAATCCCTATGGAAGCTATTACTTCAGGATTTGGGGAGACCAGACTCGTTATTGCAATGGTTGTAGCAATAGTTCAAAAGCAACAACAAAGCAGTAGCAACAACACGTATGAGTAGATCAGATTTAGCTCATGCATGCAAAGCCTTGAGGAGAAAGGCAAAGGTTAGAGACTTGGTGGTTGAGAGGTAACATGAATTACCTCTCAATATGCAACCTCAGAAGCAGCCTCAACAAGTTGTGGAGTATCTAAAATTGGAGAAGCATAGAGGAGACCGAGTGGATATATCCACTCAAGAGGAGACCTCCAGTAGAGGGAAATTTCAAGCCAAGTGGGCATAGGGAGCACATGCAACCATACCTTTGTTGAAGAAAATGTAAATAGCTTTGGTATTTATACATGTAATTTTGATCTTTGTACTTGTAAAGAAAAATTATATTGTGAATTATAAGAATGAGTTTCTTGCTCGTTCCATAGGTATAGTAAAGTCAAAGAGTCAAAGAGATCTTCTTGGGAATTTATAAAATGTATGTGAGTCAACCTAGAGTCAAGAACAACCATCCAAGACCAGCACAATCCTCTTGAAGACAAGCAAGCAAAACGATGAAGAGAACAATTAAGTCGGCCAACAAAATTGATATAAATAATAGACACGTCGGCTCAAATGAAGTGACTCAATAGTTCATTAATTCATGTCGGCTTGAATCCATGTACATACACCTATAAATAGGCAACTGGGGTCACCACAAAAGAACATAGGAGAATCTCACATATCTTTGAAGAAACTCGGATGGGTACAGGTTAGTGACTTCACATATTTTGAAGGTGCACTCTCTCGGATAAGTACAATATAGATATCATCTCGGACTCACCTGAAATATCACAAATAAGTCTCAGTCTCCTCCTTGTTACAAGCCTCGGTGAATTCTTGATGTAGTCTACGCCTCAGTGGAAAAGAGATGATTATAAGTTCGGTGTCATGATAAGTGCAGTCACAAGTATACACCCTCGACAAGAAGGATCTCTATCAAAGTCTGTCTCGACCTTCATCTAACATAAACACAGTGATGATTTTGATGATCACTATCTCATTATCTTGGAATATACATGGTAAAGAGGATCTCTGTGATCTCTGTGTGATAAAGAAACAATGAAGCTCATAGTTATGACGAGTCTCTCAGTGGAAGCACAAAGATGTTGCAGTATTAATGAATGTCTTCATGATGTAGTGATGATGATGAACTCAACGATACAAAGAAGAGGATTGGTGCCTTGGTCTTGGAGTAGGCTCAATCAGTCAAGGGTCATGGTCTTGGTGTTCGCCAATTGGAATATCTATAAGAATAATTTTGTGTGGGTTTTCCTCTCCAAGAGGGAGAGGTTTTGGCCCTGGTAGAAAGCAAAATTTTTTTGTCCTTGTCTCTTTGTTATGATAGCTATTTGATGAACTAATAAGACACACTAATGTTAAGAAAAATTCTAATAAGCTAAATGTTAAATTCCTCACAGATCATGTTAAGAAGAATCTCATTAACTCCATGCCCTAGATTCTGCAACATGGTATCAGAGCTATGGTTGTAGTCTAAGGAAGGGCATAAAAGAGACACTTAAGGATCAGCTTCAAGAAGGATATCAAAACAAGTTGAAGGAATTGAAAGATCAGTCTTCAACAAGAAGTATACAACAACAAGAAAATTCAAGATCAATCTTAGTTAAAGTTAAGTCTCAATGCTAGTACTCAGAAGTCGGGTCACTTTGAATCTTTAGATGGTACATGTAGAATGATGGCTTCAAAGATCCTATAGCACCACTCAGTTTTGATGGAAAGAATCATGGTAATCCCATAGTAGTGAATAATCTCATACACATAGTCTTGAATAAGAAACTTAGCAATACTACAGTAATATATATATTCTCTGCACAACCATGACAAGTAGATATCAATAATAAACACAATTACATTCTTGGCCAAGGAGCAGTCATGATCCTAACATAGGTTATGATCTCAATGAAAAATATGAAGAGACAGTCATGATCTCAATAGATCAAAAGATAGATCTCCAATACACATCTCAATAAAGACACAATGATGAATTCAGTGACAAGTACGGGCTCACAACATAATACACAATTCGAATGAGCAACACTCATAGACATCACTGTTTCGGTACAGTGTTATAGTGATATACTTGTTATAGTTATGGGTATTGTATATAAACATGATCTCAATAGCATGATGCATGGATCATAGCATGAATTTTTTGATGCTAAAGTATAATATGGTCCACTTGTGGGATGACAATATCATGAGCATGTCAACAATGTGTTTAGTATAGAAGGTGTCGAAACAACCAAAAATATGAATTAGGAATCAATATGATCTCAAGATCATAAAGTAGTTTCGGTGATGACAATATCACAAAAGTCATGATGCTAGAAGGTCTCCAAAGAAGTTTTGGTAAAAGGATACTAGTGGTTCATGATGGGAAGCTCAAGCAAAAGAAGCATCAAGGTGAATATCTCCTCTTCACATGCCAAGTAAGTATCTTTCATGTTTTTGGTTTAATAACTTTGTTTTGCAAGGAAATAGAAATATTGAAGGATATTCATAGTCCTCATGAAAAAGGTCCTTGCATAAAATAAGGAGTATTGTCATAATACTCATAGAAAAGAGAAATCATTGATGTCTATGGAAAGGTCTCTGAAGGTCAAACAATGCTTGAATGTATCAAGAGACTCATAGGAATCATATGAAATCACTCAAAGGTCCTCACATGCTAAAAGAGGAGACATAAAGAGATATAAATGAAATTTGAAATTATAGTAAAGAAGGTCACATCACTTAGACCCACACAAAATCTTGGTCCTCAAGCAAAGCAAGAAATAATAAGTATAGCTAAGATTCAATGCTATATAAAGATTTTGGAAGCTCATATCACTGAAAGATGGAGGAAGTTGAAGAAAAGGTCCAAGGAAAGAGGGAGTAAAAAATATCTCATATGAGTAAGATAGTATCCCTCACAAAAAAGGGTCCTAGCATAAGCTCCTAAACCTTGTGCTATAAGATATTACAATGATAATAAGACACATCATGGCATAATGGAAGCATTAGAAACAAGAGCTCGTGACATCACCATGGGAATAATGAAAGACAAAATCCATGGTAGACAAAAATGTAGGATATAGCTCTTGAGAACCTTAGTGGACATTGAAGGAAAGGAAGAAATCATCTAAGACAAAGCTCATCATACATCAAGTCAAAGGGAAACATTTGCCAGTTGGGGATATACAAGATCCTCAAAATTCTTTAATGGAATCCTCATCATAGGGTTCACTAATCTAGAGAGGAAGCAAGTGTTTCAACAAGAACTCCAACTTATCGAATCCATGAGATGATGATGTGATGACATAAAGCAGATCAAGGGATTGAAGATCTCTTCAATGAAGGAAGCTGTTGGAAGAAGCCTTGATGGCCTTAAGGTAAAATAAGATATGTATGCTTGTGTTTAATATTATAATGTCATGTCATATGGTTGTAGGTGACATGGTTCTATGTTAAGAAGCATGACCAAGAGAAATAGGATCTCCTCCTCTGAAAGGATGCAGGAAGGTATAAGTCACACTAGATGAAATCAACACAATATGTCCTCATATGAAGTATGAGGTGGTTGAATATAATGCAGAAACTCTGATTAAAATCTACTGAGAATGGAATGTGTGAGGAAGGAAGAGATTGTGAGATATGCGACCCTGATGAAGGCGATCAACATCCAAAAGATCAAGAAGACTTGACCAAAAAATCTCCTGGAAAGATATGAAGACTCTGATGGAAAAGATGAAAACCCTTGACAATGGATATCTTTGGGAGATGTGTCAACATGTATGCATGATGCTGATACCTACATAAAGATGTCATGATGAAGATCCATCTAGTAAGGTATGATTTGATGTAGTATGATGTTTTGAATTCTTGAATAATATCTGGATAATGCAGGGCTACTCGAACAAGAGTTGTAAATAAAAGTACAACTAGCACTCATGTGATGGATGGAAGAAGCATGATGAGAAAGAAGTAGTCATATGAAGGTTCTAGATATGAAGAAGGCCACTTTCCATGAAGAAATGAATGACATGACAAACTAATGAGAAAAGTGATCGATGGTTGTTTCCATGAAAGGAAGAAGCTCAACTCTCTTTCATAACATCAAGGAGAAACATTGATCAACCAACCAAAGGACCCATGAAGAAGAAGTTGTTGATGTATAGAAGAATCCCTAGCTAAAAGGGGGTTCTGAATGGTCCCTGATCAAGACGAATCTTGGATTAGATCACCCCTGATTACAAAGGAGTGACAATTGTGTTTTTCTATTTCATGTGTCATGCACTAGACCAAGACTAACAACCGTAAGTCTAGGTGAAGGCCATGAATGGAAATGTAGACACATGATAGACACACCATTCTTATCTTCACCTGGGATTAAATAATGGAGGATTATTACGGAGTATTTTTTCATGCCTCCTGTACTTCCCTGTGACATACCCTGAAGTGCCCGAAACATGACCATAATGCAGTGTACTCATTCATATATGTAGTTCAGATCCTTCCTAAGACATTGATTGGAAAATGCCTTGAGCTTTCCCTAAAGGAAATAGCTCTTAAACCCCAATTTGAGAATCATCGCTTTTTCGTCCTTTTCTCGACTCTTAAAACATGAAAAGGCAAATTTTTTGTTTCAAATTCTAAAATTAATTGCTGTGGAAAATTCATCCTTCTCGTGGAAATACTCTTTAGTATATCTTAGGTTGATATTGATGGAAACATTTCCTGAGTTTACCAGTCAAGGAAACCCCTCTGACGGGAATCCTAGTCCTTTTCTTTTTTCGGAAATAGTGGTGCTCCTTATATGGAAACGTTGTCCCTTCCTGGAATGACCATTGGTCTTCCAGTTTGGTTATTTTCGACCTCGGTGGTTTCGAGTGTCCAAACTTCTTTTCAGCAGAGTTCTCCTCCACATGAACAACATTAACTTCATGCTGATCCTAAAGTTGACCCCTCGACTTCTTCACCTATTTCTTGGCCTCGTTCTTCCTCTTCTCCTGGTGAAATTCTGGATTCTAGTAACCAGGAAGCTAAGAGGAAGAAGAAGAAGTGAAATAAGCAAGGGGAAACAAAAAAACTATGGTTACTGATGCAAATGATATAGATAAGTCTTCCAACAAGCTCTAGAAAGTAAAATTACCTTGCATGTTATGTAAGGGTGACCGCCTTCTTCGGAATTGTCTTGGTTTTCCAAAGGTCTTATAAGTGTGGTCCACAGGTTCACATCAACCTTTTTCATCAGTCTCTGATGATCATGCTGGTGAAAAACCTTCAACTAGTAATAGTAAATCTCATGGGAAAAAGGGAAAAGTCAAATTTCCTTGTAAGTTGTGTGAAGTTAATCATCCCATTCACCTTTGTCCTCTTATGGATGAAGCTTTCAAAGAGTTGGAAAACCTTACAACTTCTCAACCTCATCTTCCGATTGGGTATCGAAAGCTTTCCCCTGATCCTTCACTAGTTGATCTAGTGATTGATCAAAAGTCATCTTTGGTCAACCCCACTCTCTCTGAAAGTGAGTCTCGTGAGTCCGTTCTCAACCAATCATTGGTTGAGAAAATGGTAGACTTGACTCCACCTTCAGTTAATCGTACCTTTCAGTTAGAGAGTGAACCTCATACTGCTCAGGTTCTTCTGGTTTCTTTTGTTTTGCATGAACTGGAGGGAAATCGTCCCGTTCCCAAGGTGCATGAGAGCATTTCTCTTGTTCCCATAAAGAAATAAAGAAGTTCTCACGTTCCTACAATTACCCCTTTGTGTTGAAAATAGCAACAAGAAATGCTAAATATAGAAGTGCTAAAAATAGCACTACCATAAATAGCATTTCGGGATACCTTCCTATTTTAGTTAGTCCCTGAACTAAAATAGAGAAGTAAAATTCGAATCTAATCTTAGCAGCTGTTTGTAAAATAATTAATTAATTCATCTTGAGTTAATTAGTTGTAGAAAATCAAACATGAAGTCTATGTGAGGACATGCAACATTTATCCCATTAATTGAGGAATTTATCCCTTAGTTAAAGAGATAAGGATGAGTCATAATTAGTTAGCTCAGTTAACTGAGTTAAGTCCAGTTAGATTAGTTCAAATAGTTTTTTGAACTAATTGTGTGTTCAGTTAGTTAATGCATGCATGCATGTAACTACTACACTTTAGATAACTGGATATTCTCTCATAAATAACTCATGCATGTCAGTTCAGATAGAGACCCAGTTGAGATCAGATGATGGGACAATGTACTATTAGTTGCAGGAATATTCCATGGAGGATATCTCTTGCATGCAGAAGGAATTCATTCCTTAGAGATTGCGTAGTTACTTTTGGGTTTGGTGAGTGTGTGATGAGGCCAATTCACACAAGTGGCAGCATTGGACCCAAGGAAAATTGCACAAGGAAATAGGAGGCTTGGAGGGCTGAGGGAAGGCATATCTTGTGTCTATTCAGTCTGTGAGCTGTATTGTTCGATAGTAGAGAGAGCAGGATAGCTTGTGAGCTGATTCTTTATGTAATCTGAACATATTTCCTCTTGTATGATAATACAGAGATCGAGGTTTTTAGCTGAGGCTTTCCCCAGAGTATTCTTCTGTGTTCATGTGTGATTGATTTCTATTCATCTATTATATGTTTTCTATTTGATCTTGCTCATAATCGATTAAGCTTTCTCAAGTTTGTTGTAGATGTAGATCTTGTATTTTGCTTTAGTATATTGCATAATCTATTGATCTACAATGGGAATTTCTAGATGGTATCCGAGCAAAGGTGATCAAAGTGAAGAACAGTATACAAAGAAGGGAGAAGTTCAAAGGTTGAAGTTCTTGATTATAGAAATCGAGTTCTTATCACATCTCAATTTCACCAATGGCATTCAATGGTTTAAGACTTGAGTATGCCCTTGATGGCAGCTCGAATTATATAGCCTGGAAGGATCGCATGGAAGTAGTATTAGAGGATAACGATCTAAAGGACTTCATTGATCAAGGAGTCCCCAAGCCGGCAACAGCTAATGCTACAGAATTGGCGGAATGGAAGAAAGGTGTGGATAGAGCAAGGAGAATCCTTCTGGAGGGAGTTCAAGACCACATAGTCTCGAGTCTCCATGGGAAGGAGACACCATTTTCGATGTGGAAAATATTGAAAGATCTATATCAGAACAATAGCGATCAAAGGAAGCTGGCACTAAAAGACAAGCTTTGGAAAATCAAGTGTGAAAAGGGCAACGTGATCTCTACATATCTGAACAAGCTCACCACCTACAGGGGTGAGCTTGGAAGTGTAGGGATCATGACAGCCGATGATGACATGGTGAGTCTTGCGCTCCTTGGTCTTCCTAAGAGCTGGCATAGCTACCAAGACTCGGTAAATGGAAGAGAAAAACTGCTAGATTGGGAACGACTTTGGTCAGATCTGATGCAGGAGGAGATAAGAAGAAGCACCAAAGATGGATCCTCATCAAAGAAAGATGATGAGGAAAATATAGCCTTAGTGAGTAAGGCGAGGAAAAGGAAAGGGAAGGCGTCCCATCCCAAATCCATTTCTTCCCATGGTGGGAAGTGTTGGAAATAATACTGAGAGGGGGGGGGGGGGGGGGTGAATCAGTATTATATAATTCGTTTAATAAATCTTCTTTATTTGTTCTTTGAATTATTTTTGCATGTCAGTACCATAAAATAATGAACATGAACAAAAGAAACAGATAGTCACACCAAAGAACACAAGATGTAAGGTGGAAACCCAATGTGGGAGAAAACCACCTGCTGCAATATGTCTCTTTCTTCTTTCAAATTAGAAACTCCTTTTACAATGGTTTTGTACTGGTGCAGTCCTTTACCAGTACGCAGGCTGCAACCTGCAGAGAGCTACAACTCTCTCTCGTTTTCCAGTCTCTCCTGGAAGGGAGCTACAACCCCCAACTTCTTTTCATACAAGGACCACTTTTCATAAATTTTCAAACTGGATCCATAAGCATCAATTGATCATCAAGTGTAAGAGAATTACCCAATCAACTGTAGTAACCAGATCAACAATAATAGGACCAAACCCAGAACACAACAGTGATAAACAAAGATTTTAAGAGAAGGAAGCACCCTGCTCAACTGCTAGCCTGAGTCCGGACTCACCCTGCTCAACTGCTAGCCTGAGTCCCGGACTCACCCTGCTCAACTGCTAGCCTGAGTCCCTGGACGCACCCTGCTCAACTGCTAGCCTGCATCCCGGACGCACTCTGCTCAACTGCTAGCCTGCATCCCTCGCACTGAGTCTATTGAACTGCCTGCGTCCCGGCGCACCTGAACCCTTCTGCGCCTGCGTCCCGGCGCACCTGAAACGCTTCGCTCCTGCGTCTCGGACGCACCTGAACCCTTACTGCACCTGCGTCCCTCCGGGCATAGATGATTTCAAGACTTCAGAAGTAACCCAGACAATCAGATCCACAGATCTAAACATGCGCCAAGAGATCTCGGTCCATTAATAGATTCGCCTTGATCAGATCTAGACCAGATCTCACCCCATAAGATATTCAACAAAGACATGCTCAAACCAAATGATCTCCTTTGCTTTATATAGGCAAGCTCCTCCTCAAATCAAGGAACAATACCACGAGCCGACACCTTACAAACACAATACCGTCGGCTAGATACCAGGAGTAAATCACAAGAAACACCCACGTGTGCTTTTCTCTGCCTTAAAAAGTGTGCACTGGGTGGACGCACCTTTTGAACGGCTGGACTACGCCCCTGGACGCGGTATATGCATGGATTACCTACGGGTACGCACTTTCTGAAAGGTGTACCTGCGTCCTTCTTAAATTTTTCAATAAATTAAGAGCTGATCATCAATCTTTGCTGCTGACATGAAGAACAGTGATCTACCACCTGAATGGGTTGCCATCAAGGACAACACCTGAACCATAATGCCAACAATCTCCCCCTTTGGACTTGATGGCAACCTCATAATCTTCAGCTTCATTCTCCCCCTTTGACATCAAGGGCAAAGGGTATGCTCCCCCTAAGATCATGCTCCTCCTGAATATGAACCAGATCTGTAGCGACGAACCATAATCTACCATGAAAGAGATAGAGACATATTGCAGCAATTTCCAAGATCTCCTTCTGACCATCCTCCATAATGCCAACAATGCATTATGTGCTCCCCCTGAGCCTGTATCACCAATAAGAAGAGGTTCAACAATAAGATGATGCATCAACAATCCCCAGCTTTTGCCTGAGGTATTCAAAAGTGTCCCTGGGCAATGGTTTGGTGAAAATATCAGCAACTTGTTCCTTAGAAGGAACATACTCCAATTTGACCTTCTGTTCAAGTACTTGTTCCCGGAGAAAATGGTACTTGATTGGTATGTGCTTGGTTTTTGAATGCATAACAGGATTCTTTGAGATGCTGATTGCACTTGTGTTGTCACATAAGATAGGGATTGGTGGTGTATAAGTGATTTGAAAATCCTGTAATGTCTGCATCATCCAAAGGAGTTGGGTGCAACAAGATGCAGCAGCAACATATTTCGCTTCAGCTGTAGACAAGGCAATTGAACTCTGTTTCTTGCTGAACCAAGATACCAGTCTGGAACCCATAAAGAACGCACCACCACTTGTTCTTTTCCTGTCATCCACGCTTCCGGCCCAATCTGCATCTGTATAAGCATGAAGTGTAAGATCTGTATCTCTAGGATACCATAAGCCATAATTTTGAGTCCCTTGAAGATATTTGAAAATTCTCTTCACTGCCTGAAGATGAGTCTCTTTCGGATTTGCTTGAAATCTTCCAACTATTCCAACTGCATGCATGATATCTGGTCGGGTACCTGTCAAATAAAGTAAACTTCCAATCATATATCTGTAGGTTGGTTGATGTACTGCTGCAGATTCATCATTTGCACTGAGGCTACATCCTGTGACCATGGGTGTACATACTGGTTTTGCATCTTCCATGCCATATTTCTTCAAAATCTGTTTGAGATAAAAAGATTCCTTCTTCCTTTTGTTGGATTTGCAAACCAAGGAAATATGTCAGTTCTCCTAGTAAGGACATTTCAAATTCTTTTTGCATGACCGAGGCAAAGCTTTGACTCATAGCTTCTTCATTGCTGCCAAAAATAATGTCATCTACATACACAACAAGAATTAGCAATTTTTCATTTTCAACTTTTATATAAAGATTGCTATCTGCTGAACCTTTTGAGAACCCTTGTTGATGAAGATATTTGTCCAAGCGGTAGTACCAAGCCCTTGGAGCTTGTTTGAGACCATAGAGGGCCTTTTTCAATCTGCATACGAGGCTTGGATCATTTCCAATAATAAACCCATCTGGCTGTTCAATGTACACTTCTTCTTCCAAGTCTCCATTCAGAAAGGCTGATTTCACGTCCATTTGAAATAATTTGAAGTTTTGAAAACTTGAGAGAGCAAGGAACATTCGGATGGCCTCAAGTCTTGCAACAGGAGCAAAAGTTTCTTCAAAGTCTATTCCTTCTTGCTGTGCGTACCCTTTACAAACAAGTCTGGCTTTGTTTCTAATTACTTCTCCATTTTCATTCAATTTGTTTTTGAAGACCCATTTTGTCCCGATAACATTCTTATCTTTTGGTCTAGGAACTAGCTCCCAAGTGTTGTTCTCTTCGATCTGCTCAAGTTCTTCATCCATTGCTTTCACCCAACATTCATCTTTGCATGCTTCCATCACATTTTGTGGTTCAGTCGAGGAGAGTAATGCCAAATAGCTTGAGGCTTCTGCAACTGTTCTTCTAGTTTGTACACCTGCTTCTTTCTGTCCCATAATCTGAGATTCTGGATGGTTTTTCTGAACATATCTGGATGAAGTCTTTTCTTCTATTCTTGTTTGCTCCTCTGGTTCTTCTTGAGGTTCTTCTTCTTCATCATTCTGTATTTGAGGGTAGCCTTCATCTTCTTCGATATCTTCCCAATGTACTTGCCTAGGAATGTATCCCTTCTCATCAACCACCACATCAATGCTGTCAACAATTCTGCCAAGTCTTTTATTGTAGCACTTGTATGCTTTTCTATGTGGAGAGTAACCAAGAAGAATGCCTTCATCTGCTCTAGGTTCAAGTTTGCCAAGCTGCTCATCAATATTCTTGATATAGCATTTGCTCCCAAAGATTTTGAAGTGCTTTACCGAAGGAGTTTTACCACTCCAGAGCTCATGAGGAGTTTGAGTGCTGTTTACCCGGACATTTGTTTTGTTGAGAATAATAACCGCAACATGTGCAGCTTCACCCCAGAAAGTTGCGGGAGTTCCTGATTCATCAAGCATAGCACGAGCCATTTGTTGGATTGTTCTGTTCATTCTTTCCACAACTCCATTTTGCTGGGGAGTTCTTGCTGTAGAGAATTCTCTTCTTATCCCATGTTCTTCACAGAAATCGAAAAATTCATTTGAAGTAAATTCCCCACCTCTGTCGGATCTGAGGCACTTAATTTTGTGACCTGATTCATTTTCAACCAAGGCATTGAAGGATTTGAATTTTTCGAATGCTTCATCTTTGTGCTTCATAAGTCCTAACCAAACAAACCTGGAGAAATCGTCAATGAATAATATCAAGTATTCTTCTCCTCGAGGTGTCCTTTTTCTGAAAGGACCGCATGTATCTGTATGTACTAGCTCAAGAGGCATGCTAGCTGTTCCTTCTTTCTCTGGAAAGTTAGTTCTGGTTTGTTTTCCAAACTGACATTATTTGCATATGGTGTTGTCAGGAATTTTGATATCTGGAAGATCGCGAACTGCCTGATATTTGCATGCTTTCCTTATTTGTGAGAAGCTTAGATGTCCCAACCTTCGATGCCATAACCAGTGCTCTTCATCCTTGCTTAGATAGCATTGTTGTTGTCCTTCTTCAAATATGTACAGATTATTTGGAGTTCTTTTGCCTTTGAGCATTGTTTTACCTGTATCAAGATCACGAACAAGACATCCATTTGATCTGAATATAACCTCGGTTCTTTGATCACACATCTGGCTGACACTTAGTAGATTATGCTTTAATCCATCAACATACAAAACATTTCCAGCCTTGACATTTTCTTTTAAAGGAGCAATACCTTTTCCTTTTATAGTTGCAGGAGTATCATTTCCAAAAGAGACTTTCTTTCCCTTTTCTAAAGTAGAATAAGACTCAAGTTTTTCTTTATCACCTGTCATATGCTTCGAACATCCACTGTCAATGTACCATAGATTTTCCTGTCCCTCTGCATAAAATGCAATCCCACATCTTTCTGTTTGAGGTTCCTTTATTCTCCATGTTTTGGTGCTTGAGGCTTGTTCCTTTTTCTGCTCTTGTTCCTTTCTCTCCTGAAACCTGCTCCTGCATTCAGAGTCTTCATGACCAAAATTATTGCAAATGGAACATTCAACTTCATTTTCAAGAGCCGAAAAGTTGTTATAGGTCCTTTTTGTAATCCCCGTCATACTTCTTTGTTTTTGAGCTTCCCTACTCATGATCGTTTTATATGCAACACATTGAGCTGCTTTGTGACCAAAGTTATGGCAAGAAAAGCATTGTCCATTGAAGAAGCTTCTGCGGTTATTGAATCTACCTGCCAACTGATTGTAATTTCTATTTTCATCTATTCTTGAACCAAACTGAGAAGATTTTACCTGTGGCTGGTTGTAGCTTTTGTTCACCCTTAAGATGGATTGCCCCTGATAGTTTCTGTTTGTATTTCGTCCCTGCTTTACCTGATTATCTTCATTGTTCTTCTGCTCATTTCTTCTTGCCGCATCAAGATAACTTTTTGAGGTGGATGCTTGAGAGGTTTCTCCATTATAACCCAAACCTGTCTTGTTTAGAGGAGACCGCTGCACATTGATAATCTCATCCAAAGTTTCAGATCCTTTGACAAACTTAAGATTAATAGCTTTTGTTTTCTCAATTTCTTTTCTGAGACCAACAATTTCACCTTCTAGTTTTTCAAGATGTTTTTCCTTTTCATCAATTTGAAATTGTAGAGTATCAATGATCACATTCTTTTCTTCTATACATCTCTTGAGTCTAGTAATTTCATCATAGAGGTTATTCACATCTACAGCATCCTCATAATCATCATCTTCAAATGCCATTAACAACTTATATTTATTACCTTGTTCATCTTCATCACTGTTTGATAAACCATCACTATCTTCATGGGTGTAGTAGCTTTTCTTATTTGCACTTTGTTTCTTGTTCCATCTAGCAGGTTCCTTTCCTTTATCCTTATAGGGACATTTTGCAGCATAATGACCTACTCTTCCACAAGCAAAGCATTTGAAAGGTAGCTTACCTCTGAACCTTCCAGAACCCCTTTGAAGATTTCTGACAAAATTTGATTCTTCTTCCTCTTCTTCTGGAACATGGCTTGCTTCATAATAATCTTCTTTGCCTGATGCCTTGAAAGCAGCTTCCCTTCTATCTGATGGACCTCCCTTTCTCATTTCATAAGCAGTTAGAATTCCATGTAGCTGAGACATAGTGAGAATTCGGAGATTTTCCTTTTCTTCTATTGCAGACACTTTAGATTCAAACTTGGGGGACAATGATCTTAGAACCTTTTCAATTACTGTAGCCTCTTTTATTTCTTCACCCAAATTTTTCATACAATTAACAATCTCATCTACCCGAAGAAAATAATTAGCTACACTTTCATCATTATACATCTTGAGAGTCTCATACTGAATCCTGAGAGTTTGAAGTTTAACACGCTTTACCTGTTCATCTCCTTCATAGCTTGTGACCATTTTGTCCCATATCTCTTTTGCGGATTTGAAGTGCATTACCTTCATGAATTCTGTTTGGGATATACTTCCTAATAGAGTACTGACTGCTTTCGCATTTGTTTCATACTTCTTCTTCTCTGCTGCATCTGTAGGAGTAGCTGAAGGAAAAGCGTAGCCTGTTTCTACAATGTCCCAAACTTCTGTACCAAGAGATTGAAGATATGCAGTAACTCCTACCTTCCAATAATTGAAGTTTGTCCCATCAAAAACGGGTGGCCTGATTGATGCTTCTCTCTCGTAGTTGCTCATGATGAACGATCTACCTACAAGCGATCAAGCTTCTCTGAAGGACCTGCTCTGATACCAATTGTTGGAAATAATACTGAGAGGGGGGGGGTGAATCAGTATTATATAATTCGTTTAATAAATCTTCTTTATTTGTTCTTTGAATTATTTTTGCATGTCAGTACCATAAAATAATGAACATGAACAAAAGAAACAGATAGTCACACCAAAGAACACAAGATGTAAGGTGGAAACCCAATGTGGGAAAAACCACATGCTGCAATATGTCTCTATCTTCTTTCAAATTAGAAACTCCTTTTACAATGGTTTTGTACTGGTGCAGTCCTTTACCAGTATGCAGGCTACAACCTACAGAGAGCTACAACTCTCTCTCGTTTTCCAGTCTCTCCTGGAAGGGAGCTACAACCCCCTACTTCTTTTCATACAATGACCACTTTTCATAAATTTTCAAACTGGATCCATAAGCATCAATTGATCATCAAGTGTAAGAGAATTACCCAATCAACTGTAGTAACCAGATCAACAATAATAGGACCAAACCCAGAACACAACAGTGATAAACAAAGATTTTAAGAGAAGGAAGCACCCTGCTCAACTGCTAGCCTGAGTCCGGACTCACCCTGCTCAACTGCTAGCCTGAGTCCCGGACTCACCCTACTCAACTGCTGGCCTGAGTCCCTGGACGCACCCTGCTCAACTGCTAGCCTGCGTCCCGGACGCACCCTGCTCAACTGCTAGCCTACGTCCCTCGCACTGAGTCTATTGAACTGCCTGCGTCCCGGCGCACCTGAACCCTTCTGCGCCTGCGTCCCAGCGCACCTGAAACGCTTCGCTCCTGCGTCCCGGACGCACCTGAACCCTTACTGCACCTGCGTCCCTCCGGGAATAGATGATTTCAAGACTTCAGAAGTAACCCAGACAATCAGATCCACAGATCTGAACATGCGCCAAGAGATCTCGGTCCATTAATAGATTCGCCTTGATCAGATCTAGACCAGATCTCACCCCATAAGATATTCAACAAAGACATGCTCAAACCAAATGATCTCCTTTGCTTTATATAGGCAAGCTCCTCCTCAAATCAAGGAACAATACCACGAGCCGACACCTTAAAAACACAATACCGTCGGCTAGATACCAGGAGTAAATCACAAGAAACCCCCACGTGTGCTTTTCTCTGCCTTAAAAAGTGTGCACTGGGTGGACGTACCTTCTGAATGGCTGGACTGCGTCCCTGGACGCGGTCTATGCATGGATTACCTGCGGGTACGCACTTTCTGAAAGGTGTACCTGCGTCCTTCTTAAATTTTTCAATAAATTAAGAGCTGATCATCAATCTTTGCTGCTGACATGAAGAACAGTGATCTACCACCTGAATGGGTTGCCATCAAGGACAACACCTGAACCATAATGCCAACAATCTCCCCCTTTGGACTTGATGGCAACCTCATAATCTTCAGCTTCATTCTCCCCCTTTGACATCAAGGGCAAAGGGTATGCTCCCCCTAAGATCATGCTCCTCCTGAATATGAACCAGATCTGCAGCGACGAACCATAATCTACCATGAAAGAGATAGAGACATATTGCAGCAATTTCCAAGATCTCCTTCTGACCATCCTCCATAATGCCAACAATGCATTATGTGCTCCCCCTGAGCCTGTATCACCAATAAGAAGAGGTTCAACAATAAGATGATGCATCAACAACCCCCAGCTTTTGCCTGAGGTATTCAAAAGTGTCCCTGGGCAATGGTTTGGTGAAAATATCAGCAACTTGTTCCTTAGAAGGAACATACTCCAATTTGACCTTCTGTTCAAGTACTTGTTCCCAGAGAAAATGGTACTTGATTGGTATGTGCTTGGTTTTTGAATGCATAACAGGATTCTTTGAGATGCTGATTGCACTTGTGTTGTCACATAAGATAGGGATTGGTGGTGTACAAGTGATTTGAAAATCCTGCAATGTCTGCATCATCCAAAGGAGTTGGGTGCAACAAGATGCAGCAGCAACATATTCCGCTTCAGCTGTAGACAAGGCAATTGAACTCTGTTTCTTGCTGAACCAAGATACCAGTCTGGAACCCATAAAGAACGCACCACCACTTGTGCTTTTCCTGTCATCCACGCTTCCGGCCCAATCTGCATCTGTATAAGCATGAAGTGTAAGATCTGTATCTCTAGGATACCATAAGCCATAATTTTGAGTCCCTTGAAGATATTTGAAAATTCTCTTCACTGCCTGAAGATGAGTCTCTTTCGGATTTGCTTGAAATCTTCCAACTATTCCAACTGCATGCATGATGTCTGGTCGGGTACCTGTCAAATAAAGTAAACTTCCAATCATAGATCTGTAGGTTGGTTGATGTACTGCTGCAGATTCATCATTTGCACTGAGGCTACATCCTGTGACCATGGGTGTACATACTGGTTTTGCATCTTCCATGCCATATTTCTTCAAAATCTGTTTGAGATAAAAAGATTCCTTCTTCCTTTTGTTGGATTTGCAAACCAAGGAAATATGTCAGTTCTCCTAGTAAGGACATTTCAAATTCTTTCTGCATGACCGAGGCAAAGCTTTGACTCATAGCTTCTTCATTGCTGCCAAAAATAATGTCATCTACATACACAACAAGTATTAGCAATTTTTCATTTTCAACTTTTATATAAAGATTGCTATCTGCTGAACCTTTTGAGAACCCTTGTTGATGAAGATATTTGTCCAAGCGGTAGTACCAAGCCCTTGGAGCTTGTTTGAGACCATAGAGGGCCTTTTTCAATCTGCATACAAGGCTTGGATCATTTCCAAGAATAAACCCATCTGGCTGTTCAATGTACACTTCTTCTTCCAAGTCTCCATTCAGAAAGGCTGATTTCACGTCCATTTGAAATACTTTGAAGTTTTGAAAACTTGAGAGAGCAAGGAACATTCGGATGGCCTCAAGTCTTGCAACAGGAGCAAAAGTTTCTTCAAAGTCTATTCCTTCTTGCTGTGCGTACCCTTTACAAACAAGTCTGGCTTTGTTTCTAATTACTTCTCCATTTTCATTCAATTTGTTTTTGAAGACCCATTTTGTCCCGATAACATTCTTATCTTTTGGTCTAGGAACCAGCTCCCAAGTGTTGTTCTTTTCGATCTGCTCAAGTTCTTCATCCATTGCTTTCACCCAACATTCATCTTTGCATGCTTCTTTCACATTTTGTGGTTCAGTCGAGGAGAGTAATGCCAAATAGCTTGAGGCTTCTGCAACTGTTCTTCTAGTTTGTACACCTGCTTCTTTCTGTCCCATAATCTGAGATTCTGGATGGTTTTTCTGAACATATCTGGATGGAGTCTTTTCTTCTATTCTTGTTTGCTCCTCTGGTTCTTCTTGAGGTTCTTCTTCTTCATCATTCTGTCTTTGAGGGTAGCCTTCATCTTCTTCGATATCTTCCTGATGTACTTGCCTAGGAATGTATCCCTTCTCATCAACCACCACATCAATGCTGTCAACAATTCTGCCAAGTCTTTTATTGTAGCACTTGTATGCTTTGCTATGTGGAGAGTAACCAAGAAGAATGCCTTCATCTGCTCTAGGTTCAAGTTTGCCAAGCTGCTCATCAGTATTCTTGATATAGCATTTGCTCCCAAAGATTTTGAAGTGCTTTACCGAAGGAGTTTTACCACTCCAGAGCTCATGAGGAGTTTGAGTGCTGTTTACCCGGACATTTTTTTTGTTGAGAATAATAACTGCAACATGTGCAGCTTCACCCCAGAAAGTTGCGGGAGTTCCTGATTCATCAAGCATAGCACGAGCCATTTGTTGGATTGTTCTGTTCATTCTTTCCACAACTCCATTTTGCTGGGGAGTTCTTGCTGTAGAGAATTCTCTTCTTATCCCATGTTCTTCACAGAAATCGAAAAATTCATTTGAAGTAAATTCCCCACCTCTGTCGGATCTGAGGCACTTAATTTTGTGACCTGATTCATTTTCAACCAAGGCTTTGAAGGATTTGAATTTTTCGAATGCTTCATCTTTGTGCTTCATAAGTCCTAACCAAACAAACCTGGAGAAATCGTCAATGAATAATATCAAGTATTCTTCTCCTCGAGGTGTCCTTTTTCTGAAAGGACCGCATGTATCTGTATGTACTAGCTCAAGAGGCATGCTAGCTGATCCTTCTTTCTCTGGAAAGTTAGTTCTGGTTTGTTTTCCAAACTGACATTATTTGCATATGGTGTTGTCAGGAATTTTGATATCTGGAAGATCGCGAACTGCCTGATATTTGCATGCTTTCCTTATTTGTGAGAAGCTTAGATGTCCCAACCTTCGATGCCATAACCAGTGCTCTTCATCCTTGCTTAGATAGCATTGTTGTTGTCCTTCTTCAAATATGTACAGATTATTTGGAGTTCTTTTTCCTTTGAGCACTGTTTTACCTGTATCAAGATCACGAACAAGACATCCATTTGATCTGAATATAACCTCGGTTCTTTGATCACACATCTGGCTGACACTTAGTAGATTATGCTTCAATCCATCAACATACAAAACATTTCCAGCCTTGACATTTTCTTTGAAGGAGCAATACCTTTTCCTTTTATAGTTGCAGGAGTATCATTTCCAAAAGAGACTTTCTTTCCCTTTTCTAAAGTAGAATAAGACTCAAGTTTTTCTTTATCACCTGTCATATGCTTCGAACATCCACTGTCAATGTACCATAGATTTTCCTGTCCCTCTGCATAAAATGCTATCCCACATCTTTCTGTTTGAGGTTCCTTTATTCTCCATGTTTTGGTGCTTGAGGCTTGTTCCTTTTTCTGCTCTTGTTCCTTTCTCTCCTGAAACCTGCTCCTGCATTCAGAGTCTTCATGACCAAAATTATTGCAAATGGAACATTCAACTTCATTTTCAAGAGCCGAAAAGTTGTTATAGGTCCTTTCTGTAATCCCCGTCATACTTCTTTGTTTTTGAGATTCCCTAGTCATGATCGTTTTATATGCAACACATTGAGCTGCTTTGTGACCAAAGTTATGGCAAGAAAAGCATTGTCCATTGAAGAAGCTTCTGCGGTTATTGAATCTACCTGCCAACTGATTGTAATTTCTATTTTCATCTATTCTTGAACCAAACTGAGAAGATTTTACCTGTGGCTGGTTGTAGCTTTTGTTCACCCTTAAGATGGATTGCCCCTGATAGTTTCTGTTTGTATTTCGTCCCTGCTTTACCTGATTATCTTCATTGTTCTTCTGCTCATTTCTTCTTGCCGCATCAAGATAACTTTTTGAGGTGGATGCTTGAGAGGTTTCTCCATTATAACCCAAACCTGTCTTGTTTAGAGGAGACCGCTGCACATTGATAATCTCATCCAAAGTTTCAGATCCTTTGACAAACTTAAGATTAATAGCTTTTGTTTTCTAAATTTCTTTTCTGAGACCAACAATTTCACCTTCTAGTTTTTCAAGATGTTTTTCCTTTTCATCAATTTGAAATTGTAGAGTATCAATGATCACATTCTTTTCTTCTATACATCTCTTGAGTCTAGTAATTTCATCATAGAGGTTATTCACATCTACAGCATCCTCATAATCATCATCTTCAAATGCCATTAACAACTTATATTTATTACCTTGTTCATCTTCATCACTGTTTGATAAACCATCACTATCTTCATGGGTGTAGTAGCTTTTCTTATTTGCACTTTGTTTCTTGTTCCATCTAGCAGGTTCCTTTCCTTTATCCTTATAGGGACATTTTGCAGCATAATGACCTACTCTTCCACAAGCAAATCATTTGAAAGGTAGCTTACCTCTGAACCTTCCAGAACCCCTTTGAAGATTTCTGACAAAATTTGATTCTTCTTCCTCTTCTTCTGGAACATGGCTTGCTTCATAATAATCTTCTTTGCCTGATGCCTTGAAAGCAGCTTCCCTTCTATCTGATGGACCTCCCTTTCTCATTTCATAAGCAGTTAGAATTCCATGTAGCTGAGACATAGTGAGAATTCGGAGATTTTCCTTTTCTTCTATTGCAGACACTTTAGATTCAAACTTGGGGGACAATGATCTTAGAACCTTTTCAATTACTGTAGCCTCTTTTATTTCTTCACCCAAATTTTTCATACAATTAACAAACTCATCTACCCGAAGAAAATAATTAGCCACACTTTCATCATTATACATCTTGAGAGTCTCATACTGAATCCTGAGAGTTTGAAGTTTAGCACGCTTTACCTGTTCATCTCCTTCATAGCTTGTGACCATTTTGTCCCATATCTCTTTTGCGGATTTGAAGTGCATTACCTTCATGAATTCTGTTTGGGATATACTTCCTAATAGAGTACTGACTGCTTTCGCATTTGTTTCATACTTCTTCTTCTCTGCTGCATCTGTAGGAGTAGCTGAAGGAAAAGCGTAGCCTGTTTCTACAATGTCCCAAACTTCTGTACCAAGAGATTGAAGATATGCAGTAACTCTTACCTTCCAATAATTGAAGTTTGTCCCATCAAAAACGGGTGGCCTGATTGATGCTTCTCTCTCGTAGTTGCTCATGATGAACGATCTACCTTCAAGCGATCAAGCTTCTCTGAAGGACCTACTCTGATACCAATTGTTGGAAATAATACTGAGAGGGGGGGGGTGAATCAGTATTATATAATTCGTTTAATAAATCTTCTTTATTTGTTCTTTGAATTATTTTTGCATGTCAGTACCATAAAATAATGAACATGAACAAAAGAAACAGATAGTCACACCAAAGAACACAAGATGTAAGGTGGAAACCCAATGTGGGAGAAAACCACATGCTGCAATATGTCTCTATCTTCTTTCAAATTAGAAACTCCTTTTACAATGGTTTTGTACTGGTGCAGTCCTTTACTAGTACGCAGGCTGCAACCTGCAGAGAGCTACAACTCTCTCTCGTTTTCCAGTCTCTCCTGGAAGGGAGCTACAACCCCTTACTTCTTTTCATACAAGGACCACTTTTCATAAATTTTCAAACTGGATCCATAAGAATCAATTGATCATCAAGTGTAAGAGAATTACCCAATCAACTGTAGTAACCAGATCAACAATAATAGGACCAAACTCAGAACACAACAGTGATAAACAAAGATTTTAAGAGAAGGAAGCACCCTACTCAACTGCTAGCCTGAGTCCGGACTCACCCTGCTCAACTGCTAGCCTGAGTCCCGGACTCACCCTGCTCAACTGCTGGCTTGAGTCCCTGGACGTACCCTGCTCAACTGCTAGCCTGCGTCCCGGACGCATCCTGCTCAACTGCTAGCCTACGTCCCTCGCACTGAGTCTATTGAACTGCCTGCGTCCCGGCGCACCTGAACCCTTCTGCGCCTGCGTCCCGGCGCACCTGAAACGCTTCGCTCCTGCGTCCCGGACGCACCTGAACCCTTACTGCACTTGCGTCCCTCCGGGCATAGATGATTTCAAGACTTCAGAAGTAACCCAGACAATCAGATCCACAGATCTGAACATGCGCCAAGAGATCTCGGTCCATTAATAGATTTGCCTTGATCAGATCTAGACCAGATCTCACCCCATAAGATATTCAACAAAGACATGCTCAAACCAAATGATCTCCTTTGCTTTATATAGGCAAGCTCCTCCTCAAATCAAGGAACAATACCACGAGCCGACACCTTAAAAACACAATACCGTCGGCTAGATACCAGGAGTAAATCACAAGAAACCCCCACGTGTGCTTTTCTCTGCCTTAAAAAGTGTGCACTGGGTGGACGCACCTTCTGAACGGCTGGACTGCGTCCCTGGACGCGGTCTATGCATGGATTACCTGCGGGTACGCACTTTCTGAAAGGTGTACCTGCGTCCTTCTTAAATTTTTCAATAAATTAAGAGCTGATCATCAATCTTTGCTACTGACATGAAGAACAGTGATCTACCACCTGAATGGGTTGCCATCAAGGACAACACCTGAACCATAATGCCAACAATCTCCCCCTTTGGACTTGATGGAAACCTCATAATCTTCAGCTTCATTCTCCCCCTTTGACATCAAGGGCAAAGGGTATGCTCCCCCTAAGATCATGCTCCTCCTGAATATGAACCAGATCTGCAGCGACGAACCATAATCTACCATGAAAGAGATAGAGACATATTGCAGCAATTTCCAAGATCTCCTTCTGACCATCCTCCATAATGCCAACAATGCATTATGTGCTCCCCCTGAGCCTGTATCACCAATAAGAAGAGGTTCAACAATAAGATGATGCATCAACAAGCCCCAGCTTTTGCCTGAGGTATTCAAAAGTGTCCCTGGGCAATGGTTTGGTGAAAATATCAGCAACTTGTTCCTTAGAAGGAACATACTCCAATTTGACCTTCTATTCAAGTACTTGTTCCCGGAGAAAATGGTACTTGATTGGTATGTGCTTGGTTTTTGAATGCATAACAAGATTCTTTGAGATGCTGATTGCACTTGTGTTGTCACATAAGATAGGGATTGGTGGTGTATAAGTGATTTGAAAATCCTGTAATGTCTGCATCATCCAAAGGAGTTGGGTGCAACAAGATGCAGCAGCAACATATTCCGCTTCAGCTGTAGACAAGGCAATTGAACTCTGTTTCTTGCTGAACCAAGATACCAGTCTGGAACCCATAAAGAACGCACCACCACTTGTTCTTTTCCTGTCATCCACGCTTCCGGCCCAATCTGCATCTGTATAAGCATGAAGTGTAAGATCTGTATCTCTAGGATACCATAAGCCATAATTTTGAGTCCCTTGAAGATATTTGAAAATTCTCTTCACTGCCTGAAGATGAGTCTCTTTCGGATTTGCTTGAAATCTTCCAACTATTCCAACTGCATGCATGATATCTGGTCGGGTACCTGTCAAATAAAGTAAACTTCCAATCATATATCTATCGGTTGGTTGATGTACTGCTGCAGATTCATCATTTGCACTGAGGCTACATCCTGTGACCATGGGTGTACATACTGGTTTTGCATCTTCCATGCCATATTTCTTCAAAATCTGTTTGAGATAAAAAGATTCCTTCTTCCTTTTGTTGGATTTGCAAACCAAGGAAATATGTCAGTTCTCCTAGTAAGGACATTTCAAATTCTTTCTGCATGACCGAGGCAAAGCTTTGACTCATAGCTTCTTCATTGCTGCCAAAAATAATGTCATCTACATACACAACAAGAATTAGAAATTTTTCATTTTCAACTTTTATATAAAGATTGCTATCTGCTGAACCTTTTGAGAACCCTTGTTGATGAAGATATTTGTCCAAGCGGTAGTACCAAGCCCTTGGAGCTTGTTTGAGACCATAGAGGGCCTTTTTCAATCTGCATACGAGGCTTGGATCATTTCCAAGAATAAACCCATCTGGCTGTTCAATGTACACTTCTTCTTCCAAGTCTCCATTTAGAAAGGCTGATTTCACGTCCATTTGAAATAATTTGAAGTTTTGAAAACTTGAGAGAGCAAGGAACATTCGGATGGCCTCAAGTCTTGCAACAGGAGCAAAAGTTTCTTCAAAGTCTATTCCTTCTTGCTGTGCGTACCCTTTACAAACAAGTCTGGCTTTGTTTCTAATTACTTCTCCATTTTCATTCAATTTGTTTTTGAAGACCCATTTTGTCCCGATAACATTCTTAACTTTTGGTCTAGGAACTAGCTCCCAAGTGTTGTTCTTTTCGATCTGCTCAAGTTCTTCATCCATTGCTTTCACCCAACATTCATCTTTGCATGCTTCCGTCACATTTTGTGGTTCAGTCGAGGAGAGTAATGCCAAATAGCTTGAGGCTTCTGCAACTGTTCTTCTAGTTTGTACACCTGCTTCTTTCTGTCCCATAATCTGAGATTCTGGATGGTTTTTCTGAACATATCTGGATGAAGTCTTTTCTTCTATTCTTGTTTGCTCCTCTGGTTCTTCTTGAGGTTCTTCTTCTTCATCATTCTGTATTTGAGGGTAGCCTTCATCTTCTTCGATATCTTCCTGATGTACTTGCCTAGGAATGTATCCCTTCTCATCAACCACCACATCAATGCTGTCAACAATTCTGCCAAGTCTTTTATTGTAGCACTTGTATGCTTTGCTATGTGGAGAGTAACCAAGAAGAATGCCTTCATCTGCTCTAGGTTCAAGTTTGCCAAGCTGCTCATCAGTATTCTTGATATAGCATTTGCTCCCAAAGATTTTGAAGTGCTTACCGAAGGAGTTTTACCACTCCAGAGCTCATGAGGAGTTTGAGTGCTGTTTACCCGGACATTTGTTTTGTTGAGAATAATAACCGCAACATGTGCAGCTTCACCCCAGAAAGTTGCGGGAGTTCCTGATTCATCAAGCATAGCACGAGCCATTTGTTGGATTGTTCTGTTCATTCTTTCCACAACTCCATTTTGCTGGGGAGTTCTTGCTGTAGAGAATTCTCTTCTTATCCCATGTTCTTCACAGAAATCGAAAAACTCATTTGAAGTAAATTCCCCACCTCTGTCGGATCTGAGGCACTTAATTTTGTGACCTGATTCATTTTCAACCAAGGCTTTGAAGGATTTGAATTTTTCGAATGCTTCATCTTTGTGCTTCATAAGTCCTAACCAAACAAACCTGGAGAAATCGTCAATGAATAATATCAAGTATTCTTCTCCTCGAGGTGTCCTTTTTCTGAAAGGACCGCATGTATCTGTATGTACTAGCTCAAGAGGCATGCTAGCTGATCCTTCTTTCTCTGGAAAGTTAGTTCTGGTTTGTTTTCCAAACTGACATTATTTGCATATGGTGTTGTCAGGAATTTTGATATCTGGAAGATCGCGAACTGCCTGATATTTGCATGCTTTCCTTATTTGTGAGAAGCTTAGATGTCCCAACCTTCGATGCCATAACCAGTGCTCTTCATCCTTGCTTAGATAGCATTGTTGTTGTCCTTCTTCAAATATGTACAGATTATTTGGAGTTCTTTTGCCTTTGAGCACTGTTTTACCTGTATCAAGATCACGAACAAGACATCCATTTGATCTGAATATAACCTCGGTTCTTTGATCACACATCTAGCTGACACTTAGTAGATTATGCTTTAATCCATCAACATACAAAACATTTCCAGCCTTGACATTTTCTTTTAAAGGAGAAATACCTTTTCCTTTTATAGTTGCAGGAGTATCATTTCCAAAAGAGACTTTCTTTCCCTTTTCTAAAGTAGAATAAGACTCAAGTTTTTCTTTATCACCTGTCATATGCTTCGAACATCCACTGTCAATGTACCATATATTTTCCTGTCCCTCTGCATAAAATGCAATCCCACATCTTTCTGTTTGAGGTTCCTTTATTCTCCATGTTTTGGTGCTTGAGGCTTGTTCCTTTCTCTCCTGAAACCTGCTCCTGCATTCAGAGTCTTCATGACCAAAATTATTGCAAATGGAACATTCAACTTCATTTTCAAGAGCCGAAAAGTTGTTATAGGTCCTTTTTGTAATCCCCGTCATACTTCTTTGTTTTTGAGCTTCCCTAGTCATGATCGTTTTATATGCAACACATTGAGCTGCTTTGTGACCAAAGTTATGGCAAGAAAAGCATTGTCCATTGAAGAAGCTTCTGCGGTTATTGAATCTACCTGCCAACTGATTGTAATTTCTATTTTCATCTATTCTTGAACCAAACTGAGAAGATTTTACCTGTGGCTGGTTGTAGCTTTTGTTCACCCTTAAGATGGATTGCCCCTGATAGTTTCTGTTTGTATTTCGTCCCTGCTTTACCTGATTATCTTCATTGTTCTTCTGCTCATTTCTTCTTGCCGCATCAAGATAAATTTTTGAGGTGGATGCTTGAGAGGTTTCTCCATTATAACCCAAACCTGTCTTGTTTAGAGGAGACCGCTGCACATTGATAATCTCATCCAAAGTTTCAGATCCTTTGACAAACTTAAGATTAATAGCTTTTGTTTTCTCAATTTCTTTTCTGAGACCAACAATTTCACCTTCTAGTTTTTCAAGATGTTTTTCCTTTTCATCAATTTGAAATTGTAGAGTATCAATGATCACATTCTTTTCTTCTATACATCTCTTGAGTCTAGTAATTTCATCATAGAGGTTATTCACATCTACAGCATCCTCATAATCATCATCTTCAAATGCCATTAACAACTTATATTTATTACCTTGTTCATCTTCATCACTGTTTGATAAACCATCACTATCTTCATGGGTGTAGTAGCTTTTCTTATTTGCACTTTGTTTCTTGTTCCATCTAGCAGGTTCCTTTCATTTATCCTTATAGGGACATTTTGCAGCATAATGACCTACTCTTCCACAAGCAAATCATTTGAAAGGTAGCTTACCTCTGAACCTTCTAGAACCCCTTTGAAGATTTATGACAAAATTTGATTCTTCTTCCTCTTCTTCTGGAACATGGCTTGCTTCATAATAATCTTCTTTGCCTGATGCCTTGAAAGCAGCTTCCCTTCTATCTGATGGACCTCCCTTTCTCATTTCATAAGCAGTTAGAATTCCATGTACCTGAGACATAGTGAGAATTCGGAGATTTTCCTTTTCTTCTATTGCAGACACTTTAGATTCAAACCTCGGGGACAATGATCTTAGAACCTTTTCAATTACTGTAGCCTCTTTTATTTCTTCACCCAATTTTTTCATACAATTAACAATCTCATCTACCCGAAGAAAATAATTAGCCACACTTTCATCATTATACATCTTGAGAGTCTCATACTGAATCCTGAGAGTTTGAAGTTTAGCACGCTTTACCTGTTCATCTCCTTCATAGCTTGTGACCATTTTGTCCCATATCTCTTTTGCGGATTTGAAGTGCATTACCTTCATGAATTCTGTTTGGGATATACTTCCTAATAGAGTACTGACTGCTTTCGCATTTGTTTCATACTTCTTCTTCTCTGCTGCATCTGTAGGAGTAGCTGAAGGAAAAGCGTAGCCTGTTTCTACAATGTCCCAAACTTCTGTACCAAGAGATTGAAGATATGCAGTAACTCTTACCTTCCAATAATTGAAGTTTGTCCCATCAAAAACAGGTGGCCTGATTGATGCTTCTCTCTCGTAGTTGCTCATGATGAACGATCTACCTTCAAGCGATCAAGCTTCTCTGAAGGACCTGCTCTGATACCAATTGTTGGAAATAATACTGAGAGGGGGGGGGGGGGGTGAATCAGTATTATATAATTCGTTTAATAAATCTTCTTTATTTGTTCTTTGAATTATTTTTGCATGTCAGTACCATAAAATAATGAACATGAACAAAAGAAACAGATAGTCACACCAAAGAACACAAGATGTAAGGTGGAAACCCAATGTGGGAGAAAACCACATGCTGCAATATGTCTCTATCTTCTTTCAAATTGGAAACTCCTTTTACAATGGTTTTGTACTGGTGCAGTCCTTTACCAGTACGCAGGCTGCAACCTGCAGAGAGCTACAACTCTCTCTCGTTTTCCAGTCTCTCCTGGAAGGGAGCTACAACCCCCTACTTCTTTTCATACAAGGACCACTTTTCATAAATTTTCAAACTGGATCCATAAGCATCAATTGATCATCAAGTGTAAGAGAATTACCCAATCAACTGTAGTAACCAGATCAACAATAATAGGACCAAACCCAGAACACAACAGTGATAAACAAAGATTTTAAGAGAAGGAAGCACCCTGCTCAACTGCTAGCCTGAGTCCGGACTCACCCTGCTCAACTGCTAGCCTGAGTCCCGGACTCACCCTGCTCAACTGCTGGCCTGAGTCCCTGGACGCACCCTGCTCAACTGCTAGCCTGCGTCCCGGACGCACCCTGCTCAACTGCTAGCCTGCGTCCCTCGCACTGAGTCTATTGAACTGCCTGCGTCCCGGCGCACCTGAACCCTTCTGCGCCTGCGTCCCGGCGCACCTGAAACGCTTCGCTCCTGCGTCCCGGACGCACCTGAACCCTTACTGCACCTGCGTCCCTCCGGGCATAGATGATTTCAAGACTTCAGAAGTAACCCAGACAATCAGATCCACAGATCTGAACATGCGGCAAGAGATCTCGGTCCATTAATAGATTCGCCTTGATCAGATCGAGACCAGATCTCACCCCATAAGATATTCAACAAAGACATGCTCAAACCAAATGATCTCCTTTGCTTTATATAGGCAAGCTCCTCCTCAAATCAAGGAACAATACCACGAGCCGACACCTTAAAAACACAATACCGTCGGCTAGATACCAGGAGTAAATCACAAGAAACCCCCACGTGTGCTTTTCTCTGCCTTAAAAAGTGTGCACTGGGTGGACGCACCTTCTGAACGACTAGACTGCGTCCCTGGACGCGGTCTATGCATGGATTACCTGCGGGTACGCACTTTCTGAAAGGTGTACCTGCGTCCTTCTTAAATTTTTCAATAAATTAAGAGCTGATCATCAATCTTTGCTGCTGACATGAAGAACAGTGATCTACCACCTGAATGGGTTGCCATCAAGGACAACACCTGAACCATAATGCCAACAGGAAGAAGTTTGACAAATCGAAAGTGCAATGCTTTCATTGTCATGAAGTGGGCCATGATGCTATGAATTTTCCACAAAAGAAATCCAAGAAGGGATCTTTGAAGGGATCTGATGGTGAGGCACTGGCCTCACAGTTTGAGTTGGATTTCTCTCTCATTGCATGCATGGTTTCATCCATGGTGGGATGTGTTTGGTACCTAGGCAGTGGATCTTCATTCCACATGTCAGGTGACAAGAATTTTTTCAGTACCTTAGAGGAGAAGGATCTCCAGATGCAGATCGAGATGGGAGATGATGGAAAGTACCATGTTTCAGGTGAAGGTATGGTTGTGTTTCAGAGGGAGCATGGAGCTCTTCTCACCCTAACTGATGTAAAGTATGTACCAGGTCTGAAGAAGAATCTTGTGTTCATTACTATGCTAGAAGATAAAGGCTATGATGTAGTCTTTAGTAAAGGAAAGGTATTCCTGAGGCATATCAGCACTGGACAGACTAAGCGAATCAAGATTCAAGTAAATAATCTCTACAAACTGGAGGTCGATGACTGTGCTACATTGAGTTCCAAAGCTGAGATGGTGTAGAGCGAAGACGTTGGCGATCTATGGCATAGAAGATTGGGACACTTGCACCATGGATCCCTGAAGATCATGCAGCAGATTTCTACTGGACTTCCCAAGGGAAAACAGGAGCATACAGATACATGCAAAGGTTGTACCTTGGGTAAGTATGCGAAATCTTCCTTTCTAGATCGAGACAGTAGAGTTGGAGCAATCCTGAGTGAGCAATCCTAGAGCGAGTTCACTCAGATGTTTGTGGACCATTCTCTATAGCCTCCACTGCTAAACAAAGATACTATGTTATATTTATTGATGATTTTTCTCGTAGATGCTGGATCTACTTTATGCAAAAGAAGGATCAACCCTTCTTGGGGTTTTGTGAGTTTAAAGCCTTGGCAGAGAAAGAATTTGGAAAGAAAATAAAATCCTTGCGTAGTGACAATGGTGGAGAGTATGTCTCCCAAGAGTTTAAGGACTTCTGCGTTGCATAATGAATTAAACAGGAGTTGATGACACCCCATAACCCACAGCAGAATGGGGAGGCAAAAAGAAGAACATATCGATTGTGGGAGCAACTCGAGTGATGTTGCATGAACAAAGCCTACCACTGCATTTGTGGGTTGAGGCATGCAATACAGTAGTATACTTGTAGAACAGAAGCCCGCACTGTATACTGGGAATGAAGACACCTATGGAGGAATTTTCCGAGAAGCGACCAGACGTGAGTCACTTCTGAATATTTGGATCATCGGTTTACTGCCATGTGACCAAAGATTACCAGAAGAAGCTAGATCCAAAAGCTGAGTTGGGAATACTTATGGGGTACACGGATACACCCCACAACTATTGGGTGTTCTTGCCTACCTGTCAGAGGACAGTGGTACGCAAAAATATGGAGTTCGACAAGCAGAAAGCCATGCGAGTATCACATGAGAGGGAGCTCAAGTTGCATGCAGATGAGGAACTTTCAGTTCCTAAGGAGGAGGAGCCTCAGATTGATGTGGAGCAGCTGCATGCAGAGGATTCGGGAGTGGAGACATCCACTCATGTGGAGACTTCCAGAGATGCATGGAAACACTCAAGGGAAGCTGATAGGTTGATGCTGGATGCGCAGGAGAATGTGGGACAACCATCTTCTCAGCGCAGACAGAGGAGGTCACCTGAGCGGTACACTGGTTTCATGGCCCTAGTTGGGGAGTGTGTAGAGTCCGAGTCTTCTTCATTCGAGGAGGCAATGTAGCAACCAGTTTGGGTTGATGCAATGGTGGAGGAGTACGACTCCATCATTTGGAACTGTGTTTGGGATGTTGTCCCAAGACCTCAGGACAAGTCACTGGTGAGTTCTAGATGGATTTACAAGGTAAAGAAGGCAGTGATGGCAGTGTTGAGAAACATAAGGCAAGGTTTGTTGTCCTTGGTTTCTCACAGGTCGAGGGGATCGACTACGATGAGACCTTTGCTCCTGTAGCAAGGTACTCATCTATCAGATCAATGTTGGCACTATCATCTCAGAAGGGTTGGAAGATCCATTAGATGGACGTGAAGACAACATTCCTCAATGGGAAGGTTGAGGAGGAGGTGTACATTGAGCAGCCAAAAGGTTTCGAGACCTTCGATCATGAGTTGCATGTGTGCCGACTCAAGAGGGCTTTGTATAGGCTGAAGCAAGCACCTCATTCTTGGTACACCAGGATCGACAACTATTTCACTGGGTTGGGCTTCACCAAGAGTGAAGTAGATGCTAACCTTTACCACATCATGGTAGAAGGTAAGCGATTGATCATTCTTCTTTATATTGATGATCTGATTTTGACAGGTGATGATAAGCTGATCCAGTCTTGCAAGGAGGACCTTGCAAGAGAGTTTGAAATGAAATACATGGGTCTTATGCACTATTTTCTAGGCATGGAGGTGTGGTAGAAAGATGGGGAAGTTTTTGTGTCTCAAGGCAAGTATGCTAATGAGATACTCAAGCAGTTCCACATGGAGAAGTGCAAGCCCATGCAAACTCCTCTAGTTGGGAACTGGAGGAAGGAGGATGCTACTTCAGGTGAGGTAGTAGCTACTACTATTTATCGACAACTTGTGGGTTCACTTATGTATCTGGTGAACACATTACTAGACTTATGCTTTGCGGTGAACTAGCTGAGTCAAGCTATGGTTCAACCTACCAAGCTGTTTTGGAAGGTAGTGAAGCATGTGCTGAGATACCTCAGAGGCACATCTCAGTATGGATTTTGGTACAGACGGATAGAGGGAGTGAAGCTTCAGGGCTTTAAAAATGTGAATTGGGCAGGGAGTCCATTAGACCGGAAGAGCACTTCTGGAGGAATCTTCAACCTTGGTTCAGCTGCAATTTCCTGGTACAACAGGAAACAGAGGTCAGTTGCACTTAGCTTAGCAGAGGTTGAATACATGGCTGCTAGTCAGGATGCATGTGAGGCCATTTGGATGCAAAAGATTCTAGTGGGATTGTTTAGTTAGAGGATGGATCCAACCATGATCTACTGCGATAATCAAAGTTGTATCAAACTCTCTGAGAATCTAGTTTTTCATGATAGGTCCAAGCACATTGATATCCGGTATCACCATCTTTGAGATTGTGTGGTCAATAGGATCATGTTGTTGCTGTATGATTCGACCGAGGAACATGATGCAGATATTTTAATGAAGGCATTGTCAAAATTCAAGTTCGAGTTCCACAGAGACAAGATTGGGGTTACTGATAATCCCTTTCTTGTTGAGAGGGAGTGTTGAAAATAGCAACAAGAAATGTTAAATATAGAAGTGCTGAAAATAGCATTTCAGGATACCTTCCTATTTTAGTTAGTCCCTGAACTAAAATAGAGAAGTAATATTCAAATTTGATCTTAGCAGCTATTTGTAAAATAATTAATTAATTCATCTTGAGTTAATTAGTTGTAGAAAATCAAACATGAAGTCTATGTGAGGACATGCAACATTTATCCCATTAATTGAGGAATTTATCCCTTAGTTAAAGAGATAAGGATGAGTCGTAATTAGTTAGCTCAGTTAACTGAGTTAAGTCCAGTTAGACTAGTTCAAATAGTTTGCTGAACTAATTGTGAGTTCAATTAGTTAACACATGCATGCATGTAACTGCTGCACTTCAGATAACTGAATATTCTCTCATAAATAACTCATGCATGCTAGTTCAGACAAAGACCCAGTTGAGATCAGATGATGGGACAATGTACTATCAGTTGCAGGAATATTCCATGGAGGATATCTCTTGCATGCAGAAGGAATTCATTCCTTGGAGATTACACAACTACTTTTGGCTTTGGTGAGTGTGTGATAAGGCCAATTCGCATAGGTGGAAGCATTGGACCCCAAGGAAAACTGTGCAAGGAAATAGGAGGCTTGGAGGGCTAAGGGAAGGCATATCTTGTGTCTATTCAATCTGTGAACTGTATTGTTCAATTGCAGAGAGAGCATGATAGCTTGTGAGTTGATTATTTGTGTAATCTGAACATATTTCCACTTGTATGATAATATAGAGATCAGGGTTTTTAGCTGAGGTTTTCCCCAAAGTATTCTTCTGTGTTCATGTGTGATTGATTTCTCTTCATCTATTATATGTGTTCTATTTGATCTTTCTCATAATCAATTAAGCTTCCTCAAGTTTGTTGTAGAAGTAGATCTTGTATTTTGCTTTAGGATATTGCATAATTTGTTGATCTATAGTGGGAATTTCTACACTTTAAGTAGTTTAGTCACTTCTTTTGATGTTAGAAAATTATATATTACAGATAAATGGAACACATAAAATATATTGCAAAAATATAAAAACATAAAAGACATAAAACAATAGAGACACAGATATACGTGGTTCACCCAATTTGGGTTATGTCAACGGGAAACAGCCAGTCCTTCCTTTTATATTATCCAACAAACTTAAGAGATACAACCTACAGTAGATCCGCTATAATTCCCTCTCCGCTCTCACACAATCTGCTCTCTCTTTCTCATTTAGAATATAGATCTACATAGAAGCAATACAATTCCCTCATATATAGCGAGGGGTTTCCTTCTAGGGAAAAGACCTTAAATTAAACATAACTTATATCGTAAAATATTCGCCTAATGAACGACCTAGATTGACTACAAAATTACAACATTTTACAAGGTAATTTTACATCTATTTTTAGCTTCGGGGGAACTGCCCCTGATCCCCCGCCAGGGGGGGGATCTTAAAGATCGCTGCCACTCCCCTCGGACCCCCCTTGCAGTGCAAATATTACGAGTGGAGTTTCCACCACATTCTGAACTAGGGTCCAATGCAGTGATACCTCTGAATAAAGAAGATAATCAGGCTCCACACCCAACATTTGATTGGAGTCGACTGGAAGAATATCGTCTTCCATCTTATGTGCCTTTCCAGATTATAGTACAAGCTTACCATACGGCCATACCTAGAACAATCATAGACGAGGGCACATATGTTAGCATCCTGTCCTCAACTACTTGGCAAGCTTTAGGTTCTCTTCAGCTTGTCCCTGTCACCTATAATATGTTAGCTTTTAACAGAGGAACCAGTCAATCGTTAGGTATCCTTCCTAAGTTACCTATTACTTTGGGAGGAAATACGGTCTATATAGACATGATGGTTATCCAAGGCCCTTTATATTTTAATCTACTCCTTGGCTATGACTATGTTTATGTCATGGGAGCTCTTGTTCTTCCCTCTTTTGAGTGGTGTGTTTCCTGCATGAAGGAAACATTGTGATCGTTGATCAGCTTACATTTATTGGTCCTAAATCAACTCCCACTCAACCATCATCCTTAATTGGTTCTTATGTGCAAGCAATATCTTCCCCGCCATAGGTTAATTATGTGACCACTTGTTCCATGCTCGCATCTATTGATGATCTAGTAGGTGATGTAGTACACCATGTAATAGGGGAATTGGAGCTCATTTTTTCATTTGGATCCCTGGACATGTATCCCTTCCAAAGTGTTGTTCTCCAGTATGATGAAAACATCTTGGAAGCCATGGCCTCTTTTGGTTTTTGATCACGACCACGGAGCAGAGTTCCATGTCTTGTGTTAAGCTACTTGTTGGACACCTAATCCTAAATGGGTTAGTGTGGAAGCCGAATGGAAAAAAGGAGTCCAAGAGACCTTGGGATGTGAAACCCAACGGTCACTACATGTACTATAAATGTAAACCATTTGTTAATAAAATCGTACCGCATGTTTTATCTTTCATATTGTCCTTGCTATCCATGTGTGTTTAACATGGTATCAGAGCAGGCGTATTCCTGCCCTGCATAATTAATTTGAGCCATTTGTTTTATGGCCTCTCTGTGTAGTTTATTTCTGCCATAAACTTCATGAATATTTATTCAGCTAAATTTTAGCTGCAACCTGTTAATACCGCTGCTGGTCTCTGCTCCTCCATATAATTAGCTGCTCCTGACACTGCATGCGCTACCTCTTGAGAATTTTCTGCCTGAAATGCGCTGCTGACTGACATCTCTGACCCCTGTCTGCCATATTCCTTACCTGCGCTCTCAGAAAATGAACGATATGCGTTGTTATGTTAATGGATCTGATATGGAGGATTTTACTTAAGTTTCCATGATTAGCTGTGGCTGAAGAAAATTTGTCTAAAACTTGCATTGTGGTATCAGAGCGCACCAGCGCTGCCTCTGCTGTGGTGGTCTGACATGGTTTCATGCAGTATGCTCACTGCCGGGCTCTCTGTCCCTCTGTCCACTCTCTAAACTTTGCGCATAGACCAGTCCACCCAGCCTGACATGGTATTACGCCTCTGACATCGTATTACGCCTCTGGCAACCAAAACAGGTATACCCACCATCGATTTATCAATTTTATTCAGCTCAGAATGTGACCTAAACAGCTCGGCTTCTCTCTTCCTGGCCTGGCCTCTTCATACGATTCATCTCCCACGCTTTTGCGAACATAGACACAATCCAGTCCTACGTTCACATCATCCATAAGCCCTTTAGTAAACTCGTCGATTACAGGGACAACGGCCAGAGTTCTTTCGCCGTTTTTGTCCACCGGTTAGATAAACCGCCACGTTTCTCTTTCACAATATTTGTTATCATCCTGCGCTCTCATTCTCTGCCATTATCTGCGCTCTCTGTCCATAAACGTTCGCTGTTGTGACATGGCAGAACTGACACCTTCTCCGGTTATTTTCTTGTTTCGCACCGATTGCTAGTAATTCTGGCCACACCATCTATGACAAACGTGCTGAAACATTGACACGGGACCACAACGGAAAATGTTGCGAAGCCTCCCATACATCGATAGTTCCTCGTAAGTCTTCCCAATTCTTGTTTTCTTCGGGGGACCTTTCCTTCTCCTCCCCATATTCATGTTCATTCTTCTCTTCAACGAAAAAAAATTGGAAGCTTTCAGAATGCAGTTGGTTTGCCATATGTTACTGTTGTGGCCTGTTTCCGTATTCGCGCTTGTTCAGAAGTAGAGAACTCTCGTTGGCGAAGGAAAGTATTCTCGTCTCGCATCGCTTGTTAGTGACTTGTTCCAAGGGCTAATGTCAAGCACTGGAATGCGTTGATGGATTATGAGGATCTTAAATATATGAATGATGATGTTCATGACCTGCAACCACAGCGATGAAACCTACGAAAGTGAAGTTGATGTTAGAACAGACGTTGCTTCGGTGTTTACTAGTTCTAAGATTTTCGGTGGAGAGTATTAGCGTATGGAGTGATTAGAGCGAAGAACACAATGTTTGCAGCGGAGTTTTCGATTCACTGCTTAGTTCTGGCTTCAAAGGCTTCGGTGGTACAACTATGCATTAACTGTATTCAGATGTTGATGGCGTTTGGTCAGTCCCTTTATTTAATTACCGAAATCCATTAATATCATGCACGTTGAAGTTTTTGCTGGTCGATGAAATGGTGTCTGATGAATGCATATGTACACTGATTTTCTGAAAAGCCATGGCGTGTATGTGTTGGATCCTATGTTTAACAAGTGTTTTTTGGGCCGAAAAAAAGGAGTTTGGTGCGTACGTTTCAATGGTGAATGTTGTACGTTGGTTGAACACTAACTAGGGCCACCTTTAATTGATACACTGCACGGTGTGACAAGGTTGCAGACAATGATTCATTGCATTTTCGGTGATGCTACGGGGTGTGTATAATGATGCCACGACCTGCAAGAGCCAGTGCTATCAAGTAGTGCATTGGATATCAAAGTTTTTTTAATGATTTTTGGTGGAGCATCACGTCTGTGCAAAGCTTCCTTTCCAAGGCACGATTTGCAGCATTTGCTGAATGATTTGCTATTATGCCAGCTTATTTAGAATTTCGATCGGAGAAATTGCTTTTGTGAAACATTATCAGAGGGTTCTTTAACATATATGCCCTCTGGAGTTTGAAAATTTAGGTTTTTGCGTTTTTGACTTGTTATGCAGAGGCATTTGTTTGGAAAGGGCTAATTGCCGCCGAGAGTAGGGCAAGTTTGATCCTGAGTTTGACTTAACTCGGTTTTTGGATTGGAAACGCAGAGAATAAAGAAGTATTGAATATATCCATCTGGCTTGCAAAGCCCGTTGGATAGTTTCCCCTGTCCGCTGCAATTCAAGGGAATGGACAGCTGCTGAGATGGAATGATGAAGTCTTAAGGAGAGAAAATAGGGAATATAGATCTTTCACAGTAAATATTTGTGAATGTGTAGTTTTTCGTAAAGATTCGGCTGCAAATAGAGAACAAATCGCTGAAAGACGAAGTAATCCATGAATTCAATCTGAATAAAGGAATCTTAAGATTTTTAGTTTGCTTAAAACTCATTATAGTCTCTGTCTACATATATAAACATTGATTCCTTGATTCATTTGCTGCACATTTGTAAAGGATATTGCTGTGTACTGTGAGTGGGTATTACTTTTCTGCACTGAGTAGTAGTTGTGATCAGTTTTTAAGGTGTAAATCTGGCATTGAAGAAAAATGGCCAGAATCAGTGAAGTATTAGAGTTCATGAAAACTCTTATACAATCTACTGTTGATGGCACATTACAAATCAACAAAGGATCTCTCTCAGAAATTTAGACATGTCTACAAAATGCACAGGAAAAGATCGATTTTTTGCAGCTTGAATCACAGCTACAGCAAGAAGAGCTACATCAAAATAGACATCATTCTAAACCTGTTTTTGTTCAAAACATTGAGACAACCACCCATCAGCAGCAAGTCAATAATGTTATAGTTCATTCAAATAAAGCAGTTGTTGTACATGCAGATGCAGAAACTCAATCTGCACCTCCCAAGCCCATCATCAGACCTTGGGAACATCTTGTCCACAACAAGCACAGAACTGGTCTTGGATATGACAAGGACTTGTCCTTTCATATTCTAGACTATGCCAAGCCCATTCAGTTTCAAAGTGCTGGATTCATTCTTGATAGTTTAGCTGCTCCTCATGACAGTTCATATCCAGCTGTTCCAAATTCTACCCCTCTTCCACAGCAATAACAACAACAACAACAGATTGTGAAATTCCAACACTGTGACCGAGTTGGCCATTTGAAAGATCACTGTTTTGATCTTCATCCATGTAAGCACTGTCATAAAACCAGTCATTCTTCACACAGATTCTTTAGAAACAAACGTCCTGCAAGAACAAAGATTCATCTTGGATGGATCGCTTCTTGGCAATGTGCATCAACAGCCAAGAAGATATTCCAAACACATGTCAGAACTTGTTCTAGAGTATTGAACAGTATTGCAGTTGAGTTTTCTCCATCATCTCACCTTGTATCTGACAGGGGGGGAAATGATGGTCATATACAAGCTTCAAAGTCACATTAAGCGAGCCTGAGTCACAACCTACCACACCAGTTTCAGAGTTGTAGCCAGAAACAAAGATGCCCCTGAACATGCCTTTAGTTGGCAATCTGGGACACTTCCTCTAGCAGAAGACTTCAGCTTCTTCCCAGTTTTGGATGAATTCCAGGAACAAAATTGAGAACACTTCCTCTTGCAGAAGACACCAGCTTCTTGCCAGTTTTGGAGAGTTCCAGGAATTGCATTAATCATTCCAGAGTTGTTGGTTATCCTTAAACCATCACAGGTTGAGACTTCCCTTTTCAGGTTGAAGTTCTCCCTTTTATGCGGGGTGAGACCTCCCTTTATTGGTTGAAGGTTTCCCTCTTCAAAACAACAGGAGCACTTCCTCTAGCAGAAGACTTCAACTTCTTGCCAGTTTTGGAAGAGTTCCGGGAACTGCACTAAGCATTCCAGTGTTGGTGGTCATCCTTAAACCACCGCCTTTATACCAACATTTCATAGAGCACATTCAGCCTAGTGCTGCCATGCATATTTGCACATTTTGTATTACAGCTCTCTTCTTGGACTCATACATAACCCTTCGGATTAAGGGGGGGAATGTTGGACACCTAATCCTAAATGGGTTAGGGTGGAAGCCGAATGGACAAAAGGAGTCCAAGAGACCTTGGGATGTGAAACCCAACGGTCACTACATGTACTATAAATGTAAACCATTTGTTAATAAAATCGTACTGCATGTTTTATCTTTCATATTGTCCTTGCTGTCCATGTGTGTTTAACACTACTTAAAAAATGAAACAAGGGATGGAGCAGAGTTCCCTGTCTTATGTCAAGCTCCCTAAAAAATGAAACAAGGGATGGAGCAGAGTTCATTGTCTTGTGTCAAGCTCCTTAAAAAATGAAACAAGGGATTTGGAGCAGAGTTTCTTGTCTTGTGTCAAGCTTGTTAAAAAATGAAACAACGACCATGGAGCATAGTTCCTTGTCTTGTTTCAAGCTCGTTAAAAAATGAAACAAGGATCATGAGGATAGTTCTTTTACTATGTCAACCTCGTTAAAAAATGAAATAGGTCCCCATAAGGATAGTTCTTTTACTATGTCAACCTCGTTAAAAAAAGAAATAGGTATCCATGAGCAGAGTTCTTTTACTTCTGTTAAGCTCGGTAAAAGCTGAAACTAAGTGTCTTGAGCATCATCCTTTTCCTGTGTCAAGCTCGTTAAAAAATGAAACAAATCCCCTTCCAATTCGAGTCTTTGATTAGATCTCGTAAAATCCCAATCGAGTCTTTCACTTGATTTCGTAAGTGAACCTTCGCTCCATCTACTTGTTAGTAACCAGTAGTCTACTTAGGTGACTAAAATGAAGCTTGGGGAGCATGTACCTAGAATTGAGTCATTATGTTGGGGGCATGAAAAATTATCTCATGCAGAGTTTATCTTTTTTTCAAGCTTGTGTAAAAATGAAACCAAATCCAAGCATAGTTTGTTTCCGTTTCAAGCTTGTGTAAAAATGAAACCAAATCCAAGCATAGTTTGTTTCTATTTCAAGCTTGTGCAGAAAATGAAACCATCCTCAAGTATACTCAAGCATAGTTTCTCATGTTTCAAGCTTGTGTAAAAATGAAACCATTCCCACTTTACATCTTGTGATTGCCTTTTTTATCAGCCGATTTTTGCCAGATGAGCCTTGGTTCTTTCATTCCATCATCACCATCTCTTTGTCTGATCTTATGATTTCACTTGGTTGTTTTACCCTTTCCCGAGGAACATCTGTGACGAGTGGTCTTATTAGCCAACCTCTTTACCATTACATGTTTTGAGCAGTTCCATCATGACCGGAACCAGTTGGTATCCTTTTACCACTCGTTCCTCCAGGTGGAGTCCCCTTTCAACTCTTTTTAGACTCCAAAACTATGAAAAAATTGCCGAGTACTTGTCGTTTTGAACTCGTTAAAATAAATGAATTGACGTCATCTTAGTATACATTTACCCATTTTTCGGGCTGAGATTGACTGTTTATGTAAAAGGTACGTCTTGGTCGATATGGTCAAGAGGTTATCTCGAATATTGTTTTCTACCTTTTCGGGTTTGAGGGACAAATTACGAAAAAGGACTTGTTGGAGTTTCCTTTTTCATCTCTTTTTCAAACACTCTAAATATGAAAAAGACACCGAGTTACTCTTCCGTCGGACTCGTAAAAAATTAAACAACAAAAGACTTGTCACCATGACGAGCCCAAGTTTCTCCTTCCTAGGACTCATAAATCTTAGTAATGGATTCATCCGAAGGGTGAACTTATACGACAAGCAAATGGTATCCTCTTCAAGCTTGTGTAAAAATATAGAGGTAGTCACTAGAAATAGTGGGGGAAAAAGTGAAAGTGAAACATATCTTGTATAGGAAGCATGTCGCTCTTGAACATGACACTCATCTATTTATCGTGTCGGGTTTGGGACATCCTCACTTATTCACTTGTCCTTCCAGGTTTGGGTAATCCATTTTTCCTCTCATTTGATTATTCCACTTCATCATTATGACCCTTGGTCCTATGTTGAGTCAAATGCTGCCACACTCTGGAGTCGTGTTGCCAATATGTTCAAGAGAAGTCCTATCTATAATTTATTACCTATACATTATCTGACTCTTTGCTACAGTCTTGGATCTTATTCATTTCATTCCAGTTTACTCCTTGTTTCATGTTGATGATGGGTGAATCATGATTGACCTCCTTCGACAGGTCACTTCCTGTCGAATTTAGCTCATTATCCAGGAAGATGACTTAGAAAATCCCTTTCAATACCTTAGAGCTTGCATGCCTTAATGACAAGTTCTTCACATCCAACGACATGTTTTCACTATTGGCCTTCGATCGGGTGATTCCACAAGTGTTCGAATTCAACTTTGTTATCACATTCATAGATTTTATTGTCGTACCTTGAGAGCCATTGTCATTATGGGTGGTTCCTCTCGTGGCTCTTATCGGTCCACATCAATGGTCGGTAATCAGGTGGTTTTCTATCATGTTCGACTGCGACATGTTCATTCACATGTTAGAATTTGTACTTTGATAAGGTTGAGATGGAGTGCAAGACCCTGAGTTTTGTATGATATAACTCAGGCTTCATGGAGTTATGTATTGTTCATGATTGTACACATGTTTCTTCTATACGAATGGTTGTGACCATATCGTGGGACTTTACATTTATCATGATCCTTCTATATCGGATGTCTACGTCCATGCCTTAGATCTTAGATTACAGATGATCCTTCTATATTGGATGGCTGCGCCCATGCCATGGATCCTTTCATATAGTCCTTACTATTCGGATGGCTGCGTCCATACCGTGGATTCATGTTTTGACATCAAATATGCATATATATATGCATCCTTGATTTTTAGGTCTCTTGATAGTGTTTTTCCTTGTCCTTACAAAAGATCATAAAGCATCTCAGCCATCACTCCTGATCCGAATTGGATCCATATAGAATAATCAAAAGAACCATGGTTGTACCAGGTCGGGACAGACTTCAAAGAATTGAGAGCAACAATCAAAAACACCTCTAAAACAGTGGCATTTTGCAACCAGCGTGGAACGGCGAGGATCTCAGTCAAAGTGCGCTGATCGAGGCCCATGGAGACAACGCAGGAGGTGAAACTAGCCCCTGGGAAGCTTGGATCGGGAAACGGAGGGAGTTTTTGATGCACGATTTGCGCTCACTAGGCAAAAACCCTCGAAAAGGAGGGACCCCGAGGGCTCAGTCGCATGGGAGCCAGAAAAACTGTGGGGAAAAAGGCTAAAGGCTAAGGCGGGACCCGCGCTCTAAAAACCTGACGGTATTCATTGGGGGCATCCTTGGGCGGTAAGAAAATTTGGTGAAAACAGAACGATTCCACTCAGCGCCCGACGCGTGGCAAGCAGAGGAGAGAGAAAACCACCGCTCATCACGTGCTAACGGTTGAGCAAGTCAGCCGTGCAAAATGAACATATGGCATTGGATCTGGGGGATCCAGATCTAACAGTTGTTATCGCGCCCGACGGTAAGACCGGATGTAACGAGGGATTAAGCCGCAATTTAAAAGAATTTGAGGTCAGCTTTGACCGCTAAGGTGGCAGATGACTCATTCTATAATGTAACTGAAGAACCAAACCAACGAAGCAAGTTGGGCAGTTCCTAGGAGGACAAGTGGCCACTCCCTGTGAGTCTGATGATGACGCTGAGACAGGGAACTCTAAGCAAAGCTGTAGTAGGCAATCCAACAGAGTTGGAAGAGGAGTCGAACAACCATGAGCTCAGTGGATTTAAAGCCATGCACAGACCAGGAGAAGGGACACACACACACATGGAAGAACAGAGAGAGCAGACGGAGAGAGAAAAAAACAGTAAGAAGACAGAGGGCCGAGCTGACCAAAGGCAGTGTCGAGCACCAGAGGGCTTGAGAAATTTGAGCCATCCCTGAAGGGGATCTGTCAGGATCGAGCACCACATTGGGTTCCTTCCATTGTAGACTCAAGAGGTCAAAAGGCTGGTAAGGCCAAGAGTCTGTGTACTCTAGTGGCTTGGGAAATCCAAGAGCCACCCTGCCAAGCTATCCCATGACAGGGGACTCGTATTGGGCTCCTTCTTTGTAAATTTTGTGCTTTAAGACACAATAAAAGAAGGCCACCACTGAAAGTTGGACTGGAGATGTAGCTCTGGAGGATAGGGTGAACTCCTTATTAATTTCTTGTGTTCTTATATTTTCTTATTGTGTTTCTCTGCTGTCTTCCATTTTCAAGTGTCTATGTATTTGCAATTTGATCGATCCGTTTCTTAAATAACCTAGACACACACCAGCACGTGAGTCAGTAATAGCTCCATTTAATAATTCTTAACTGAGATCACTCATAGGGTGATTATCAGATCAAGTGGTATCAGAGCTTTAGGCTGTAAGGTTAGACAAGCTTGTGTTGGTTTAGCTATTGAATGCTCACTAGATCAAAGCTCAAATTAGGAGAAGGAGATTTGGTCGAAACTAATCCTGAGATTGGGAGAGTCTATCCTTGGCAGACAATGTCAGAGGAAGGTTCTGTGGGGCTAGACCCTCAACTCATAGAAATTTTCCTAGCTATAAAGTCTATGGTAGAATAAATGTATATGGACTTTAGAAAGCATAAGAATGAAGATTCATCAGGCTCTAAATAAGATAAAGAAGAAGATGAATCTCATTCCCATGACCACTCAAAAGGAAAAGGGAAAGAGGAAAACTTTCTCACACCTCCTAATAGCCCTGTGCATAATAAGACAACATCTTTGATCAAGCTAGATGTTAAATTCGACTTGCCTATATATGATGGAGAGCTAAATGCTGAAAAGTTGGACAATTGGATTAGACAAATTGATGTGTATTGCAGAGTGCAGAACATCGAGTCAGACAAGAGAAAAATTCAGCTAGCAAGCCTGCACCTAGGAGGCACTGCCTTGGTTTGGTGGGAAGGCAGAACCCAAGCTGACATGAAAAGACATGGTAAGAATATCTCTGTTATGAAACCAGCTCACAAAAAGATAGAAAAGAGAGATCCACGCCTTAGAATTCAGCCTCTTCGAGGGGGCAACCTCCTTTACATTACATAAATGAGCAATTCTTGGATGATTCAAACGACAAAACCTCCTTTCTATATATAGGAGTCTAAGGAGTCACAATATAACCCAGCCGACCTAACAATAATAATATAAAGCCACAAAAATAACAATAGAGGGATTCTATGGGGCACAGTAATAACAATATGGGGAAAATAGGGGCACAACAATATTAATAAGGGATACAACTACAATAGTAATGGGGTAATCACTAGTATTATAGGGACCCAACATGCCCCTCTCCTTCAAAAAAGTGTTGTCCTCAACACTTCAGTAGTTCTGGATACTTCTGTATAAAATTCTCATCCTCCCATGTGGAATCTTCAGCGAATAAGTTCTTCCACTTGATAAGATACTCCGAAATTGATCGATTTCGTAACTGTCGAGTTCATGTTTCTGTGACTGCTTCTGGTTCCAATATAATTTTTCCTTCCTCGTCAAGTTCTGGCAATATTGTTTGAACTGGGAGCTTGTCACCTATAACCTTCTTTAAACATGAAACATGGAAAACTGGGTGCAATCGAGAAGCTGCAGGAAGCTCCAATTTGTATGCCATAGTACCAATCTTTTGCAACACCTTGTACGGACCATAATACTTTGGTGATAATTTATTATCCTTCTTAGCTTGCTTGAGGGACATTTGCTTATATGGTTGTAGCCGTAGGAATACCAATCACCTACATCAAAACTTCTTTCACTGCGATGTTGATCTGCCTGTTGTTTCATTCTATTCTGTGCCAACACGAGGTTATCCTTTAAGAGTTGGAGGACATGTTGTTGATGTTCGATGTGATGTTCCACTGCTTGAACCTTAGAATTTTCTATTAAATATGATGTGATGGATGGTGGCTGATATCCATAAAGTGCCATAAATGGGGTCATTTTTGTTGCTGTATGGAAGGAAGTGTTATACCACCATTCAGCCAGAGGCAACCATTTGACCCATTGTGTCTGTTTATTAGATACAAAGCAACGAAGATATCCTTCCAAACATTTGTTTACTATCTCAGTTTGCCCATCAAATTGAGGATGATAAGATGAGCTATGAGCTAACTAAGTACCAAGACAATAAAATAATTCTGTCCAAAAATTTCCAGTGAAAATGGGATCTCTGTCACTTACAATAATATTTGGGTTTCCATGTAGCTTTTGAATTGTTTCCATAAATGCAGTAGAAACTGTACTGGCTTTAAATGGATGTGATAACGCACAAAAGTGTGCATACTTGGTAAGTCTGTCAACTACAACCATGATGACACTCTTTCCCTCAGACTTGGGTAAACCTGTGATAAAATCCATTGAAACCTCCTCCCAACGTTGGCTTGGAATGGATAAAGGTTGTAATAGACCTGGTGTCTTAATTGTTTCAACTTTATTTTGTTGGCAAACCAAACATTCTGCCACAAACTTTTGAATATCTGATTTAAGGCCCTCCCAAAAAAATTCCTTCTTAACCCTGTGGTAAGTTTTAAAAATCCTGAGTGCCCTCCTAAGGGAGAAGTGTGCAATTCCATAAGAATCTTTTGTTTTAGTTGGGAATTCTTACAGAGGTATAAGCGATCTTTGTACCATAACGAATCATTTTGCCAGCTAAATGTATCAGACGTACTGGAGTCTTGTTGTAACTTTCGAATAAGTGCCCACACTTCTTCGTCATTCTTCCATTCCTCCCTTGCTTCGTTTATCCAATCTAGTTGGATAATAGAAATGGCGCACAACAATGTTTCCACATCCTCATCCTTTCTTGAGAGTGCATCTGCCACCACATTTTGCTTCCCTTTTTTGTAGATGATTTCAAAGTCATAACCCAACATCTTTGTGACCCACTTTTGTTGCTCTTTAGAGGATAATCTTTATTCTAAAAAGTATTTAAGGCTATCATGATCTGTTTTTACCTTGAAGTGTCTTCCCATTAGGTAGGGTCGCCATTTCTTAAGTGCATGGAGTATTGCCAACATTTCCTTCTCCTAAATAGCTTTGTGTGAAAACTTTCCCTTGATTGGACGACTTTCGAAAGCAATGGGTCTTTCATCTTGCATTAAAACAACACCAATTCCATTTCCTGAAGCATCACATTCCACAATAAAGGTTTTTGTGAAGTCTGGTGTAGCTAAGACCAGTGCTTGGCACATTGCCCCTTTAAGATTCTCGAAGGCCTTTGTTGCTTCTGGAGTCCATGAAAATGCATCTTTCTTCAATAATGTTCTTAGAGGTGTTGCTATTCTCCCATAATTCTTAACAAACTTGCGATAATACCCTGTCAACCCTAGAAATCCTCGCAGATGCTTTATGGATGTGGGGATTTTCCATTCCTTAATGGCTTTAATTTTTCTAGGGTCTACCTTAACTCCTTCATGAGATACAATATGACCCAGATATTCCACCTCTTGTACTCCAAAGAAACATTTGGATCTTTTTGCATATAATTGTTTCTCCTCCAATAGTTGTAGCACCTTGTCAACATGCTCAACATGATCCTTCCAAGACTTACCGTAGATTAGTATATCATCAAAAAATACTAACACAAATTTTCTAAGGAATGGTTTGAAAATGGAATTCATCAAACCTTGAAATGTTGAAGGTGCATTGGTAAGGCCAAAAGGCATGACCAAAAATTCATAATGACCCTCATGAGTTCTAAATGCTGTTTTCAGAATGTCTTCAGTCTTCATTCTGATTTGGTGATATCCTGAACGAAGATCCAACTTGGTGAAGTAAATTGATCCATGCAATTCATCCAGTAATTCATCAATGACAGGAATGGGAAACTTATCTTTAATAGTGATCTTGTTGAGCTCCCTATAATCCGGACACATGCGCCATGATCCATCCTTCTTGTGCACCAATACTATTGGAGCAGAGAAAAAACTTTGACTCGGTTGAATTATACCAGCCTCTAGCATTTCTGCAACCATATGTTCAATTTCACTCTTTTGGGCATAGGGATATCTGTACGGCCTGATGTTTGGAGGAACACTTCCTGGAATCAGATGAATAGCATGATCATGATCACGAATAGGTGGGAGACCTTTGGGAGTCTCAAATACCTTGGAATGATTGTCCAAGACTTTTTGGAGATCTGGAGAAATAGATGATTCCAATGTGGAAACATCTAGCGAACATAATTGTGCAATTACACCTCTTTGTTCCTTTTTTAGAAGCTTTGTCATACCATTAGAGCTGATTATCTTTCCCGGTTTCCCTGCAATACCTCTTAATTCAACTTCCTTTCCTTCCACAGAAAATTTCAAGAAAAGTTCTTGAAAATTAAAAGCTATTGTACCCAAGGATTGTAGCCATTGGATTCCTAGTACAACATCAGCACCTCCCATTGGAATGGAAAGCATTGGGCTAGTCAATACATATTCTCCCATGGATAGCTTGATATTATGGCACTTTCCAGAGCAATTTATAGTTCCTCCATTTGCAACCATCACTTGACACTCTGGTGCTGGATATAAGAAGCAATTCAATTATTTTGCTACCTTACAATGAATAAAATTGTGGGTACTTCTTGAATCAATCAACACTATTACCTTTTTCTTCTTATTTGTCCTTCTATCTTGATGGTTTGAGGAGTGGTAATTCCCACCAATGCATTACAAGATATGGTCAGATTCATTTCTTCTTTATCTAGGCTTTGTTCCTGGAGTATATCCTATTCTTTTGACCTTTCTTGCTCCTTTTCTTCTTCCTCTTCACAATCTATGTAGAATAATTTCTTCTCAACACACTTATGACCTTTAGTGTATTTGCTATCACAACTGTAACAAAGCCCTTTTGCTCTTTTTTCTTCCAATTGTTGTGGTGTCAACCTTATAGGTTGTGGAAGACTAGGGGCAATAACACTTCCATCTTTATAGTTGTGAGTGGTATGCTTCCTGGTTGCCATAATTTTGCTTTCCATTTTTCTTGCTAACCTGAATGCCTTTCTAATGAATCAGGTTCCCAAAGGCGAACATCATGTTGGATATTATCTTTTAAAGTCCCTATGAACACATCAATCCTATGCTCCTCTGGAATATTTTTTACCCTTATGTTCAATTTTTTGAACTCCTCAATGTGCTCCATTATTGAACCCTTTTGTTTGAGACTTATCAATTGGCTAAAAAAAGTGTTGCTTTTTGTATCCTCATAATGTGCTGTCAATTCTTCTGTAAAAATTGCCCAAGTGATAATTTGTTTACGAGAGCAAAGCCATTTATACCATACAAACTGATTTGGTTCCAAATATAAAGTTGCAATACGTACCTTTTGTGTGTTTTGCACATTATTGAGATCGAAAAATTGCTCCATCTGTAATATCCATGTTGCGGGATCCTTGCCATCAAACTTCCTCATATCGATTTTTGGAATATGGTGGGTCTTCGATCCAACATTAGAGTCTCTGGAATCATGATTAACATTTCTTTTGTTCTCATCATGAGTTTCCTTTACTATCCTTTCACCATTAGTGACCATTTCTTGTAGCAACTTATTCATATTTATCTTCAATTCTTCCATCTTATCATCCATGCCATCAATTTTAGCGTCCATGCCATTCATCTTAGCTTCCATGCCATCCATCTTAGCTTCTACACCTTTCTTTAGACAATCCATCTTAGCTTCTACACCTTTCTTTAAACCATCCATCTTAGCTTCTACATCTTTCCTTAAACCATCCATCTTAGATTCCGTTGCTTTTTGTGCAAGTGACACTTGTTGCACTTGGTCTCGTAATTTTGATATATCATGTTCCATTTCTTCCTCTTCTTCTTACTAGGTGTTTGCATTTTCTTTCCTCGGGGCATCAATTACTAATTCAAACTAATTTTTCAAACCAAGCTTATGCAAAAATTTAAAAAAACCTACACACCTTTTTTCACTTTGTAGAAGCTTGATATTGAATCTGATGTATCTCTGCAATTTCGGATCATCCAGTTCTGAAATTACGATCTGTAGTAGCCCTCTGTGTCCTCTTTCCAATGTCACCAGTCTGATCCAAGTTGGATTCTCCAAGGAAGAGTTATGCACAATCTCCCAAGATGACCTGATTATAGACTAGTTCAGTAGAGCGAACTTGTACGACGTGCCACGAGTCACTGTTTCAACCTTTGTATCTAAAAAAGATATACAAGAAACTACAGTCCATCCTCTTTCTGTACCTTCTTATGAAATTTCAATCCAATGCTCAGAGAGAAAGTTATGATGATTTTCCCCAGGTCACCTGTTTTGAATGTAATTCAGGAGTCTACAAAAAGACCAACTTCCTCAGATCATATCTCCGCAAATATAGCGCAAAAAGCTCTAAAATTTGGACCGAGATTCAACGCTATTTCTTATCAAATGGGGTTTTTTTTTAGCTTCTGAAACATAGCAGAAAAAAGGTTATAGCGAAAATGCCACGATGACCTGTTTGGAGCAGCGAAACCCTAGAATCCAAAGCTCTGATACTAAATGTTATGAAACCAGCTCACAAAAAGATAGAAAAGAGAGATCCACGCCTTAGAATTTAGCCTCTTCGAGGGGGAAACCTCCTTTACATTACATAAATGAGCAATTCTTGGATGATTAAAATGACAAAACCTCATTTCTATATATAGGAGTCTAAGGAGTCACAATATAACCCTGCCGACCTAACAATAATAATATAAAGCCACAAAAATAACAATAGAGGGATTCTATGGGGCACAGTAATAACAATATGGTGACAATAGGGGCACAACAATATTAATAATGGATACAACTACAATAGTAATGGGGTAATCACTAGTATTATAGGGACCCAACAATCTCTGTCTGGAGTGAATTTGTTTCTGCCATCAAGAAGCAATTCTATCCATTGGCCTACATGCAACAAGCCATGATGAGTTGGCAAACTCTTTGGCAGTTGAAAGGGCAAAGTGTGCAAGGGTACACTCAAGAACTTAGAAATAGAGCATTGATTCTAGGGATCTCATTAGACTCACCCGAAACTCTTTTGAAGTACATTGGTAGTCTACACAGCTATATGAGGCATACCATCCTCATGTTGAATCCCACTAGTATAGATGAGGTATTTGTACAAGCTACTCATCTAGAGGCTAGAGGAAAGAATGGAAATCCAGAAGTTGGGGGACCATCCCAACCCACTGCAAGCAAGAGCAAGGAGAAAAGAAGGCAGAAGTGGAAAGCAAGGAAGGCTAACACTACATAGAAAAGCAAAGCTTCATGCACTCACTCTAAAAAGGATGGGCATGATGATGAGCATTGTTGGCTTCTACATCCAGAGTTGAGGCCTAAGAAGTCCGAGGGCTAAAAGAGGAAGACTGCTACAACTATTTAGAAATATTTGGGGTCAGACTCGGGAGATGAAACAACCATTGCAACCACAGGTATAAAAGGCAAGAGTTCTAAAGTATCTACTTGTAATTCTTCTCAATCTATTATTGATGAAGAACATGAGAGAAAAAGCCATGAGCTTTTCCATATTCGAGTTGTTTCCAAACATCAAAAGATTGATACTTTTTTTGACAGTGGTTCACAAGTAAATTTTATTTCTGAAGAAATTTTAAAGAAATTGGGGTTAGCAACTACACCTCACAAGAAACCATACCCATTAGGATGGTTGAATGATAAAGCACAACTACAAGTGACTAGACAGTGGAAACTCAAGCTTTCTTTTGGATCAACATTTGTAGATGAGGTTGAGTTAGACATAATTCCTTTGGATATATGTGGAATTGTTTTAGGGAGTCCTTACTTGTATGACAGAAAAGCAATTTTCTATAGAGCTAAGAACAAGTATCTACTTGTTAAAGATGGAATTGAATACTTTGTAAGAGCTCATAAGCTCAAGAATAATTATACTCTCATAAACTCAGGGTAGATGAAAAGAATGATAAATTCGTGCAAACAATTCTTACTAATGGTTGTAAAGGAAAAGAAACCTGATAAAGCCAATGTATTTGAGGGCTATAATGCTAAACAAGCTGATATAGAAAGGATTGTTTCAGAGTATGATGTCCTGTTTCAAGAACCTGAAGGTCTGCCACCCAAAAAGGAAATAGTACATGATATTATTTTGCAGCAAGATGTTCCATTGCCTAACATTGGAATGTACAAGTTGTTTGCTTTAGAGAATGCTAAAATCAAGAAGCAGGTGCAGGAGTTGCTCGAGAAGGGGTTTATCAGGCCTAGCACATCACCATGTGGGTCACCAATCGTTTTGGTGAGAAAGAAAGATGGCTCGCGGAGAATGTGCATTGACTACCGAGCACTGAATAAGATAACAATAAAAAATCGTTATCCCCTTCCTTGCATAGATGATCTTTTAGATCAATTGAAGGAAGATGTTTACTTCACCAAGCTGGACTTGCACAGTGGATACAATCAGGTCAGAGTTGCAGATCAAGATGCATGGAAGACTGCTTTCAAACAAAGCAGGGATTGTATGAGTGGCTGGTTATGCCTTTTTGCTTAACCAATGCCCTTGCTACTTTCATGAGTGAATGATGTACTTAGACCTTTTCTTGATGATTTTGTCATTGTATATCTGGATGACATTTTGATTTTCAGTAAAATGTGGGAGGAACACTTAAAGCATGTTAAGAAGACCTTAGATGTTTTGAAAAGAGAAAAAAATTATGTTAAACTTGCCAAATGTGAATTTGGAAAAACATGTCTGAATTATTTGGGTCATATAGTAGGGGGTGGTGAATTGAAAATAGATCCCTCTAAAGTGGCAGTCATTGTAAACTGGCCTAAACCCAAGTCTGCTATAGAAGTGAGAAGCTTCTTAGGAGCAGCACAATATTGGAGGAAGTTCATCTCTAAATTTTCCTCAATTGCAGCTCCCTTACATGCTTTGATAGGATCGAACAAGGTGTTTTAGTGGGGAGGCAAACATCAGAAAGCCTTCGTCACCTTGAAAGAAAATATTAGTACAACACCTGTACTAGCACTGCCTGATCTACAAAGACCATTTGAGATCCAAACAGATGCCAGTGACTATGCCATGGGAGTAGTGTTGACACAACACGATAAATCCATATGTTATCATTCTAAGACTTTTAATCATGCAGTAGTTAACTATCCTACATGTGATAAAGAATTGTATGCATTAGTTCAGAGTGTGAAAAAGTGGAAACATTACTTAATGGGCAAAGAGACAGTAATACATATTGATCATCAACCACTTCAATATCTACACTCCCAAACTAAATTGCAGCAATCAAGGCACTACAGATGGATGGGTTTTCTACAACAGTTTCATTTAGTCATTAGATATAAAAAGGGCATACATAACAAAGTTGTAGACATGTTATCTAGACCCATTATAAATGCATCTACTATACTTAAGCATAATTTTGTACTACATGAAAGCTACATTGAACAATATGCTCAAGATATAGACTTTAAAGATGTATATGCAACTTTGAGTCAAGGCAAAAGGGTAGAAGAATTGGATTATCATGTGAAGGACCGACTCTTTTATCATTGTGGAAACTCTGCATTCCACAAACGGAGAGAGTAAAGATAATCAGAGAGGCACACACTTCTCTGATATCAGGTCACTCTGGGGTAAGTAAAACAGTTGCACAACTGCAAATATTTTGTCATTGGCCAAAAATGAATGAGAAAGTTTCTAGATATGTGAGAGGGTGTACTATGTGTGTCAAAAGCAAGCCCAACAATAGAAAACTAGGCCTGTACCCTCCATTACCAGTTCCTTCTCACCCTTGGGAAAGTGTTTCCATGGATTTTGTTGGGGGACTGCCTAAGTCTAGAAAAGGTCATGATTATTTGTATGTGGTTGTGGATAGGTTCAACAAAATGTGCATTTTGATACCTTGTAATAAGCAGATTACAACTGAACAAACTGCAAAACTATTCTTTGAACATGTATGGGTTCATTTTGGGTTACCCACTTCTATTATATCTGATCGAGACACCCGATTTGTAGGGAAGTTTTGGTCAAGTCTATGGGAGCTGATGGACACCCAACTGAAGAAAAGCACAACTTTTCATCCACTAACTGATGGCCAAATAAAAGTAGTTAACAGGATAGTGATCCAGCTACTCAGAGGATTTTGCAACAAACATCCTATGCTTTGGGATATACACTTGTGTTATGTGAAACATGCTTACAACAGAGCAAAACATTCTTTTACACAGAGATCTCCTTTTGAAACCTGTTTTGGTTTTACACCAAGGTCTCCTTTGGATTTTGTCTTTGGGAAAGATACCACCGTTGATGGACACTGTGATGTGTACAAGGAAACTAGGTTCATTGAACAGATCCAGGAGATCCACTAGGCAGTACAGGAACAACTGGAAAGGAGCCAAGCCAAATACAAGGCAAGGCATGACAAGCATCAGGTGGAGCATAGTTTCCAAGTTGGTGACCAGGTTTGGTTGTATATCAGCAAGGACAGGATGCAAGGTGAAGGTAAAAAGCTAAAGCCTATCAGGTATGGACCCTTCAAGATACTTAAGAGGATCGGTGAAAATGCTTTTCGCCTTGATCTACTAGCTTACATGCACATCTACTCAGTCATAAATGCAGATTGCTTGAGATTGTTTGAACCTTCAATGATTGAGGATCCTAAAGAGAAAATTTAATTGCCTTCTATTGATGACCTGTTACCTGAATATCTGAATGAATTGCAGGAAGACAGTCTTGGACAGGAAGACACAGTCTTGGACAGGAAGGTGAGGACAATGTGCAGAGGAGATGTTGAGTATCACAGAATTGGACTCAAAGGTTCGAAGCCGAGTAGTGCAATGTGTATTAAGATTGGGCAAGTGAGACAACAGTACCCTCACTTAGTCGATGCTTGAAAAAACAACTTTTGGTGGTCCAAAAGCTTTTCAGTGGGAAGGCCGTGATACGAATTGGATCCATAGAGAATAATCAAAAGAATCATGGCTGTACCAGGTTGGGACTGACTTCAAATAATTTTGAGCACTGATCAAAAACACCTCTAAAACAGTGGCAGTTTACAGCCAGCATGGAACGATGAGGACCTCGGTCAAAGCGCACTGACCGAGGCCCATTGAGACTGCGCAGGAGGCAAAACTAGCCCTGGGAAGTTCAAATCGGGAAAAAAAGGGAGTTTTTGATGCGCGATATGCAAAAATCCTCGAAAAGGAGAGGCCCCAAGCGCTCGGTCGCATTGGAACCGGGAAAACTGTGGGGAAAAGGCTAAAGGCTAAGGTGGGACCCACGCTCTAAAAATCCAGGGGTATTCATCGGGGGCATCCTTGGGCGGTAAGTAGATTTGGTGAAAACAGAGCGATTCCACTCAGCACCTGACGCGTGGCAAGCGGAGGAGAGAGAAAACCGCTGCTCATCATGCGCTAACGGTCGAGAAATTAACCGCACGAAATGAGCGGATGGCGTTCGATCTGGGGGATCCAGATCTAATGGTTGTTATCGCGCCTGATGGTAAGACCAGATGTAACGAGGGATTAAGCCGTGATTTAAAAGAATTTGAGGTCTGCTTTGACTGCCAAGGTGGCAGATGACTCATTCTATGACATAATTGAAGAAACAAATTTACAAAGTAAGCTGGCGCAGTTCGTAGGAGGACAAGTGGCCACTCCCTGTGAGTCTGATGATGATGCTGAGATAGGGAACTCCAAGCGAAGCTGTAGCAGGTGATCCGACAGAGTTGGAAGAGGAGTCGAACAACCATGAGCTCAAGTGGCTTTAAAGCCATGCACAAACCAGCATAAGGGACACACACACACGGAAGAACAGAGAGAGCAGACAGAGAGAGTAAAAAGTAGTAAGAAGACAGAGGGTCGAGCTGACTAAAGACAGCGTCGAGCACCAGAGGGCTTGAGAAATTCGAGCCATCCTTGAAGGGGATCTGTCAGGACCGAGCACCACATTGGGCTCCTTCCATTGTAGACCTGAGAGGTAAAAAATCTGGTAAGGCTAACAGTCTGTGTACTCTAGTGGCTTGGGAAATCCATGAGCCACCCTGCCAAGCTATCCCATGACAAGGACTCATATTGAGCTCCTTCTTTGTAAATTCTCTACTTTAAGACACAATAAAATAAGGCCACCACTGAAAGCTAGACCAGAGATGTAGCCTGGAGGATAGGGTGAACTCCTTATTAATTTCTTGTGTTCTTATATTTGCTTACTATGTTTCTCTGTTGTCTTCCATTTTCAAGTGTCTATGTATTTGCAATCTGATCGATCTGTTGCCTAAATAACCTAGACACACACCAGCACATGAATCTGTAATACCTCCATTTAATAATCATTAACTGAGATCACTCATAGGGTGATTATCAAATCAACTCCCCGTTCTACCTTCATGCTTTAGGGGGCATCCGTTACATAGTATTTTGTCACATCTCCTGCACTTCCCCATGGCATACCCCAAAGTGCCCAAAACATGACCATCATGTGGTATACTCATTCATATATGCAATTCAGATCCTTCCTAAGACATTGATTGGAAAATTCCTTGAGCTTCCCTTGAAGGAAATAGCTCTTAAACCCTAATTTGAGAATAATTGCTCTTATGAGGCTAAAAACCGCGATGGTCTTCTGTTGCACTATACCATACCACGACAACATTGCTCTGTTTGCTCATATACCCGCGATGATCCCAAAAAGGTAGTTTTCCTAAAGTGGATGAGAAGCTTTGTGATCTAGAAGCTTCAAGAGCGGCAAGCTGGAGGTTGTTTAGCATAGATGAGGTCGAACTCTCCCAACTTGGCTTCTTGGTCTTATCCCTATGAACCGCCTCCTTGAGATTAGGGCCTAATCCTATATTTGGAGAGATCCTAACTCCATTTTCTAGCCTATATATTCATCCTCTCCCATTCCCAAATGGTTAGAGGTTGGGTTGGTCTATGCATATTTGCACCCTTATGCTAAGATTGTGCCTATATGCTACTCATTTGGCTTGGAGAAGGAGTGCTTGGAGAGCCTAGCTTGGACTTGGATATTCATTCAAGGAGATCCTATCAACATCAAGGCTTGATTGTATGCTTCCCTTTATTTTCTATTAATACACAACTGTTGGTTCATTTTCCCTAAATGTGTATGCTCATGTATCATTTAGCTTAACATTCCTTGATCAGTTAAGTAGGTTGTTTTTGAATATGATATTTGTGAATACATGCCTTGTTGTGTCTTGATCTCTTGTGCAGGTGCATAAACGTTAAGAGCAGCAAGAACGATCCTGTGACATGAGTGATTCAAGGTCTTCAACAAAGGAGATTGAGATAGCATCAGAACGAGGTAGGCCATCTTCTTCATTTCTATTTTCAATTGCAACTTCGGAAAGTGTCTAGTAGATTGTCACTTCGGTTGCTAGACCCACTCATTGGGCTAGAGGGATCATCTCTATCTATAGAGAGGATTAACCTAGACAACAAGGATTGGGTAATCGTCTAGCATCAGATGCTCTTTGAGGATGTGTAGGGCATCCAAGATAAGAGTAGGCAATAGGACCGATATTCTTTGAGGGTTTGGAACCCAATATAAGAATAGTACTAGAAGGTCATACTCAGTGAACACCCGAGTGGGTATGTACCTTGAAAGATAATGATGAAGGTGTCTATAGTCGTTGGTCTCGCCATCATTGTAGCTCATGGTCTCATGGAGAGATGGAGCTATTAGTCACGGCCTTGCACTATGACAATGTTAGTTTATATGATGCTATATAGATGGGTTACCAATCCAATTCTTCTTAGAAATTATTTAGAATGAGAATGAAAAAGTACCATCGTAAATACCTCCCTAGTTAAGAGGGAGTGTTGAAGAAAATGTAACTAAGTTAAGTATTTATACATGTAATTTTGATCTTTGTAGTTGTAAAGAAAAATTATTTTGTGAATTATAAGAATGAGTTTCTTGCTCATTCCATATGTATAGGAAAGTCAAAGAGTCAAAGAGCTCTTCTTGGGAATTTATGAAATGTATATGAGTCAACCTAGAGTCAAGAATAGCCCTCCAAGACTAGCACAATCCTCTTGAAGACAAGCAAGGAAAATGATGAAGAGAACAGTCAAGTCAGCTATAAAAATTGATATAAAGAATAGACACGTTGGCTGAAATGAAGTGAATAAACAGTTCGTTAATTCATGTCGGCTTGAATTCATATAAATACACCTATAAATAGGTAGCTGGGATCACCGAAAAATAATGCAGAATCATCTTGCATCTATGTAAAGAAACTTGGATGGGTACAAGTTTGTGACTTCACATATTTTGAAGGAGCACTCTCTCGGATAAGTAAAATATAGATACCATCTCAGACTCACCTGAAATATCGCAAAGAAGTCTAAGTCTCCTCCTTGTTATAGGCCGTGGTGTATTGCTGATGTAGTTTACTCTTCCATGGAAAAGCGATGATAAGAAGTTCGGTGTCATGATAAGTGCAGTCACAAGTATACACCCTCGGCAAGAAGGATCTCTATCAAACTTTGTCTTGACCTTCATCTAACATAAACACAGTCACGATTTTAATGATCACTATCTCACTGTCTCAGAATATACATGATAAAGAGGACCTCTGTGATCTCTGTGTGATAAAGTAGCAATGAAACTCATATTTATGATGATTCTCTCAAGGGAAGCACAATGATGTTGCAACATTAATGAATGTCTTCATGATGGAGTGATGATGATGAACTCATCGATACAAAGAAGAGGATTGGTGCCTTGGTCTTGGAGTAGGCTCAGTTAGTCAAGGGTCATGGTCTTGGTGTTCATCAATTGGAATATCTATAAGAAGAATTTTGTGTGGGTTTTCCTCTCCAAGAGGGAGAGGTTTTGGCCCTAGCAGAAAGCCAAAATTTTGTGTCCTTGTCTCTTTGTTATGATAGCTATTTGATGAACTAAAGAAGACACACTAATGTTAAGAAAAATGCTAATAAGCTAAATGTTAAATTCCTCACAAATAGCTATCATGTTAAGAAGAATCTCATTAACTCCATGCCCTAGATTATTCAACAACCTCCATGTGTGAAGTGTGGCGATATGAAACCTTAGTCTAGAGTTTTAGAAATTGGGTAGGATCCTTTGAGGTATTTTTTGTCTCATGGATCATTACCTTGCTACGGGGGACCACGGTATTCAGTAATAGGAGGATCAATGTTAGTCAGATACTGAGGAGTGCAGAGCAGTGTTGACAACAAAGAAGGAGGCTCAGTAGCAAAGTCACCAACAACACAATGTTCCAGTAGGCAGTTGCAGACACAATTGATTCAGTTTGGATGCTCTTTTGGGTTGCAGATGTTGTAGTAGAAACACAAACAATGACAAGTGTTGCATGCAGAACATTCCAAAGGTACCAAATTAGGATAGAGTTGAATTCCTTTCTTGTTGAAAGAGGGAGTGTTGATAACAACAAGAAATGTTATAAATAACATTAAAAAAGCTAATTTAATCTGTCCATGAATTAAATTAGGAATTAAATCGTAATTCTAGTTCTCATAACAACTTGTAATAGTTAACTAAGTTAATTTGACTTAGTTGGCTTATTTAATTCGAGTTGGGAGTCTATCTAGAGTCATGTAGAGTGGTTCCTAAATTTTAGGGGCCTAGGTTGAGTTCTTTTGAGTTGTAATTATTTAATTTAGTTTAACTAAGTTAAATTCAGTTAAACTAGTTCCAACTGATGGAGGAATTAGTGGGAGATCTAGTAGTGGGGTGTAACCTACAGTAGTGGGGTATAACCAACACTGTTCAACCAGTAAATTGAAGATTTACTCATAATTAACTCATGATTGTCAGATCAAAGAAAGACCTAGTTGAGATTGGAGTTTAGGGATAATGTACTATCATTTGTAAAATCATCTAAATTAAATAGATGGTGCATGCGGTTAGAGGAAGGCCTATAATAAATCATTCCTTAATTAGAAAACTCACTAGTTTTAACCATTTGAATTACCTTTAAAAGGAGGAATGAAGACACACGTTTAATTATTGTTTTGGTGAGCATGAGTTGGTGAGATAAAGCAATAGGAAGCACAAGTTTGTGCGTGGAGCTTGTGAGTGCAAGGAATAAGGGGCTTGGAGGCTTGGAAATTTGGCTAACTATAGGCCAAAGGTAGTTAATCAGGCAAAGGATAGAAAATACTTGTGTAGGTTGAGATCAAGGTTGTCCAGAGCATATTGTATTCATCTAGATTCTTTGACTAATGCAATATACAGATAGCAAGGGTTTTTCGCAGTGGATTTCCCCAGAAAAGCATTTTTTTCCCATAGGAAAGAACTAAGCTGATCAACCTCGAAGGGGATCAAGATCCACGACCTACTAACTGAGCCTAACCCCAAGGGCGTTGAGGAGATTTGACCCCGTGACCTTCCAATCGACAAGGTACTTTAGCAACGGGGATTCGACCGGTTGAGCTAACCCTTGGGGATTTCCCCAGAAAAGTATTGTGTTATGCGTGATTGAATTCTTTCTCTTATATGATTCATGATTTCATCGATAATTTATTGTTTTTGTTGATGATTAGAGTAGATTCAGTCAATTGTTTTAGCATATTACAATTTGCAGTTTGAATCTACAAGGAATTTCTACATGATGAACTATGTAGTGGAATATCCACAACAATTTGTAGATCACAAACCCTCAATATAAAAATAATATATCAGAAGGAGAAAGGTAAAAATATTTATTGTTCGAGTAGTACCCATAACTTCATCAATTACATATTGGAAAAAAAATAATTACTTTATATTTATAGCACTAGAGTTTCAAGTAATGATTGCAAATGGAGGTACCATACATTATTTAAAGAAGTTCCATAATATTAAGCTCAATAAGTGGTATTATTTATTAGATAGCCCCATGATTACAATCCAAATAGGTATTGTTGATGTTTATTTGGGGTCCAAGGGTTAAAATCAATGGGAACAATGGCCCTTAATTTTCAAGATATTTTCATGAGATTTTCCTTGGAAGGAAAGGAAATTTAGAATAGAGGCATATAAGTGAATCCCTATGAAGTAATACGATATAGAAACATCACAAAATTACTCAAAAAGATATACCATGGTGGAATCATGTTATCCAAAAATTTCATACACCTCTTGTACATACGATAATAGGATAGTAGCATGTCAGAAAAAAATTCAGACATCAACAAAATTTTTCCTTAGTGAAAGAATTTCATGGGACATGAAGTTAGATAGGAAGAAATTGAAGTTTCGTCCACCACACAACTTTCTGACTTATCGTGTGAAATTACATGCATGTTATTTAATAAACTCGTGCGATTGCATAGATTCCAATGAAATAATCATGCGAAAGATGTTTTTTTGTCTGAAATTGGCCAATCAATGGATTTGGTAGTGTATGATCATATACCCAGAATATCACATTGTGGCTGAGGAAACATCGACTGTAGCTCAGATTTTGCCTCTACAAGGACCTGTTAGTGATATGGAAGATTTTCCCAAAAAATTATCCACTCAGTCCTATAAAAAAGGAGCTAGGCCAAGGAAAAAGGAAGACATTTAGACATAGTTATGCTAGAACTTTTATACAGAAGGAAGGAGAATTAAAAAGAGAGAGAGACAAGGCCCATCCCTGGGAGAGATTGAGATTCTCCCTTAGTAGCATATTACACAATGAGGTGAAGTTACAATAGATTCTACAGTCACTATACTTATTTCTTGTCCTTCCATTAGGTTGCATGTGTAAGATGATACATTTGTATATTTACTTTATATGATTAATTATGCAATTTTATTATCTTATAAATAATGGATCCAACCTGGTTTTTATACTAATAATAAACCTATTGCATGTTACCATCTAACAAAGGGTTATTTCATATTTTTGATACATGCTTGGGAAATAACCACCAACATGGGTGTGACTCCAATGGGTTTATATCTTAATTTTTTCCTCAATTCCTCATTCGTTTTTAGTTTTCCATTCTCAGGTTTGCTTGTAGGTACATTTCATGTCCTTTTGTTTGCTTTATTGTTGAATTTTTTGTAGGAATTAGGGCAAAATCACTCACGAAATTTCACTGTGCTAAAACAACAAATCCTCGCGCATGACAACATGATATTTCCTAGAATAGTCGTGTGACGTCGCATGTCACTACGCGGATTCATTGTAATAATCACATGACACCATGCATCACTGCATGTATATCACTATAATAGTCACACGTCACCATACATCATTGCATGGATATCATTGTAAAAGTCATGCAATTGAGATAAAACTATGCAATTTGAGTTTGTCTCTTTTGGCAGTGGCCATTGCCTTATTGAGACCTACAAGCCCTTTATTTTTGTTTTTTGCAACCAGTAAAATCAACAACCACAATTAGCAACAATTAAATAAAATTTACCTAAGATAGTCTAAGTAGGGAAAAAATCACTTAGACTCATACATTTTATTTAATTTGTGGTCCAATGCCACCCTAACTAGGGTTTTTTTTGCTTTCCATTTACAAACAAAGTTCATATTTTGTTTCAAGGCAACCATACAATTCTAGTTTAAACACTTCAAACAAAGGGGTCTCACTCGAAAATAAAATACCATGTGTTCTCTTTGTTGATCTAAACTTGGCTCCGATACCAAGAAGGTAATAGGAAGAGGTGCCCTAATCGTAGGGGGAGTACTTGTGTTGCCATCAATGCCAAAGGGGAGATTTTTGATCTAAAGATGATCTGAGGTTATCATTGATGTCAACGCAAGAAGCACTAGGGGCTACCCCGATCTTGCAAGGGAATTTTGACTTTATAACTTACTCTATTTTTAGTCAAGGATCTTCTAGATATATTCTACTCTTCGAGATGTTTTCGTTGATATAGGGCACGCAAAGTAATTCTTCATGGTTTGAGAGATATTCATGTTTGAGGTTAGTAACCCCAGTGAGTGTGCTAAAACCCTATGGGGTTGTGGCATGGCACTCATAATTGGTTTTGATCATTGAATAGTCATTAATTAATAATTTTTTAAGCTCCTAAAATCCCTCCAACATTCTCTATAGAAGTCCCTCTCAACTCTATAAAAAGAAATCTCATATATCCTCCAAATGTAGTGATCATGGAATTTTCACTATAACTTCATTTCTGCGAAGTCTTACATTCTGAAATTAAAACCCATTTGATTTGAAATCCTGATGAATGTCGTGATCGAATTTCAGATCTTTCTTAGCTATATGTTTGGAGATATGATCTCTGGAAGTTAGGGTTTTTGTAGGATGCTGAATTTCATCTCAAAGACGTGACCTTGGGAAAATCGTCATAACTCTCTCTCTGAGAAGAGGATTGGAATTCTGTAAAAATTGGAAAATAGTGTACAGACTGTAGTTTTCTATATATCAACTTTAGAGCCTAAGGAGGAAATAGTGACACGTGGCATGTCGTACAAGTTAGCTCTATTGAACTAGTCCATAATTAGGTCATTGTGAGATATTGTGCATAACATTGCCTTGAAGAGTCCAAATCGGGTCATACCTATGGCATTGGAAAGGGGATATAAAATCACAGAGATACATCAGATTAAATATCGTGCTCCTAGAAGACAAGAAAAGCTAGATCAAGTTTTGTCAAGGGGTGCAAAGGACCAATCTTTCTAGGGCAGCAAAGAGCAAGGTGCAACAAAATGATGCAACAAAGGTAAGATATAGGTAAGTATCTTCTGTATATGCATGTTAATCTCTTAATTTAATTAGGTTCTTTGTATTCTAATTTGTTGTTTTTGTTTAGCACTGACATATGCTCTGCAAGATGAGGTAAGTTTTGCTATTATCATGTCATGGGTATTTCCTTGAAGACTTTTTGCAGGTATTAGATATTCATCAAGAGAAGACTCATTGCATAATATAAGGTTCTGAAGAATGAGAAAGGGTAGCATGACAAGAGAAAAAATCAAGGTGCATAACAACAACAAGAAGTTCACCACATGAAGTCTTCAAGTGGGCAGCACTGCACACAGACATTGTAAAAGTATCAATGTATAGAGTCATTGTAAAAGTTGTACAAGTGTCTATCTGCCAAGAGTTGAAGAGGTAGTGTCGGGAGGTCTAGGACCATCTTTAGGTGGTTGTGTCATAGTTGGGGTTATTCTCTAGTGTGTCGTCTTCTTCTACATCATTCTATATAATTATAAAGTGGACCATTTTCCCTCGTGTGGGAGTCCATTATTTTTTTATTCTTCTATAGGATGGTAGGGTGGTAGGGTAGTGCTAGGCTGGTGCATGAAGTCACCAATAGGTTCAAGCTTGTGAAAACTTCAGGGTGCTAGGGTGGTGCTAAGGTGAGTTGTAGCTCATTGGGTGTTGGGGCATCCGTTCAGTTGACTACTGAAGAATCTCGGGCATTGGAGCATCCATCCAGTGGGAGCTGGAGAAGAATGCTTTTATATAATTCTAGGAAGTTGTTGCTTTCATTTCAATTGGGCTGAAGATTAAATAATTTATTAGAAAAGCATTCGGTAGTTTTTGACTTGGAGCGGGTTTTCCACCTAAAATCTTTGTGCCTCCTGGGTTCTTTTATTTACTGTTATTATTGCATAAACATTCATAATAATTGAAGATTAACTAATGCTCTGAAAAGATTTAAAAGTGCTAATTGCTAAGGAATACTGATTCAACCCCCACCCCCCTCCCCCCAGTATTTTCGAACACTCTTTTCCCTGTGCTCTTATGAGTGATCTCTGCAAATCAACATCATATTCTGTTTTGGTCCTGACTCGCATCCCGTAGTCAGGTTTTTGTGTTATTTTAGAAAGTAAGCAATTTTTGGTGTTGGAACCATTATTAAATAACTGGTACTTATTTATTAATTGCTTCAAGTTTCTTTCTTTCATAGACATACCACATAACACTCTTCACACAAAATCATTCCTTAATTCAAATTGTCTTTAAAATCAAACCACATTATTAATTCACTAATATTAAACATCCATAGGAGGGGCACAAAAGAATTAATTAGTTCATGTAGGACACTGGGGCAAGGCATGAAAAAAATACCCCATTTTCATTTGAATTTGAAACATAAATCAATTGGGTAGGGATATTGAAAATCATTTATAACCAATTGGAAAAGACTACCTGGGAGAAGTGACACTATGTCACCAAGAGGTCAAACTAAGGTATGTTGGTTAGTGCACTCACTTAGTGGCTACCCACCACTTTGGTTTTGAGTACTTCACATATTGTTTGAGGGTCAATTTCTTCTCCCTTGTTTGGAAATCCCATAGTGACTAGTCTTAAGAACTTTATCTTACCATATAGGTGACCTTTATGGGAAGTAATGGTACTTGGATTAGATTTTGGTGGTCATTGGTACACTCCCCAATATTTATTGTTATAACTAGTTTCCACCAAGTATGTGAGTACCAACCATCTGGAGGACTTGAGATCCTTGTCACTGGTGGTTTTCCAAAAGGTTCCAGTGACTATTATTAAATGGGCAAGACGTGTAGGTGTCTAGGAATGCTTTTATTTTGTTGCACAAATGTGTGAATTCAAGCACCTGGATTTTTTTTTTAGAATCTTCATTGCACATTTTTCCATATGTTTTGCTTGTCATTTTAAAAACATGTGTATTAACTGGGAAAATGAACTACATTTGCTTGAAATCTCCTTGCATTAAATCTAGTTATCACCAATGTAGACCTTGGCCCAATATGGCAGTTTAGGAGACTTCAAAGTCTACCTCCCTTAGAATGGGGAGTTTCCCCTCTTTCTACCCATAAATGGCAACCAAACATACACCATCTCAACCATTATTAGTCGGATCCTCTTTGCTAGCATCTTCTATATTTTGATCCATTCAAGGGACTCCTTCTTAGCCACCTTCCATTTCTACCTCAATGTTGACTCCTCTAGGATAACCCACACTCACCAATATGACTGAACAATAACAAAACCCCCCTGGTCCTACCACTTTTCATTTTATGGCATGTTTTAACCTTCTATACTTGAATAAAATCATCATTGATCCTATTCTTCATAATGCAGCTTGGCTCGCTTTTCCATCCAAGATTCCAGCAAATATCCAAAATTTCAGGACAAAGCTAGGGAACACCCCACAAATCATGTGATGTCATTTCATATGTAGTGTTCATCCAACACTAACATAGAAGATTCTATTCACCTTCGCTTATTCTAGCGATCCTTGACTGATGATTCCACCAAATGGTGTGTTGATAACCCTAGCGCGAAGCACACTATCTTAAATTAATAGGTACTAGAGTTTCTTAACTACTACCAATTTCCTATCTGCCATGATCTTGGGATCGAAATTCTCTCAAATTTCTGTGAGACTATGGCTATCCACATTTGAGACCATATTCATGAATGGAAGTCACATCGTAACCTTTGTAAAATAAAACTTGATGACTCATTCCTCCTCAATTGGTTTTTGAAATCCCTCCTCCCTCTGATCACCAAAGATGTCACCTCGATCATGCCTACTACTGAAGTTGAGGCCATTACCAAAGCCCAACAATATAACCTAATTTACTCTCATCCATTGATATGAATTTGAAACTACTTGTAAATTGTTTGCAAGGTATTCAATTCAGAAATATACATGTTTAAAAGATTTCCATGTCTTGCAGAAAGAAAATAAATGAAATTTTCAGCTGTTCATGACCCATTTAAGCATAGCATATTTATTTCCTTTTACTGTTTAACACACTAAAACGAATTTGTTCTGCAAAATAAATCAACCACAGATGCAAAAGAAGTTGATAAAGCAGTTCACCCCTCCTGGGCTACGTCTGCTGGGTCCAAAGCTCCCAAATGGGCCTGTCCTTGTTTTCATTAACTGCTCAAATTGAATATACAGCTGAATAGAAGCATCTACAGGTGGAAAAGATGGTAAAAACAGATTCATAACACTTGAATCCTTCAGGATTGACTACTGGTTCACCTCCAGTGGATACCTGCAACCCTATACAGTCTTCACAATACTGGGCGCTAGTGGCTCCTAGAACTTTCACGGCTCCAAAACCTCTGAAAATGACCTCAGATGGCTGTAAGACCTGCACCAATGGCTTCAGAAGGTCAAAAATACCCAAAATAAAAAAAAATCGTCCAAAACCGCCTTTCCTAGCCAAAGTTATGGCTAATTAAAGTTTCCTCTAGTTATGCCTAGAACACTCCAACTAACTTTAGTTGGAGTCCAGTTAGGTCTGCCAAATATGGCGGGCCTGCCAATTTTGGCGCTCCTTCCAGAATCTCTGCCAAACGAACTGCAGTTACATTAAATGCTTATGCATGGATGGCGGTTTATCTCGGATTTCGTGCCCGGCGGTTAGGGGGTTGAGCCCACGGTTATGGGCCCATGGTCATATGGTATGGGGGGGCTGGCCCCCTTCAGGCCCCGCCCAACAGATAGTTCAAAATCAAAAAAGCCTTTTTTCTGCCAATATGACAGATCCGCTCCCGTGGCCTAACGGTAAGGCGTTGTATTGTGGTTCCATAGGTCGTGGGTTCAAAACTTTGAACTCCCAAAAATTTTGAATATGCGCCCATAATGCTTGCTGACGTCATCTGGGGCCACGTGGTGGCCTCCGGGCCTGCCACATGGCAGATTTATATTGGCTGTGCGAAGGGAATATTCCAAGGAATATTTATGGAATATTTTTTTTTTAATTTTTTTTGAAAAATTCAAAATTCCAATGTTATTGACAAATTCTTCTTTTTGCCATAACTTCCTCATACGGCGATCGTTTTTCGAACTGTTTGCGGCGTCAAAATCAGGAGGATGAGCACTTTCTAGTCATTCAACTTTGAACTAGTTCTAATATTTTTAATTTTGAGCATTTTACGACACTTAAGACATGAGCACCTGATCACGCCTCCCCATTGGGAAGCTTTTGGACCCCAAAAGCCTTCAACTACCTGTTAAATAGGTGAGGGTACAACTCCCTCACTCTGTCCACCTCCATCCACTTTGCCTTGTTCGGTTTTCTGCCTTTGAAACCAACCCGAACATAATCTACACTGCCCCTCCTTGAAGTGCGTGTCCTTCTGTCAAGGATTTTATCTTCTTTCAGCTCATCTAAGAATTCTGGCGAGAAATCTTCTATAGATGGCAGCTGAACAACACTTTCATGATCAGAAATCAAAGGAGGTTCATACAAACGTAAGTTCTCCACATTGACAACAAAATACATTTGCATGTAGGAAGGCAAATCTAATTGAAAAGCATTATTTCCAACCTTCTTGAGGATTTTGAATGGACCATAATGAATAGGCTTCAGCTTTTTACCTTCTCCTTGCATCCTTTCCTTACTAATGTACAGCCATACCTCATCCCCTTCTTGAAACTTGTGATCGACTCTATGCTTGTCGTGTCTTTCCTTATACTTGCCTTGACTCTTCTCAAGCTGTTCTTGAATTTTCTGATGTATTTGCTGAATTCTTTCAATGAATGAACGAGATTTGTCAATATCACTATGTCTCTCAATGGAAACATCTTTCTCAAGAATGAAATCAAGAGGTGATTTTGGCAAGTAACCAAAACAAGTTTCAAACGGTGAGGTGTTTGTGGAAGAGTGCTTGGCACGGTTGTAAGCATGCTGTATGTAGTGCAAATGTTCATCCCAAAGCTTGGGATGCTTGCTGCAATAACCTCTCAAGAGGTGCACAATGGTTCTGTTCACAACTTCTGTTTGTCCATCTGTTTGCGGATGGAAAGCAATACTTTTCTTCAACTTTGTGTCCATCATCTCCCATAGGTTGGACCAAAAATTCCCCACAAATCTGGAATCCCTGTCACTAATAATGGAAGTAGGCAAACCAAAGTGAATCCATACATGATGAAAAAATAATTCAGCAGTTTGTTCAGCAGTTATAGTTTTATTACAAGGCATAAGTATACACATTTTGCTGAAATGATGAACTCTACATATAAATAATCATGCTGCTTCCTAGATTTTGGAAAACCTCCTACAAAATCCATAGAGATGCTCTCCCATGGTCTAGAAGGTACCGGCAAAGGAGTATACAAGCCAAGCTTCCTATTACTAGGCTTTCTTGTAGCACATAATGAACATCCTCTTATGAACCTTGAAACATAATCTACCATGCGAGGCCAATAGCAATACCTCTGTAGATGTGCAACTGTTTTGCTTACACCAAAATGGCCAGCAATAAGAGAAGAATGAGCTTCTCTTATGACATTTATTCTCTCCCCCTGTGGTATACACAACTTTCCCAAATGAAACAACAAATTGTTATGCATGTGATAGTCATTTTCCTCTACATGATTCCCTTTACTCAAGTTAGCATACACATCTTTAAAGTCATCATCAGATGCATATTGTTCTATGTAACTATCATGTACAATGGAATCATTCTTAAGTAAAGTAACAACACCAATAATAGGCCTTGAAAGCATATCAACAACCTTATTCAAAGTACCTTTCTTGTACCTTATTACCAAATGGAACTGTTGCAAGAAGCCCATCCATCTGAAGTGTCTTGACCATTGTAACTTGCTTTGTGATTGCAAGTACTGTAAGGGTTGATGGTCGGTATGTATAACAGTTTCTTTGCCCATCAAATAGTGTTTCCACTTTTTGACGCTTTGCACCAATGCATACAACTCCTTATCATATGTAGGATAATTTACAACAGCACCATTAAAAGTTTTAGAATGAAAAGCAATAGGCTTTCCATGATGTAGAAGAACTGCACCCATGGCATAATCCTAGCATTGGTTTGTATCTCAAATGGCTGTCTCAAATCTGGTAATGCAAGGACTGGAGCTGAACTAATCTTCTCTTTCAAAGATTCGAAAGCTTTTTGCTGCTTGCCTCCCCATTGGAAAGCATGCTTCACACTTGTCACTGCATGCATAGGAGCTGCTATAGAAGAGAAGTTAGAGATAAAATTCCTCCAATATTGAGCTGCACCCAAAAAACTGCTTACCTCTGTTATGGATTTGGGAGTAGGCCACTTCACAATAGCCTCAATCTTAGCAGGATCAATTCTCAAAGCACCTCCTCCTACTATGTGTCCCAAATAAACCAAAGAAGTCTTTCCAAATTCACACTTTGACATTTTAAGAAATAACTGATTCTTCTTCAAAACATCAAGTACTTTCCTAACATGCATGACATGATCTTCTATAGACTTGCTGAAAATTAAGATGTCATCTAAGTAGACAATAATGAAATCATCAAGAAAAGGACGCAAGACATCATCCATTACCCGCATGAAAGTTGCAGGTGCATTGCACAAACCAAACGGCATCACAAGCCACTCAAAGAGTCCTTGTTTGGTTTTAAAGGTTGTCTTCCAAATGTCACTTTCTTCAATTCTTACTTGATGATATCCACTGCGCAAGTCTAGCTTAGTGAAATATCGAGCATCTTTCAGTTGGTCTAGCAAATCATCTATCCTTGGGAGTGGGTAACGATTCTTTACCGTTATCTTGTTCAAGGCCCTGAAATCAACACACATACGCCAAGTGCCATCTTTCTTTGGAATCAATACAATCGGTGACCCACATGGCGAAGTACTTGGCCTTATGAAACCCTTGTCCAACAAGTCCTTGATTTGCTTCTTTATTTCAGCATTCTCCATAATAGACATGCGGTACATGCCTATGTTTGGAAGAGGACAATCTGGATGCAAATGGATTTCATGCTGAATCTCCCTCTTAGGAGGCAAACCTGTTGGCTCCTGAAACATCTCATGATATGCATCAACTACATCATATAGATCTGATTTAAGTTTTGGATCACAATTGTCAAATGACTCATGATTCACATCAACCTTGGGCTTAATCATAAGAAGAAAAAAATTCTTACTTGAATTGACCAGCCTTTTTACCTGTCCTGCATTCACCATCGCTATATTTGTCTTCTTGCGATGAGCTCTAACAATGAACTCCTTGCCATCTTTGAAAAGATGATATTTGTTTTCATGGCGATGAAAGATAGCTTTCCTGTCAAACAAGTAAGGACTTCCCAAAACAATTCCTGCTATATCAAAAGGTACCACATCAAGTTCAACTGTGTCAATAAAATGTGCAGTAATTGCAAAGCGCAATGTGCACTTTCTTGAAACTTGTAAATTTGCATCCTTGCAAATCCATCCAAGTGGATATGGCTTTGGATGTGGAACGGTCTCAAGTTTAAGCTGCTTGACCAAGTCCTCTAATATAAGGTTTGCTTGTGACCCACTATCAAAAAGTGTGTCAATTTTAGTATGTTTTGAAATCACCCTCACATGAAACAGTTCAATTCTTTCTTCCTCATTAGGAGCTTGTACATGGCAGTTTGAGGTACTAGTGTTGGCTTGAGTTTCAATTTCTTTTCCCTTCAAGTTTTTCAAACCCATGGCTGCAATTTTGGTTTCATCACCTGAATCATCCCCTAAATCCTGTGGTGTAGATGTAGTAGCAACAATTTTCTGTCTCCCTTTGGATTTGTTAGATTGAGGTCTTTTTTCAGGATGTAATTTCCAACAGTTTTTCTCCTCATGGCCTGGTTTAGAACAGTGTTTACAGATCACGTTCTCACTCTCCTGTTTGACAGATGCATTATTTTTTCCCTTTCCCTTGGAGGTTTTCTCTTTGTTTTTCCCCTTGGGGGGCTTGTTTCTACCCTCTTCAAATGTGTTTTTTCCCCTTGCCTCTAAATGGGTAGCTTGGACACAAGCCTCGTCCAGGCTAGTAGGGTTAAACATCAAGATGGTGTGTCTAAGGTAGCTATGCAAGTCACCAATGTATTTCAGCAAGGTTTCCTGGGTCTGTAAATCTACCCCTAACAAGAGAGCTCTTCTCCTGAATTCTTGGGTGTAGTCTTGTACACTCTGACCCTTAAGTTGTCTGAAATTTTTCCAATTCATAATGGCTTTCTGCATGTGAACAAGAGGATAAAACTATTTTTTAATGGCTAACAGAAATTCAGGCCATGTTAAGGTAACCTTACCAAATTTCTTGATCTCCTCTTTAGTCTTGGCCTCCCACCAGACCAATGCTGCTCCATCCATTCTCAAAGAAGCCAACTGAATCTTTGTGGCATCATCATGCATATTCTGGATCCTCAAGTAAACTTCAACTGCCTAATCCAGTTGTCAAGATTTTCTGCATTCACTTCACCATTATACATAGGTAATTCGAATTTTACATCAAGCTTCAAAAAAGGGCTTTTTCCAGAGGATCTATGCTTATGCAAAGAAGAAGAAGACGAGGATAAAGAGGTAGAAGGTGACGATGGGGGTGGTGGATCACCATTACCTCCATGTCCTTTCTTGGAATGATCATCATCCTTCTTACCTCCTGAAGAGCCCTCTCCTTCATGTGGATGTTTGGACCCTTCTCCAACCAATTTTTCATTTCTTTCTTGGTACAATATCCTCACCATTTCAGTGAGGTCCAAGAAAGCCTTTTGGAAAGACTCTTTCTTCTTCTTTTGGATCCATGTCTGCAGGAATTTCTCCTTCATGTGCAGACATTCTTGAAGCTTCTGCTGAGACTCTTGAGGGTGAAATTGAAGGTGGAGGGTGATGGCTCTCTGGCCTTCCTTGACTGAGGATTCTCTTGTTCTCTAGTCAACTGTCCTTCCCCTCTTTTAAGTTTCAACCTGGTAAGCATCAATACTTGCAAGACAGTTAGAAGATCTTTGCATAAAACCCTGCTCTGATACCAACTTGATCTGAATTTGAAACTACTTGTAAATTGTTTGCAAGGTATTCAATTCAGAAATATACATGTTTAAAAGATTTCAATGTCTTGCAGAAAGAAAACAAATGAAATTTTCAGCTGTTCATGACCCATTTAAGCATAGCATATTTATTTCCTTTTACTGTTTAACACACTAAAACGAATTTGTTCTGCAAAATAAATCAACCACAGATGCAAAAGAAGTTGATAAAGCAGTTCACCCCTCCTGGGCTACGTCTGTTGGGTCCAAAGCTCCCAAATGGGCCTGTCCTTGTTTTCATTAAATGCTCAAATTGAATATATAACTGAATAGAAGCATCTACAGGTGGAACAGATGGTAAAAATGGATTCAGAACACTTGAATCCTTTAGGATTGACTACTGGTTCACCTCCAATGGATACCTGCAACCCTATACAATCTTCACAATACTGGACCCTAGTGGCTCCTAGAACTTTCATGGCTCCAAAACCTCTGCAAATGACCTCATATGGCTATACAACCTACACCAATGGCTTCAGAAGGTCGAAAATACCCAAAATAAAAAAAAAAATTTGTCCAAAACCGCCTTTCCTAGCCAAAGTTATGGCTAATTAAAGTTTTCCTCCAGTTATGCCTAGAAACACTCCAGCTAACTTTAGTTGGAGTCCAGTTAGGCCCGCCAATTTTGGCGCTCCTGCCAGAATCTCCACCAAACGAATTGCAGTTGCATTAAATGCTTATGCGTGGATGGCGGTTTATCTCGAATTTTGTGCCCAGCGGTTAGGGGGTTGAGCCCACGGTTATGGGCCCATGGTCATAGGGTATGGGGGGCTGGCCCCCTTCGGGCCCCGCCCAACCGACAGTTCAAAATTTAAAACACCTTTTTTCCGCCAATATGACAGATCCGCTCCTGTGGCCTAACGGTAAGCCGTTGTATTGTGGTTCCATAGGTCGTGGGTTCAAAACTTTGAACTCCCAAAAATTTTGAATATGCGCCCATAATGCTTGCTGACGTCATCTGGGGCCACGTGGTGGCCTCCGGGCCTACCACGTGGCAACTTTCTATTGGCTGTGCGAAGGGAATATTCCAAGGAATATTCTTTTTTAAATTTTTTTTATGAAAAATTCAAAATTCCAATGTTATTGACAAATTCTTCTTTTTGCCATAACTTCCTCATACGGCGACCGTTTTTCGAACTGTTTGTGGCGCCAGAATCAGGAGGACGAGCAATTTCCAGTTGTTCAACTTTGAACCAGTTCTAAGCATTTTAAATTTTGAGCATTTTACGACACTTAGGACATGAGCACCTGATCAGCTAGGATATCTATAGACTTTTACTAATGCACCTCAACATCGTACTGGTGAATCACCCACACCTAAAGAATCCCATGTATCTGATGCTCTCATCAGCTTAGTCTTCAAACCTGTAGCTCATACCATTCCATAGAAACATACTACTACAACATACCAACTTTGTTCTCTGCCCTGAAAACCCTGTGTCATTTCCACTAGAACCACAACACATACTCATGGAGTGACATGCATCGATTGGACTTTCGTTGACATGTCTAACCCATATTATCCTTTCCTGGCAACTCCTCATCCTCTTGCACAACCCCATATAGGAGTTAAATTTGTTCAACCAAGTCTCAAAGATCAGGATTAGTCCTTTGAGTAACTTAAATTTGAGAACCCTTCAAACCCTCAAAATTGGGGGTGTAATCATATTAAAAATTGAGGTGGAAATTAGAATCCACCCCAATAAGGAAGGCCTTAGTGTCAAACCAATGTGGACAACCAGCAACTTGCAAAATATCTTATTCCTTCAATGACTAAAAATCCCTAGGGACAAGGATGAGGACAGGGCCAATCATGACATAAAACCAATTTTCATTGCATAATTTTTGGGTCATTTGATCATTACACTCACCTTTTTCCTTAGCTACTAAAAATATGCCAGCATTAAGAATCCAATCAACATCAAGTTGCTTCCACCCAGGGTTAGCCACAACCCTCTACCACTATCTTACATAACCCATTTCCATCCCAGCGCTTGGTTCAACATCAAGATTCACCATCCATATCTTGATCTATTGATTCATCATACAAGAATATTTTTATGCAATCTGATCAGTTCTTGTTACAAACTCGGAATCAGAACTACCCACCCCCTCCACCTTCCCCTAAGAAAGAAGGTCTCATTCCCGAAAAAATATCCCACTACAAATCATATCCCTAGATCCTGCACCTAAAATCCCTATAATTCCTATTCGAGAAACTACACATAACCCTCATGCCAAGGCTTCTCAACAATATAGTGTATTCAATGAATTGGCACCGTCACTCATCATCATGTCTTGCCTTGAATTTATTCAATCTTTCCCCACCCAATGCAATTCATTATTTAACACTCTTGGCTCTATAGACTCCATCGATTCATGCATTATGAAATTCAATTTAGATAATTCCAAACAATAACTTCCATATGAAATTGCTTTTAAGTTTCCAGTCACTATTTGCAACCTAATCATCCATTGTGGCATTGTAGATGAAGGTGCATCTACATGCGTCATGTCAACACAAGTTTGGAAGAAATTAGGTTCTCTTGAACTAAATTATTCTAAAATTCCATTAGGCACATACAATGGACAACCATTCGAACCCCACAAGGTATATCATAATGCACCAATTGAACTAGTAAGAAAGAAATTCCTAGTAGACATCAAGGTTATCGATGCCCCTTTAGATTACAATATCTTGCGAGGACAAAGTTTCATGTATGCCATGATGATGATATCTTCCTCTATGTTTCACATTACAAGCCTCGTTCCTCCACCAATGCTAGCGACACCTTACTAATAGTTTGACAACACCAAACTCCTTTTCCTATATAGGACATTGGACTTGGACTATTTAAATAATAATTGTTGCTTGGAGTCTACCTTGATTCTCTTCCTTGTAAACCATCAAATCCTTAATAGCCTATGTGCACAGTCTCGACACCTGATCATCACGTTCCCAACAAAGTGACTCCCTCTAATTTGAAACTTTCTTTGACGGTTCCCACTTCTACAATGAGTTCTTCGTTTAACATCACAAGCCGTCCCTTAATTCGATTGTGAATCCCTCTGTTTTGGAATTTTCTATTATGGTTTCGACTCCCAAAGTTAGTCCTTCATTTTACGCCAGTGACTATTGCTCCACCACTAAAGAGACTCCTTCTGTTCTAGAACCTTCTGCGATGATTTCAACCCCCAAGTCTAGTCCTTTGTTTGGCACTAGTGACCCGCCCATCCTTCAAGTTCCTTTTATATGTCCTATACTAGGTCAAGTAAATCATTCTATAATTGTCACTTCTTACACTCCTTGGTATCACCCTTGACATTCCTATCTAGTACATGAAGTTGCCAGAAAACCTCCCTAAAGCATATGTGAATATGATCCTTAATCATATTAGGATACCACTGTCCACGTCACAACCTTGAAGCCATTCCCATCCTAGACCTACTTCCATGACCCCTATGAAAATCCAATGAAGGAATCAGGGAAAGGCTCCCCAAAACATGGATCCACACATGACCAATGTTGGTACCAAACACCACTGCACCAACCTATCAATCCACTTTATTCCTATGTTATTTGTAGTGTCAGTAGACACAACACAAATATTTGCTTTGAGTTAATAGCAACATGGAGGCCCTCAATTTACCTCCCCTTTCACCTAGTCCACTCCGAGAAGGCCGCACATGACTTCGCAGGTTGTGCACTAACCACTCATGTTCTATTTGTGACATGTATGGTCATTACACCAATCATTGTTCGGATATATTCTCCCTCCAAATCAATCTATAGTGTCTATTCCTAAGACCCACACTCCCATAAATATCCAAGAGGAAAGCAACCATGTCAATCAAATCCTTTATATCTTTTTCTAGCTCAAAAGATGAGAAGTCTCCACCCTATGACAAACCATCCTCATCTGTCATCCCTCCTTTGAGTCTTCTGCTTCTCCAACCACCTATGTTACTTGAATTACCAACCTCGACCAGGATTCCCTCCCATACTAATAGCACCATGGTAGCATCCTGCAGTATTGGACCATCACAATCCTATAAGACTTAGAATAAGTAAAAATAAGGGACCCCCCACATGCAAGGAGCCCATCTTTCTTTGTATATTCTCATGTCGTGTCCCTAATTACATCAAGATAGACATATAAGAGTGATTCCCTATGCAACAAACCATAACCATCATTCTTCGCTTATCGTACCCGCACATCCTACAAGGATGTGCACCTTTTTCAACACCCCCACGAGCACCTATGTCGTGTCCCCCATGTGGTTGTACATCCATGCCACACCACCGAGGAAACATCCACATCTGACGTTCATGACCTATACGAGCTTGCATATAGCCTTGCTCTATCTACGATATCATGAACCATACCATGTTCACGTGTGAAGCTCCTCTACTAATGGATCATGCAAAGAACCCTCTTCGATGTGGACTAATGTTCCCCCTTTACTCATCCAATTTTGAGTGTGACTAAGATGAAGTTATCCCCCCTAAGGATCACTTTTACATCTCCTCTAATGGATTATAAGACTTACTACTTTGAGCATCTAACATTTTCACCTTATACCCTCTTCTCCACCTCTATTAGACTATGCAGTGAGTATGCCAATACCTCCTCTTCATCTTTACCACATGAAATATTGCACCATCTAGAGTAGGTCATTGAAAATCCCCCATGGAACATTGTTACCCATTATGTTTAAGTGACGACGAATATTACTTTGATATCATTTTATTATCAACAATTGATCTAGTATCACTATTAGAAAAAGATGAGGTCACCCCATATCTTCCTATTGAATCGCCTCCACCAACAATGATCATCAAGCCTGATGAAAATATTTTGGAAGCACTACATGCACATGATTATCCATGGGATGACATGCAACATCATTCCATGGGAAACCCCAATCACTTTCACTAACCCCTCCAAAATACAATACAACATGGGAAACAAGGATTTTCTTCCCTTTTCACTAACCCCAATCACTTTCACTAACCCCTCAAAAATACAATACAACATGGGAAACAAGAATTTTCTTCCACTTGGCTAGGTTGATTGGTTTAAAAATATGATACTAGCACCCGACGCTTCTGAAGAAGGAAATATAGCTAAAATTTCCCCTACCATTCAAGTGAATATTTCACAAAATCCCTATGTCATCAAGAAAATTCTCCATAGATAATATTTCTTCCTTGAAGAGGTGAGTGCTTATAATGCACTCTTTTAGGAATTCCTTGACATATTTGCTTGGAAATATTTTGAGATGCCAGGTTTCGACGCATCTGTAGTTGAGCATCACGTTGACTGTTGGCCCAACACCAAACCTATGCTCCAAAAGCAATGAGACATTTGCCCCAAAAAATAATTGGCCTATAAAGCTGAAGTGAATAATTTGTATTTAGTTAGTTTTATTTACCCCATCAAGTACACTTCATGGGCTTCCAACCATAGTACCATTAACAAAAAACATGGAACTATATGTGTCTGCATTGATTTCTGTGATCCAAATGCAACTTGTCCCAAAGATGATTACCCACGCCATTTATCAACCAAGTTGCTGATACATATGTGGGTCATGAAGTCCTCTCTCTCATGGTAAAATTCTCTGGATATAACTAAATTCTTATCCTCCTTGGAGACCAATATAAAATGGACTTTACCACACCTTGGGGCACCTTTTCCTATTGTGTTATGCCTTTTGGGATAAAAAAATATGGCATCACTTTTCAACATGCTATGTACTATGTATTTCATAATCCAACACATATCATCATTGCTTTCCTTGATGACGTGACTGCTTGCTCCAAGCACCACAACACCCATTTGGAAGATCTTCACATTATCTTCCTCCATTGTTGAAAATTAAAAATTCATTTAAATCCCCTTAAATGTGTATTTTGTGTTCCCTCTAGCCATTTTTTGTGTTTATTGTTTAAAAACATGGTATTAAGGTAGACCCAATAAAATTTCATGCCATTCTTGAACTACCCCCACCTCAAACCCGCCAACATTTACAAAGCCTCCAAGAAGGGCCAATTTACTTCGCTGATTTATTCCAAATTATGCAACCCAAGCCCATGGATTTATTCATTTGTTGCGTTAAGATGTCCTCTTCCAATGGGATGATATTGCTTAATGATCCTTCAAAGCCCTTAAGCAGGCCCTTATTTTCACCCCCTTGATCTCTCCACTTGATTTTCATCGCAATTTCATTTTGTATGTGTCTACCCCTGATTGGACTATTGCAAGTGTTTTAGTCTAGGAGGACGATGTCAAGCAAGAGTATGTAATTTACAACATAAGACAAAACTTATATGGATTTTCTTTGCAATATAGCCATAATGAGAAAATTTCCATTGTTGTTGTATTTTCTATTCAAAAGATTCACCACTATATCATTTTATGCACTACAAAAGTCATCGCTAATTCAGAGCTTATGCAATACATTTTAGGATGATGGATCCTTAGTGTCAAGTTCCCTTGATGGGTTCTCATATTTTAAGAGTATTATTTAGAGTTTACAACCCCAAAGAGAAAGAAAGCTCTTTCTATTGCTGAGCTCATTACCACATTTCCCAGTAACATTGTGTCCCCTCTGTTCAACGACCAATTTTCTGATTAGCATATTTTTTAGATATCATTAGATGATCCTTGGTACGGAGATACCCTCACATATTTGTGCACCTAGAAGTCCACACCTAATCTTACGCATGATGATCATTGCAATTTTTCCATCACACCCCTAACTTTCACCTCATTGGTGATACCCTATATCTGCAAGGAGGGGATACCATATTATAGCATTGCCTCTCCCATAGTGAGGCTGAGTAGGAACTAAACGATTATCATAGTGGGATTTGTGGTGGCTATGTATCTGGAATGGACATCACTCAGAAAATTATTTGTGCTAGCTACTTCTAGCCTACCTTATTCAAAGATTGCATCGAATCAGTCAGACATTGCACAAGCTGCCAAAAATTTATCGTAAAATGCGTGTGCCTCTAGTGCCGCTCCACCTTATTATTACTAGCATAACTTCTTCTAAATGGTGGATTTATTTTATGGAGTACAACCCCACATCCACTGGTATTCATAGGCATACCTTCATTGTTGTCAATTACTTCACCAAATGGGTTTAAGCCATGCCAACATTCAATTTTTCCAGTGACACAACAACACTTTTTTTCTCCAACAATGTCATTGCATGCTTTAATGTTCTTAAGGAAATTGTTTTCGATAATGGTAAGCACTTTGAGAATGAAGTCTTTAATCATATTTCAGTGTTACTTGGATTCAAACATGAGTTCACTACTCCAAATGGGTAGGTTGAGGCAATAAAAATAATAATCAAAACTATGATCCAATGTATTATTACTAAACATCGGTCCAGTTGGCACCATATTCTTTTTTGTGTTATGTGGGCCTACAAAACCACCATTAAAACAACCACATGTTTCACCCCATTCCATCTGGTTTATGGAGTTGAAGCCACCTTGCCCATAGAATGTTAAATACCAACATTACAACTTGCAATTAACTCCTTCCTGAGAAGCCGTGTATTGAGCACGATTACTTTCCTTGGAACATTTAGATGAAAATTGATGTGCTTTGCTACAACAAAATGAAGCCATGAAGCATTGTTTCAAGGCTCAATGTGACCAACATGTTCATACACATGTTTTTTATGAAGGAAACCTTGTTCTCGCCGATCATAAACCAATTTCAAAGATTGACATCAATAAGTTCAAACACAGATGGTGTGGTCCCTATATCATCCAGAAGTGTCTCCCTAGTGGGGCTTATGTCCTAGCCAACCATGATGGAACGTTTCTTCCACACTCGTTAAACAAGTTATATTTGAAATATTTATTCCCCTAAAACTTTCAAGATCCTATCCCTTCCTGTACAAAGTTTCTTTTATTTCCCTTTACACTTTTTTTTTTCTAATTCTTTTTACCAATCTTTTCTTCTCTCTTATCGTGTTTCCCTTGTCTCTTGCAAATTTCATCTTGCTATTTTCAATTTGTTGATGGTGCTAGCCTAGGAATCCTTGATCTAGCTTTGGTCACTTGGGCCATCAACACATCAGAACATTATTTAATGCATCACAATGATATATGTCTAAGACCAACTACCAACAATCATGCCAAGTATGATGTCATCATCAGTTTATAAGCTAATGCTATCCACTTCCATATTTATCACTTGATAGTCCACTTGTAGTCCCAACTAATTTTCACCCAACTCAATGGCATATACCAATTCCACGAATAATATATCTTTCATTGATACCTTCGCGAGTGACTCCTATGTCATTACTTTGACACTATTACCTTCATCCACATATATCAAAGGCATAATCACTATGTCAACTATTTGGCCAATCTAGTCATAGAGTTTCATCTCTCTTTCATTGTACAAGTAACACCATGAAGTTGTAGGTTTTCTTAGCTTTCTCTACTATATATATAGATATTTGTGTGTGAATGTCTCATCACCCTACATCATACATTGAGTAATTGCATGTAAAAGCATATAAGAAAGACAGTGTAACCATGAAACCATAATAAATAACAATGATCCAAACATCATCCGTAGACATATGTGCCACCAAAATATCATGTGTATATGTGTGTGTCCAAAAATGGTACATATCATAATGATACAAAAAAACCCAGTATGGATTATCCCCACATATTGAGACCCATTACTAGTACAAAAAACTATAGGGAACTACTGCCTTGGGATACAATATATAAAATCCTTCATTCAGTCTACCGTGGGTGGAGTAGGAGGAGGCTTATCCTCAAATAATACCAATGATTTCCCCTGCATCACATCCTCCTACTGGTGTCCTCTACTTTCTCGACTCTTGCATATGATGCTCCAATGTATGCCGGGATTTAGCAGCCACTAATACCCGCTGTAGAATATCTCGCCATACTGGTGGCACCCCCACTTGCACGAAAGCACAATACTCTAACTACTTTTCGCCCAACAGATGCCATACCCTCAAGGTCACCTCCTCAACCAACACCTTGAGCCTCTGCTTGAGCTCTACTAACCAATCCTCTAGTGGCATCTCTATAGGAAGCATCCATGATGGTTTGTCCTTGCAATCATGATGCACCTTCACGTGTCCCTTTACATGTGCATGCTCGGTCTCCTCCACTATATCTCATGACACATATCGCCTTGGGGGCACTAGCTCTGGTGGATACAATCCCATATTTTCACTTGCACATAAAGAGGAGTCAATGAAAAATATACATAAATATGTGTAATTAAAATGAAATGCATAAAATAGACTGTGGCTAAGGATAAGGAATCATATCCTCTTCTCTCGACGAAATCTATGAGATAAAAGGGAGCTCTAGATCAAAGTGGAAATTCATCCTCGTGTATGGATAAAAATCAATAAATTCTATCCATGTATGCAACACCCTAGGAACCATGCATCCTAAACTCTCTCCATCAGTACCCATCTAGCTCAAGGCATTGGTGCTGCCCACCATCGTAATCTCAACGCATGATTCCCCAACTCCAATGCTAATGAATTTGGCTGAATTGATGGAATGCGTTTGATACAAACTTAAAAATGAATGAAACAACTTACAAATATAATCATAAACACAGATATGCAGTAGAAAAACCCTTAATTTCATTAATAGAAAAATATTGAACTATGCTTACAAACATAATGGAAATAAGAGAGCTCGGGCGATGGTAGCTTATCTCTAAGAAGAGATGTGGAGGCTACATGCCTTTGAACTATGTTACAATGAGGCTCAAGGGCCTATTTATTATTGGAAAACATGAGAAAACCCTAAACAACCAAAAACCTAACCCCAAGAGATGTAACACCAATAGTTTGTGGGCCCTGTTGGGGTTAGTTGGGCAACCAACTTCCCGGGGTCATAACTTGGTCATATTATCTCTATTTGGCGCGTACTATACCTTGTTGGAAAGGTCTTTCTAAGTACTACAAGTTTCATTGCAAGCCCCTATCCATGGCCATGGACCTGCTGCGAACCCCAAAAAAACACCGTTTAGGGGGTCAAAACTACTCTGGAAGTTCAGGACTCGAAAAACTGCTAAAAATAGTAAATGATGAAATAAACAAGGAAACATATGAAACTGACTAGGGTATCTAGGTGGAATAGGTGGGTAGAAATAGATAATTCCTCCCCCTTTAGGAAGCATGGTTCCCATTGCATGCAGAGCCTCCATGAGGTGAGGAAATTTTTGTTGAACCTGGTCCTTGATGAACCACTTGCCCTGGTGAAGGAGTTGGATGGCTTTGGCAACTTGATATAATTGTATCCTCTATTGGCAAGTGTTCTTGATCTGTGTGTCCATGATTTGATCAGTTGTGGCCTGTTCCATGCAGTCCAGGTTGAGCTTTGTTGGTGTGAGTTGTTCTGCAATGTCAGATGTGTCCAACAATGGTGAAAAGTATGGCTGAAGGTGAGCTACATTGAACACTGGGTGCAGACCAAGGTACGGTGGGATGCTGAGCTCGAAGGCACTATCACCGACAACTTTGGTGATGGTGTATGGCCCATATCAGAGTGGGAAAAACTTGCGATGGGTCACAGCAAGGCCCTCCTTTTGCAAATGTAGCCAAACTTTGTCGCCCACTTCGAACTTGTGTGACACTTGGTGCTGATCATGATGTTGCTTGTACTTAGCATTGGCTCTGTCCAATATATCATGGACCTATTGGTGGATGTGTTGAATGCACTCCATTAATATGTTAGCCCTTTTAGCTTCATATTGAACGTGAGACAAATCTACCTGAGTGGCTACAAATGGTATGGCTACATCAATGGGGCATAATGCCTGAAATCCCAGCCCTACCTGAAAGGGGCTATGGCTTGTTGAGATGTGGAGAGCTTTGTTGTAGCTGTGTTGGACATAGGGGAGACTTTCATCCCATGTGTGTGGATGATTCGGGTTGTACATGCACATAATGTGTACGATCATCCTATTGACAACCTCTGTTTGGTCATCAGTTTGGGGATGGAAATCCATGGACTTAGTAAGTTTTGTATCCAGCATTGACTAGAGACTTGACCAAAATGCACTAAGGAATTTGTTGTCCTGTTTGATACAATGGACTGTGGGATCCCAAAGTGTACCACACTCGCTCAAAGAAGAGCTTAGCAATGGCTTCTGCTGTGATACTCTTCTTGCAGACCGCCATTATGGCCATCTTAGAGAATTTGTCGATGACCACGAAAACAAATTCATTGTCGTGCTTAGTAGAAGGAAGCCCCAAGATGTAATAGATTCCCAAGGCCGAATAGGAGTAGGTAGAGGAGTATACATGCCCTTCTTCTTGATGGTTGGTTTGGAAATGGCACAGGCGGTGTAGATCTAATGTACTTCCCAACATCTTGACGAAGTTTCGGTCAATAAAAATAACTCTGCAATACCACCACTGTTTTCTCTACTCTGAAATGTCCAATGACTCGACTGCAGTGTGCCTCCAAAATAAACTTGGCACGCTCACTTGAAGGAACACAAATGTGCCCCATGTGGCATATCAGTGCATCTTGAAGGTGAAAATTTGGAACTTGCTTCCCTTCCAGGTGTGTCTGGTATATGCTACCGAATTCTAGATTGTTCTTGTAAAGATGTGACCACCCCGATGTCTTGTGCCAATAGGAGTTGAGCACAGTGATCAACCCCATGATTGGTGGTTGGCTGAGGCAATCAACGATATTATTGGTGTTTCCCTTCTTATACTTAATGTTCAAATGGAACTATTACAGATAGGTGGACCATTTATGATGGCGATAATTCTGCAACTTCCCTTGTGTCTGTATGAATTGTAAAGGTTAGTGGTGTGTGTGGTTGACCGTTTCATTCCCCATAATGTCATGCTTCCATTAATGGCAGGCCTTCACAATGGAATACATTTCATTGTCATAAGTGGGGTAATTTTAGATTATGTCTGAAAGTGCCTCACTGTGGTAAGCCATTGGATTCCCATATTGAATAAGAACAACACCAATATCATAGTCAGAGGCATTTGTCTCAATCTCAAATGGTTGTCGCAAATCTAGTACTATGAGCACTGGTGCATAATAGAGGTGATTCTTCAACTCAGAGAACGCTTTTTGTTGGGTTTTTGACAAAAACAACTTTGATTTTTCTCTGTCCTTGGTGACTTGACTTAAAGGCCAAGTGATATGAGAGAATCCCAGCACAAACCTACAGTAGAAATTGGGAAGACCCAAAAAGATACGAAGCTCTATTAGAGTGGTTGGGGCTGGACAATCGTGAATGACTTGTATCTTGGATGGGTCCACATGTACGCCCTGCTCATCAATGATGTATCCCAAATATTGAACTTGGGTCAGGCCACAAGTGCATTTATCCAAGTTAGCACACAACTTGTGTTGTCGCATGGTTTGAAGGACTTGTCGAATATGGTGGAGGTTCTCTTCCCAACTTTGGATGAAGATCAAGATATCATCTAAATACACCACCACAAATGCATTAGTGAAGGGTCGCAAGATGTCATCCATCAGTCTCATGAAGGTTTCAGGGGCATTAGTTAATACGAACGACATGACCAACCATTCAAAAAGACCCTCCTTGAATTTGAAGGCAGTCTTCCACACATAGGAGGGTTTGAGAGGAACTCGGTGATAACATGACTTCAAGTCAATCTTACTGAAATATTTGACCCCTTTGAGCTTGTCCAGAAGGTCATAAATCCAGAAGATTAGGTGCCTATTCCAGAAAGTGATCTTTTTCAGTGCCTGATAGTTGATATAGAGCCTCCAGGTCCCATCCTTCTTTTGTACCAATACAATCGGGCTCCCACAAGGTGATGAGATTGGTCTGATGTGCCCTTTTTGCAATAGTTCCTGAATCTACCTCTTATTCTCATTGTTATCCAGAACAGAAAATCGATAAATCAGTCCATTGGGTAGTGGCGTGCTCGGGGTCAGTTCGATGGAGTGCTTGACTTGACAGCACAGAGGTATCCCTGTGGGTGAGGTGAAAATATCCCTGTACTCGTCCAAGACCTTGTCCATCTGTTGTTGCTATGCAGAGGAGTCCTGCCTAGAAGTTGTGGCCACAACCTTCTTCTTGCCCTTAGGTGAATCATAAGGAAAACAAATTTCTTGGTTTGGGAAATGATCTTACTACATTTCTTTGCAGTGATCAAAGAGATGGTAGTAGGCGAGGCTACCTCCGATATCCTCTAAACTTATTAGCCAAAGAAATAATCACAGAGCGAGGTCTAGACTCATATACAACATGTCACTTCCACAAGTATGGCTTGCCTAAAAATACATCACAAAATTCAAGAGGATCAACCTCACACAGTACCTCATTCGTGAAGGGTTTGATGCTGTAGGGAAGGTGGCACTACTGGCTAACGCGAAGATATTGTCCTTGGTGAAGCCACCCAATGGTGTGCAATTGTGGATGTGTTGTAGTATCTAGGCCCAACTACTTCAAGACCTCTGCTGAAATGAGGTTCTTTTGGCTCCCATTGCTGACAATGAATTGCAGCAGAGAACCCTTCACCCACATCTGTGAGTGGAAGAGGCGTTCCCCCTCCTTTGGATCTTCAGGCTCAATCTTCTGGATCTTGGTGGTGGAAATGGTGGCACTGGGCTCCACATCAATGATGTTATTCCATTTTTCAGTCCCATTATTGGGTTTTGATTTAGAGTCAGAACTTGTGTCTGATTCAGAAGCCTTCAGCTCGGCCACCGGTGACTACTTGGCCCGACACTCACTTTTCATTGTGAGTGGAGCTCTTATGGAACTCACACCATTTTCCTGTGTCCTTCTTCATATTCATGGTGTTTTTCTTTGCTTGTGGCTTCGCATGGACGTCTTGGGTAGCCCTGCGTTGGTTTGGTCCTTTGTTTTGTGGTTTGGGGGCACCTTTTCCTTGCTTTGGATTTGCAGATCCAAAGTCTCGCTTCTTCTGTTTAAACTTCTGCTCAATCTTGATAGCGTACCAATACGCCGTGCCGAGCAAGGAAATATCCAGGAACTCCATCTCATCCTGGATGTAGTTGTGTAGATAGCTGCGGTACTTGAGCAACAAATGCCTCTCAGTATCCTTGATACCTAGCTTCGTGCGAAGGGTATGGAAAATATTTGTGAACTTTGGCAAATATTGGTCCCTTCCCTTTTGTAGCATGGTCCACTTTATGTATCTGTCTTCATAGCTCCTAATAGGGTAATATTTTTCCTTGATGGCGTATCGGAAATAATTTCAAGTGGGTGAGGCTGAAAACAACGAGGTTTCACTCTCGTCCTTTTGTTAACAATAGGTTTCCCACTGGTCCTTGACGTGTGGGGTGGATTTGAGAAGTGAAAAAGTAATATTTTCCCAATTGGAAAAGTCATGAACTGAAAAATATCCTCCCAACAAATTTAACCATTTATCTACAACGTCTGCATCTATCAGGCCTTCGAATATGGGAATATCGAAGTTAACTTGTACCTTAAAAGGAGTGGTGCCTCTAGAGTGGTTGCTGGATGAAGATGCATTGCCGGTGGGTAGCCGCCAAAGGATCTAGGCAAAGTTATCCATCATCGCGTCCCTTTGTCACTCGAGGGATTCCTCGAGCAACATTTTGATAGGATCTCCTGCCCCCTCGTCTTTCCTTTCTTCCGCCATGGGAGGTCATCAAGTTTTGTGAGGGTGATCTTGCAATGGTTCAACTAGATCAAGCCCTAACTCCTTATATCCTGACCTCGTTGGGGACATGCAAAGAAAAACAGAGAAAGAGTTGACCACTCTGATACCATTGATCCAAACTTAAACAGGAACATACCAAATTATAGATATAATCATAAAGACATAGATGTAGCAGAAAAACACTTCATTTCATTAATAGAAAAATACTGAACTATGCTTAAAAATAGAATGGAAATAAGATAGCTCTGGTGATGGTAGCTTATCTCTGAGAAGAGATGTGACGACTACATGCCTCTGAACTATGTTACAATGAGGCTGAAGGGCCTATTTACTAGCATTTGCACCAGATGTTGCAAAGGAAACGCCGTAAGGCATAAATTGACGAAAGTATAGGAATAATATTGAACACTGACGAAAGCAAGTTATAGAGAATAATAAAAACCTGAAGGCACTCTTGATATGAAGAATAAAAATATATATGAACACTATGCAAAATCAACTCTCACTCTCATTTACGATGAAAGCAGCTGAAGCAGCAACTGTAGCTTTCACATAGCAAGCAGCAGAACATTCCATATGTTTTCACTGACCTTGCAAGCCATTGTTGGCCATTTATGTCTGTTCTCATTTGGGCAAACTGGATTTTGTGCTCTTGTTTTCATTCAAGTAAATTAGAGTTTTTTGGGGAATGTTCCGTACTGCCAAAATGTTCCAGTTGATATCCTAAACTGCATTCTGATACTAGATTTTGTGTATGTGAGAGAATTATGTCATTACAGGGTGCTGGGAAACCTTCATTTACAACTTTAGGAGGCAAAGAGAAATGTATTCTAGTCGAGCTGCTGGGATTTAGGCCTTCTTGTTCATGTTTTGAAGAATCCCATCCCCAAACTGCTTCCTCTCTACGTAGAATTGTTTGGGTTGTATTGTGATTCTATGGGATTGATGCCGACCTCGCAGGCAATGCCCATCCCTAGTGAGTATAGAGGTATTTTTGGGTGGCATGATTGGAGGAATAGTACTGCAGACTCTAATTCTTATGTTTATCACATATAGGACTAACTAGGATAGAGAGGTATTTACCTGTAATTCCAAATCTACTCTTTACTAGCATTCTTCCCGGGCTTCGTAATTTAGTATATTGCTGGTTTTACAATTATATGCAATTTGTTGTGCTACCTCTTCTTTCTCACTTGTAACTTGAATGTTGGCAGACCTTGTACTCTGTTTCTCTGGGTCTGTATGTGTATGCTTGTTTTTGTGTGCATGTGTGTACTCAATGGCTTGGAGTTTGACTAGTACTTATGCATGTCATGTAAGGTATGTATATTTCAAATGGGTCTATCTGTCTGTTGAAGTAGAGACATCAATGAATGGTGGAACTGAGTTGATGTCTCTACTTTAAATGGTTGAAATGAAAATACTTGGCAAAATGGACTAATTACTCTTACTCTGGCCGTCTGTATCAATGCAGCTTTTGCAGGGCTAAAATGTGAAGGAAAGGAGGATGAAGATTGTGAGAAGTTATTGAAGAGCAATGGAATCATCACACGCAGCGGAATGCATTTTGGTGCACCTCAAACTTATGTGAGGTTGAGTATTATTGACAGAAACCAGACCTTCAATCTTCTGCTTGACAGGCTCTCAACTATTCATGGATGATTAGTTGAATTGCTCAATCATTGATGCGAGATCAACTATATTCCTTTTCAATGTTTACAACTACAAATACAGTAGTATCTTTAACTAGAAGGTCGAGCGACCATGGCAGGATGATACAAGGCTTTACAAAAGTTTATCCACTCTTCACAATTCTACAAGCAAATTCCCAAATGATGTTGAAAAATATACAATCTTCTGCCACATTCAAGGGCAGGGAGAGTCATTTTGTCAAGCTGCACTGACTTGTCTAGACAATTGTTTAGTTCCCTCATTCATTATCTTCATGGAACCACCCTGTTCTTTTATTGCAGACTGACTTTTACAAATGCTGATTAATGGTTTTCTATTTTCCCTAGCATTACGTGACTATCAAGTGATGTTGAAAAATATACAAATAGAAGGAAAACTTCACCATGTTTATGTGAATTTAAAGCACATGACATATTTAAATGTGAAAATTATTTTTGTTTGTTTGTAGGGTTTAATCTGTTGGAAATACCGAGAGGGGGGTGAATCAATATTTCTTTTTCTCACTATTTTTTTACTAGTTAAAACATATATGTTCAGAAACACAAAATGAACAGCAGGAATAAATGCTTTTATTAATATAAATGTGCAGTAAAAATAAATACAATAAATAGATTGTCACAATTGGTTGCCAAGCTCCAACTTGGACTTTGGTGAGGCTCCAACCTCTTGAGCACACCCTCTATTTTGCCAAGACACCAATCTTGGACTTAGGAGCACCAACTCCCAAGGACTTCAATCCTGTTCAATTCTGAGGCTCCAACCTCTTTGGTATACACTGGTGTGCTGCTGCGCTCTCTTCAGCTTCCACTGCTTCTGCTGCCCCCTTTTCTTCTGCTGCTTCCACTATCTCATGCTCAGGTTATCCCGTCCGCGAACAACAACAACTACTCTCTCTGTTTTCTGCTGCTTTTTTTTTTTCATCTACTCCATGCCTCTGTCCCTTCATTTCTTCTTTCTCATTGGCTCTTTGACTTCCTTTCTTCACAGGCTCTTCAGCTTCCTTACTCCATAGGCTCTTCGGTTTCCTCAGCGCTTGCTTGCCCTGTCAGTTACCTCTGTTTATCCAACTATTCCAATAATCACAGGATACATACATCAAAATTATAACAACACTCCTGTTTTGCTCATGATCGCAGGCATACACTGGAGCCGCTTGACACTTCGGCTTCCATTTTTTTTTTTTGTCTTACAGGCTTTATTGGTGCTTTTAATCACTCATCGGAAGCCACCACTTGAGCGTTTTAATCAACCATCGGAAGCCACCACCCGAGCACTTTAAATCAACCATTGGAAGCCTTATATCATATGCAATATATGGCCAATACTATAAAAACCCCACAGCCACATATATTTTAACACACAGGAAAATAACGTAATTCCTGTTCTCATTCAACAGACGTGGATCTCAATTCTTATCCGTCTGCCTTTATAATTATCGGTGGATCCGAATTTCGGCGATCACTACAAAACTGTTAAGGCCTGACCTCCGACGAGGTGCGGACCTGACACACCTTTAGGTTGCCTTTTATTATGATTTCGGTCCCGATGGATTTTGACGACTTCCCTTCTGGCAGTTTCAAAGTCTAACGGACCTTGCGGACCCGACGACCCATTAAACCATCCTCAATATAATACTTCAGCTCCAAATTTCGGAGCTCGTCACTTAACCGCGCTGAGGTTCCTTTCGGACCCGAAAAGGTTTAGATGCCACGCTATATATATTTCAGCGGGTCCGCTTATCGGCTGTCGCCACAGACAATAACACTCCCTCCTCGGAACACGACGGACCCGACGCTTTATAGGGAGCGCTGAATAATATTTCGGCTCCGATATATATCGGAGCTTTCACATGATAGTTCCAAGCCACTCCTCCGATGCGATATTTGGGTTCGGACCCGATATGGGTCTGGACCAATCTGAATAAGAATTCGCGTCCACTCTCATCCCTAAGGGTTTCGGGGTCTGGACCAATCTGAATAAGAATTCGCGTCTGCTCTCATCCCTAAGGGTTTCGATACGATATCGCTGCGATTTTCCTCCACTCCAGATAATTGTTAATACATGCATATGTGGGTTTTCATTGCCCGAACAATGCCCGATAGTATTAATAAAGGCATATATGGCTCCTCTTGCGCTGGCACTCCTCCGATATGGCTCCTCTTGCTCTGATATATGTGGCTCCTCTGATTTGGTTCCTCTGGCTTCTTTTGATCCTCTCAGCTCCAATATGCTCTGTCTCCTCCTCTTGAATATTGCCATATTGACATCAATGACAATCTGTGTCCAACATAACTAGGTTTAAATTTCTTAGTGAAGGGTTGAGGATTGAAACTCTCCTATGGAACATCCAGACTTGATCAAACATTAGATACTTTTAATGACAACATCACACAATTGAATAGATTATTCTTCCATCCAACATAAAGCTGAACCTGACATGAAACTAGCCCAACCTAAACTCAACCTTCAACTTATAAAAATATAAATAACAAAATTCAGATAGCTAAGAAGAAAAGGACTACTATAGAGTGTGTAAATAAAAGGGTATTAAAACTCTATAAATTCTATTCAAATAGCATCTACATTCTAACTTCAAATAGCAAAGTAGCATAATTAATCTGTTCACTTACCTTGGTATCGTTTCTTGCCTCTTGGTTGATTCTTCGACTTTTACATTGTGTGGGGGCACATTCGTTGATGTCGTTCACCACATCTACTCTCCTTTCTACTTGACTCGAACCTATGTCTGATGAAATCTTTCTCTACTGGCGTTTTATCTTCTTGAAACATCTTAGTTATCTTGTTTTTCCCCTAGGGCTTGAATTGTTGGACAGATCTTTTCCAAACGAATCCAATCTCATGTTTCTTCCCAAATTGTTGGACAAATCTTCTCTGGATATAATCAATGTCATGTTTTTTTTGCTAAATTGTATTCTAATATCGTCTTCGAGCCTTCCAATATCATGTTCTTGATTAATGGAAACATCTTTGGCAAATGATTTCATGGGTTTTCTTTTCATAAATCTCGGAATTTTATCTCTCTAAATCTTGTGAATAGTCATATGCTTGTCTGAAAGATTAAGCCATGCATATCTACATATTAACCAATTCAGACTTTCAAACTTTAAAACTGTGGATGGCTAATAAGATCTAGTCTGATCACAATGCTTTGAATCTAATCAGATTTCCCTATAGACAAGCCACCTCTTCAGTCTTAAATAAGTGCCGAACATATCTTCTTTAGACAAATGCGATGTCATGTTTCTTCCTAGATTGCCTTACAGATCTTTTCTAGACAATCCAATGTCATGTTTCTTCATATTTCTTACCAAACACAAGGCACCTCTATATATTTAAATAGATTCAGTGGGTAGTTATAAGTCAAGGAAAAGTGTGTTGAGCTCAGGATAAATAGTATTCATACTACCCTATTTTCCTGAGTAAATTTGGCCTTAAATCTAGTTTGAATTATGATGGAAGTCAGAGTTCTGTTTATTGGAGGTGAACTTTGCATGTGGAATTTATTTTTGGAGTTTTCACTGATTAACTCTTTTCAAATAAACAATAAAAAAGAGTGGAACTTTTGGCTCGTGGAAAAACAAAACTCACCAAAAATGAGGTGATATGAGTGCTGGATATCAAACATGGATCTCAATATAATTTCATTGCATCGACCTGGTTGTTAAGTTACCAATGATGTGATTCTGTACACGTTTCTCGTTTATTGGTAAATAATACATTTCTTCACCAACCTCGTTTTGTTGTCAATGAAACCATAATGTTTCTTGGAGAAATAATCTCTGTTACTTACCTGAGATAAAAATATTTAAACCCAGATTTGGCCACTGCAACAAAGTAAGTCATTTTCCCTTAATGTTATTGTATTCTCTAATTATCATTTGTTTTTGGTTTAATTTCTTTTCAGGTTGTTGCATTTGTCAACTAGGTTCGTTTGTTGAGAGGATTAGAAATACATCATTTTTTTATCAGAGTATTGATTTAGACTTGTTTCTTCATTAAATTTTATTTATTTCTAAGCTAATTGGATCACTCACTAGTTTTTTTTTAAATGAAGTTCAGATTTGCTTCCTTTGGAGTATACCTTCCCACCTAGATCTAGATTGGCACTCTCTCCTCAGTCTCCCTATTTCAATTTTGAATTGATTTGGAACCCTTGTTTCAATAAAAAGACTTCATCGGATCTAATCCATGGATCTTGGCATTCCCACTAAGATTTCACTGAATTTCTTTCAGGTCAGTTAGTTTTGTATTAGTTCTATTTTTTTTTACATTCATTCATCTCTTACCTCACAACTTTTTAGCTTTGTTATTCTCTTCCATTGCTAGCTTGCTTGAACCCAACATCCACTTTTCTTTATGATTTAGCCTATCACTGGCCACATTACACCTCTATCACTGCTCCTGCAGATCAAGATCTTATGCTGTTCACGGTATCTAAAAGTACAGGTCATGTAGGAAGTCGGATTGGGTAAGTAATGTTGATTCTTTTACAATTATATGCAATTTGTTGTGCTACCTCTTCTTTCTCACTTGTAACTTGAATGTTGGCAGACCTTGTACTCTGTTTCTCTGGGTCTGTATGTGTATGCTTGTTTTTGTGTGCATGTGTGTACTCAATGGCTTGGAGTTTGACTGGTACTTATGCATGTCATGTAAGGTATGTATATTTCAAATGGGTCTATCTGTCTGTTGAAGTAGAGACATCAATGAATGGTGGAACTGAGTTGATGTCTCTACTTTAAATGGTTGAAATGAAAATACTTGGCAAAATGGACTAATTACTCTTACTCTGGCCGTTTGTATCAATGTAGCTTTTGCAGGGCTAAAATGTGAAGGAAAGGAGGATGAAGATTGTGAGAAGTTATTGAAGAGCAATGGAATCATCACACGCAGTGGGATGCATTTTGGTGCACCTCAAACTTATGTGAGGTTGAGTATTATTGATAGAAACCAGACCTTCAATCTTCTGCTTGATAGGCTCTCAACTATTCATGGATGATTAGTTGAATCGCTCAATCATTGATGCGAGATCAACTATATTCATTTTCAATGTTTACAACTACAAATATAGTAGTATCTTTAACTAGAAGGCCAAGCGACCATGGCAGGATGATACAAGGCTTTACAAAAGTTTATCCACTCTTCACAATTCTACAAGCAAATTCCCAAATCAGCGTTCTTTTCTCGGTTCTGTTCCAAATAGTCTTTATATGTATGTGCACCACCTTCTCCTCATAAAAAATCATTCTCAAGATCGTGGAGGGCCTTCCTCCTTTTTGTTGAACAAAGAATTAATGTCACTCACTATAGCAATTGAACTTGAAACTACTGCCAGAAAAATCATGAACAATGCAATAAATATGTCCTTCCTGGTTGAGATTCCATGGGTGTCTCTGCAATTAAAAATAATTGAGGTTAGAAGTTACATACAAGCAAGGTGAAAGACGAAACCAGAAATTAAAAAAAAAAAAATTTTCTACCTGAGAGCAATGGAAGCTGGGAAGATGAACCTAATACAAACTGCTGCTGTGGCCCCTGTGAATTGAAATGCATCCCAGATACTTGGTATGAATGATGCCCCAAGGAAAATGATTCCAATTAACCCAACAGTGATCAAAATGAACCTCTTATTATCCAAAACAAGATGCTTTTTCGCTGGAAAGACAAACCCATCAAGATTAAGTCTCAGGGCAAAAAAAATGAGAGGAAAGACTAGCATTAGATGTACAAAATAGGTCACACGAACAATGTCATTCAACACAAAATTGTAGGGAACTCCCAAGTTGGTGTCAAAATTGGCCAGGACATCATCCATGGTCTGGTCTCCAAATAGAAGAAAGCCAAAAAAGCTTGTACTTATGTATACAATTGAGCACAATGCCAATGATGTGCGAACAATGGGCTGCATTTCTAAAGGGTCCTCAAGTTCATTGTATATGGAATGAACTGCATGGCGCAAATACATCACAATTCATTATAACATAATTTTAAATGCAAATTCAACTAATGAACTCTAGGATACTACACTGCAGGACCAAAGATGGAGAAAAATAATCCATACCATTATAATGACAGATGTAAGCAGTCACAATAACTGGTACCACAGTGAAAAGCTTCAAGAACAAAGTAAAATCCACAATATCTGGTAACAATCTTGGTGCTTTGACGGTGCCACTGAACAACTTTACAATCGCAATACCAGCCGTAATCACAACAAATACAACAGCAAGTGCAACTGGTAATGCAGAAGTGAATTTCAAAGAATCTGCAAATTCATGGAAATGAACACATCAATATAGGCATCAAGATTTGAACATCACAACTCCTAAGGAATAACCCATGATCCACATCCTTGAATGTATATGCCATATGCCATTTCTAACAGGGCAACATGAAAAGTCAGACAAATTGTTAAGCAGATGCCATCAGTATGTGACATTCCCAAGATATGTTGAATCCCCTCGTATAATTACAACAATTTCTAGACATTTAAATCCTTGAAAAGGCCCAAATGAAATATGATATATCTGAAAATCAGTGCTAAAAAATGCTTATCAGGATGAGCAAAGCAGACTTACCCACTCTCTTGAAAAACACCAACGGAGCTAAAATAAGGACTATGGTGAGAACTAGGATCGAAACACGTCCATTCCACCAATGAAATCCAAACCATTCTTCAAGTAAAACAACATGATGCACACCATTTGATGATGTTCCAGATAGCACATCGCCTGCCCAAATCAAGAAAACACCTCCATCAGACATAGAGATTTCTAATTCAAAGCCATATATAAGATAGGAATCATGCCCAAAGTAATATAAAAGTGGCACCAGATAATTGACCATTCAAACAAAAATGAAAGGAATCTAAGAAAAAAGAGACACTAATAAAGCATGTCAAGTCATGTATGCTTCATAGAACACTTCAACTTTGTTAAACAGAAACAAGTTGTTAGTGTTTCAGCTTGCTAAACTGCTCACAATGCAAAAATTGGGTTGAAGTTTCAATTCAAGCAGTACTTTTAAAATACTCTAGTTGTAACATACATGCTTAAATATTCCCACACGATATACTATTTATCCTTGGATATTACCCTCAAAACTGGGCTAATTCAGCCCGCGACCTAAAATGCATAACCCACAATGTTTAGATTGAATTACTTTTCAATTCATCTTATCTTGATTCCTTTCTAATAGAAGCCTATAAAAAAAATATCAACGGACTGCTTCTAAATCAATGACTGCAAATAGTTAAATTCTTCACAAGGTACGAGGGTCTCCCTCAATTTGCAACATATTAAACACGATGCAATTATGATCTAAAGTCAGATGAACAGAAACACACTCAAGTTCAAACACTACATTCAGTGATTAAAAGCAAGGGACTATCACATATTTACCAAGATTCAACTTGGGAAATATCACTGAATAAAGGCAGTGATAAACTGGTAATTCACCTTATGTTGCATCCCTTTCCATAACCTTCCAACAAATTGGTCTCCTCAAACAGAAAATACTGATTATGATCGGTTGTTCTAACAACAAAGGGAGTGAGATTTTTTCAAAAGCCATCAGAAGCAGGAAACAAATAAAAGAGGAGAAATAAATAATTGTTGTGCTACCTCTTCTTTCTCACTTGTAACTTGAATGTTGGCAGACCTTGTACTCTGTTTCTCTGGGTCTGTATGTGTATGCTTGTTTTTGTGTGCATGTGTGTACTCAATGGCTTGGAGTTTGACTAGTACTTATGCATGTCATGTCAGGTATGTATATTTCAAATGGGTCTATCTGTCTGTTGAAGTAGAGAAATCAATGAATGGTGGAACTGAGTTGATGTCTCTACTTTAAATTGTTGAAATGAAAATACTTGGCAAAATGGACTAATTACTCTTACTCTGGCCGTCTGTATCAATGCAACTTTTGCAGGGCTAAAATGTGAAGGAAATGAGGATGAAGATTGTGAGAAGTTATTGAAGAGCAATGGAATCATCACATGCAGTGGAATTCATTTTGGTGCACCTCAAACTTATGTGAGGTTGAGTATTATTGACAGAAACCAGACCTTCAATCTTTTGCTTGACAGGCTCTCAACTATTCATGGATGATTAGTTGAATCGCTCAATCATTGATGCGAGATCAACTATATTCCTTTTCAATGTTTACAACTACAAATACAGTAGTATCTTTAACTAGAAGGCCGAGCGACCATGGCAGGATGATACAAGGCTTTACAAAAGTTTATCCACTCTTCACAATTCTACAAGCAAATTCCCAAATCAACGTTCTTTTCTCGGTTCTGTTCCAAATAATCTTTATATGTATGTGCACCACCTGCTCCTCATAAAAAATCATTCTCAAGATCGTGGAGGGCCTTCCTCCTTTTTGTTGAACAAAGAATTAATGTCACTCACTATAGCAATTGAACTTGAAACTACTGCCAGAAAAATCATGAACAATGCAATAAATATGTCCTTCCTGGTTGAGATTCCATGGGTGTCTCTGCAATTAAAAAATAATTGAGGTTAGAAGTTACATACAAGCAAGGTGAAAGACGAAACCAGAAATGAAAAACAACTTTTTTTCTACCTGAGAGCAATGGAAGCTGGGAAGATGAACCCAATACAAACTGCTGCTGTGGCCCCTGTGAATTGAAATGCATCCCAGATACTTGGTATGAATGATGCCCCAAGGAAAACGATTCCAATTAACCCAGCAGTGATCAAAATGAACCTCTTATTATCCAAAACAAGATGCTTTTTCACTGGAAAGACAAGCCCATCAAGATTAAGTCTCAGGGCAAAAAAATGAGAGGAAAGACCAGCATCAGATGTACAACATAGGTCACACGAACAATGTCATTCAGCACAACACTGTAGGGAACTCCCAAGTTGGTGTCAAAATTGGCCAGGACATCATCCATGGTCTGGTCTCCAAATAGAAGAAAGCCAAAAAAGCTTGTACTTGTGTATACAATTGAGCACAATGCCAATGATGTGCGAACAATGGGCTGCATTTCTGAAGGGTCCTCAAGTTCATTGTATATGGAATGAACTGCATGGCGCAAAGACATCACAATTCATTATAACATAATTTTAAATGCAAATTCAACTAATGAACTCTAAGATACTACACTGCAGGACCAGAAATGGAGGAAAATAATCCATACCATTGTAATGACAGATGTAAGCAGTCACAATAATTGGTACCACAGTGAAAAGCTTCAAGAATGAAGTAAAATCCACAATATCTGGTAACATTCTTGGTGCTTTGACGGTGCCACTGAACAACTTTACAATCACAATACCAGCCGTAATCACAACAAATACAACAACAAGTGCAACTGATAATGCAGAAGTGAATTTCAAAGAATCTGCAAATTCATGGAAATGAACACATCAATATAGGCATCAAGATTTGAACATCACAACTCCTAAGGAATAACCCATGATCCACATCTTTGAATGTATATGCCATATGCCATTTCTAACAGGGCAACATGAAAAGTCAGACAAATCGTTAAGCAGATGCCATCAGTATGTGACATTCCCAAGATATGTTGAATCCCCTCATATAATTACAACAGTTTCTAGACATTTAAATCCCTGAAAAGGCCCAAATGAAATATGATATATCTGAAAATCAGTGCTAAAAAATGCTTATCAGGATGAGCAAAGTAGACTTACCCACTCTCTTGAAAGACACCAACGGAGCTAAAATAAGGACTATGGTGAGAACTAGGATCGGAACACGTCCATTCCACCAATGAAATCCAAACCATTCTTCAAGCATACCAGCATGATGCACGCCATTTGATGATATGGAAACTTTATAACATTCAAGAGGGCAATTCCATATACCTGCAAAGCAAGGCGACCAAAAGCACTCTTGACATCTTTCTGAGTAGCCCCAGGGCTCAATCTCAGAGTCTCATACTCCTCTCTCATCCCAGGGAAAGCAACAGAGGCCATCACTGCTACATTCCTCCTGCCTGCCGAATTTTTCTTCTCTCCGTTTCCCAAGAACGAAGTCCCCTGAGCACCCATAAACCTTCCAACAGCGGCAGCCATGATCTGTAACAAAAATAGGATGATCCACAAACCTAGCTTGAATCCCCAGTGCAAAACAATCCTATCTAAATGTACAGAATGGGTGTACCAAAATCCAGTGAAATACTCAGAGCAGAGATTATTGCAAATGTGGGAAAGGTAAGCAAAGCCAATATCTCAAGTTTACCATCATTCGCTAAAAGGAATTCCAAGCGTCCGCGCGTAGGGCTCATAGCAGGCATTACAGTGGCAGCTTTGGTTGTCTTCTCGCTGGCGTTTGCCGCTGTGTTTCTCCAAAGAACAAAATACAGAGAAAAGATCGAAGAATGGGAGCAGGATTTTTTTGGCCCCATAGATTCATTTGCAAAGAACTCCGCATCGCCACCAGCGGATTCAGGGATGAAAATGTTTTGGGCCAGGGGGATTGGGAAGGTTCATATGGGGGTTCTCCCAACAGTGGCCAAGAAATCACAGTGAAATGCATAACGAAAGAGTTCAGGGAGGGAATGAAGGGGTTCGTGGGACGCATGTAGCACTGGAGCCTGGTTCAGCTGCGGGGATGGAGCTATTCATTGCTTATGACCCGATGCCAAATGGCAGCCTCGATAAACTCGCAATGTTTGGGAACGAATTTGTAACCACTTTGAATCAACGGCTGAAATTTTTGCAATCGTCTAACATATAATCGTGTGGCTTATAAGAATGACAGGTTGGCAGAGAGGGGAGTTGATTTCAGAGGGAAACGCTTTACGGCGTAATTATTGGAAAACATGATAAAACCGTAAACAACCAAAACCCGCCTATTGATGTAACACCAAGAGTTTGTGGGCCCCGTTGGGGTTAGTTGGGCAACCAAATTCCTAGGGTCATAACTTGGTCATATTATCTCCGTTTGACGCATACGATACCTTATTTGAAAGGTCTCACCGAGTACTATAAGTTTCACCATAGGCCCCTACCTATGGTAATGGGCTTGCGACAAACCCCAAAAAAAGACAGTTTAGAGGATCAAAACTACTCCGGAAGTCCAGGCCCTGAAAAAACTGCTAAAAATAGTAAATGCTGAAATGAACAAGGAAACAAACGAAATTGACTGGGGGGTCTAGGTGGAATAGGCAGGTGGCCACCAATATCCACCTAGATCAATATTCCTTGAAATAAAAACATAAAATTGATCGAAAAGTACTCTCAAACTGATGACCTCCCCTGAGCTCCTCGAGCTCGCTCTAGATACTCCTCAAAAGGATACTAACCCAACTATGATGGCCCCCATCATGTGCTTCCTGCACCACTACCAACCGTCCCCCACTAATCCGATGGGGTGACGTTGAACCATATATCCTCATGACCATTTTCATTTCTGCTCGCAGTGTCAATCGATGGATCGACTCTATGCAGATTGCCGAACTTGAATAGGATCTGGGTGATCCCTGCACAAATCTACAACTCTCTCCACCATCGACCCCTGTAAGTCTGCCCTCAGGTCCGTATCAATTCCTCGAATTGGAGCCCTGTCAGGAAGTAGATGTCTATCCTAGTCAACTCTAGGACCTTTGAAATGATCCGAAATATGTACTTTCCCAGATCCCATCTACTCATATCTCCTCCAATAATGCGGGAGCCACTTGGAGAAGTCTTCAATCAAAGAAATTTAGTAGTCCCATTCTAGCTAAACTGTGATGAATGTGTCCCTGCCATTCTGGACTCTTTGTTAGGATGACATTTTTCTCATCATCCCATGCACGATCTCACCACCCGATTACCACCACAAATATATGCATCCACAAAGCATGCCATATCATCAATCAAGGAACAAAATATGTTTAAGTTGCAAAGTAAATCAAACCCCCCCACCACGCGAGTAGTAAAAAATACCTGTGCGTTACATATTTGTTTACACCTTTCCTGCGCGTCAGCGAGCATAACATACACGAACAATTGTGAGGTTTTTAAGTTTCCAAACAACGTGACTGCTCATCCCATAGGTGCATGACATTACACACCTGGTTTCCCCCTTTCTGCATGTCACTGCGCAGATACACCCAAAACCATCACAGAGTTTGGTGAATCACAGGTTGATGGCATTGTTGTCATTGATAGAAAAGGAAAAACAAAAGAGTAGTAATGTATGTTGCAGGTGTTAGAGTCGGTCTTGAGCCCTCCATCAGCGATCAAAACTCTTTGCATTTGCATAAGTAGGTGTCTCATCAGTGTTAATTTTTGCATCCCATTAGGCATGCCAAAAACCTGATGGAGGAGCTGGTGTGTTTATACCCCTCTTGGCATTGCTGGTTCAGTTCATTTCAGTCATTAAGCTCTTTTAAGCTTGTCTTGTCTTGTCTTAAGGTCAATCTCCTAGGTCTAGGGTTTTGGTCAAATATGTTTACAAGGTCATGTGTCTGAAAACCAATGAGTGTTCAGCAAGCCAGAGGGATGTTTGTAAAGATGTTTCTTCGAAGTTTTTATCTTGTACAGTTAATTCTCACCTTGGATTTAAAAACTCTGTTTTTAAAGCCAAGGTCATTTTTCGAATTTTTGTAAAAAGTAATGAAATTTCAAAAGTTTTCAGCGGACAATATGCAACCCTGGTCCCCTTGCCTAGATCCCTCAGATGATCTACCTGCAAAAAGAATCAAGTCAAAGCACTAAATGAGTCAATTTCAGGACAAAGGAAACCAAAAAGTCAATTTTATAAAGTGTCAAAGAGAAACATTAGAAAGTGGGTTTGAGCATGAAATTTTTTCAAATCAAACTTATAAAAACCCAATCTCCCTCCTTTCACTCTCATTGTGCATCCAAGACACTTGCAAGAGAAGTTTGAGTGAGTGATTGAATGAAAGGAGCGAAAGAGAGCAAGTTCGGGCGTTGGACAGGGGCGCGACCCGTCAGGAGGCTTCCCGCAGTGTAATTTTACAACGGGCGCGACCCGTCAGGTGCGCGCGACCCGTTGGGCGTGGCGCGCGACCCGTCAAGCTGTCTCCCTCTAAACTTATTTCAAATTTGCTCAAACGCCTTCCAAGCCATCAAATTGCTTGAGGTAGGTTCCCTAATCTTGGTTATGATTGCTGGTTATGGTTGATGGATATTATGAATGTGTTTTTAATGATCGAAATGTACAAGAGCAAGACCTCCATATGGCTGTATGTTACATTGTAAAAGTGTGCTAGGGTTTATTTCTATTTCATGGTTTTTCCCCTTGTAATTATTTTCCTCCTTCCCATTTCATTTTCCCTATATTTCCATGTCAATTTCCCTTTTAAATTTGTAAAGAAAATAAAACCTACCCCTTTTCCCTAAAAAAATAAAAATCAAGCCCTAAACCCTACCCCTCATAATACCTATGTAAACACATGAATTTGATGATGCATGTGCAGTGATGTTTGCAGTGTATTTCCCTAAATTCCCTGTTATATACATGTATTCCCATTTTCCTTGTAAAAATGCCCCTCCCCTAACATTTCCCTCATGTTCCTTGTCCCCTTGAAACAGCATACAAATCAACATTTTATAAAGCAGAAGCAGCAGTACATTTTTTCCACTTTGCTCTTTTAAACATGTCAGAAACCGAAACCTATGAGCAAAGTGATGACCAGTCATCAGCTTCAGAGATTGAGGTACAGAGGAGGCCTCATAAGGGTGGAAAGGGTGGACATCATAAGCGAGAGGAGCCCACCTCTTTAGCAGAGTTACAGGCTTGTCCTATGGCAGTCACATGTTTTCAGTATATGTCTTGTTATGAGTTCTGTGAGAGGATCTCTCGGATTCAGCACCACCGAGAGTTGGCTCGCCTATTTGTTTTGCACTTGCATGACGGACATGTCAACCTTGCAGGGGTGGACTTTACATTGACACCCGAGGTAATCTCACATGCCACAGGGATACCTAATGTTGGGGAGGTGTGGAACAAGCGCAAGGTGCTGGATAATGTTCACTTTGAGCCTTTTGTCCGGCCACCATTCATGAGACATTTGGCAGGTGTGTTTCCATTCAGGTTTCTCAGGAGCGAGTATGCTCCCATGATGAGGCTCATCATGCACTATTTTACCTGTGAGGGCAGATTTTCACAGGTGTATTCATATCATATTCGCCTCTTGATGCATTTCACCCGAGTGAGGATGATGAACATCCCTGTTTTCTTCTATCAGAACATTCAGAGGATGGTGCCCATGTTGCAGAGGAAGAGCCCGGCACAACAGTTTAGGAGCCTGTACCATTATGGTTTGATTCAGCTAGTGGTATTGCATCAGTTGGCTCAGCAGGGCATCTCATGGGAGGAGTTCATCTCTCGTGAGTTTTTCACAGCACCACCTTCACCACATCATGCGGTTGTTCACGAGGAGGGAGGACCATCACAACAACATGACATCCCTATCACTAGACATGTCAGCTCCTCACCTCTGGTTACCTATCAGAAAGGCCCGAGGGCCTTATTTGCAGCAGCTAGGCGAGTACTATCTCCACAACAGGTGGAAGGGGTCTCGCCTTCATCATCAGCTCAGCGAGTGTTATCTCCACATCAGGTGGAAGGGGCCTCGCTCTCTTCAGCAGCACAGGAAGCACAGAGGGGCAAGCAGCCCAAGATTGATGAGGGGCCATCAAGAGTTCCAGATATTGAGCTTGTTGATCTTGAGGCCATTTCTCCGAGCCAAGAGGCAAAGGAGGTCATTCAGCATCTCAGAGCTGAAAATGATGCCTTACAGAGGATATTAGAGGGTGCACAATGGAACATCACATACCTGGAGCAATGCAACAAACAGTTGGAGGAGGAGAAAGCACTTGATGAGCTATGGAGGATTCGTAGTGACCGAATCTTGAACCGAAGAAGACCCGGTGACCCATTGCCCGCTGACCGAGAGTCCATGCTCATTCGGGTCAATGCACACTTGGAGAGGCTGTTGGCTAAGGCTAATCAAGAGAAGAGATTGCTGAGGAACATGAAGAACCATTACTGGGCAAGAATGCATGTGTGCAAGGCAAAGATGAAAATGTTTCAAAGGCGGTTGACCGAGGCACTAAAAGGGAGAAAAAGGCCTGATCCCCTCCGTATCTTGGCTGAGGCTTCACTCAAAGATCAAGGCACTAAATAGCCTAGCCACAGCACAAATCCCAAGAAATTTTGAGAATTTTGGGTGAATTTTGGCATTTTTTGGCAATTTGCAGGTTTTTCCCATTAACGGGTCTCACCCCCCGCGCGACCCTTCATCAGGGCAACTCCTTTTGACCAAAACTCAACATTTCCAGATTTTTCATGCAAAGTTACATATGCTCATGGATGGACTTGAGATTTGGTGAAGTTTTGGGCCTCCAGAAAGTCAAAAAACTAGTAAAAATTGACTTTCTGCCACTTTTTTGAATTGCAGAAAGCAGTCTTGGGAGATTTGAGTTTTGATAGGGCAAATGAACTCCAAATTCAGAAATTCCAGATGGGTTGGAAATTAGACTCATAGAACTTTCCAACAAGCCCAGTTTTGCTCAATTTGGCCACCTTCAAGTGCCCCAAACATGGCTCCAAAGGCGCGCGACCCGTCAGGCAGGGGCGCGCGACCTGTCAGGCAGTTTTGTCCAGAAATGCACTGTACAGCTCGGAAAAGCACAGTTTGACCCAGTTTGACTTTTTGGGATGAAATGTGATCCTCTTTGTTGTAATTTGATGTAATTATTGTACTTTTTAGACACTTTTACTCTTATGTAACACTTCTAGAAGATTCATTCATGAAAAGGGTAAATATTAAATGAATGAATTGGTTTCCTAGCTTATAGAGGCAAGTTGTTTTGACTGCCTAGTTTGTAGTGCTTAGTTTAGAAGTGGTTGAAACAGCTCCTAGGATAGTGAGCTCGACCCATGGAGGTAGGGAAGGAGGTTAGATCATCTATATTATGTACTTTCTTGCTCATTTTCATGGTTGGACTCTTGAGGGAGAAGCTATCATTGTATTATTCACTGTATCTCTGCAATTTTTGGCTAAGGAAGACCAGGGTTTTGCAGTCCTCTTTGGGATTCTTGTGGACTCATGTGTTGATGGTGTGTTTCTCAATGTACTTGTAAGCTTGTTATGTGATTCATTTCCTTTCTTTTACTTCTGCACATTAAACAAATGAAGTGTTAAAGTAAGAATTCATGCTTGCCATGCTCTGCTTTTAAGTTTGTTTAATTTCAATGTTTTCTTTTGTCTAAAGGGAATTCAAAGTTATTTTTTGCTCTCTTTAGCTCTTCATCTTTCATTCCTGACCATTCACCTCAGTTAAAGGCATCAACGCTGTCTCCTACCTCACCCCAAGGAACCCCCTGCACAAACTGTGTCCAATCCCCGCACCCAAAATTGCCCTCTCCTCAATTTGCCACCAAAAACCCAAAAAACCCCAAATCAAACTCTTTTATCAGTTTACTAGCCTAAAATCAGTATTTCCCCATTGGTCATCTCGCTCTATTGAAGATTTTACCGAGATAGACCGGAGAGAGCCTTCTCCTGCCCCGTAGGGCTAGCTACGAGGTTAAATGGTTTGATGTTGCCTTGAGGTTTACCTTTCTCAGTCTGAGGTGAAATTTCAAGCGCTAACAACAGGGATATTTGGCAACAGATTGGTATGATTATTTTGTTTGGGTGTAAGGTACGGTTACATACAAGTTGTGTGTTGCATGATTTGAAGACTAGTTTGTTGGAGAAAATTGTTGTGATGCAAGGCAAGAATCCATAACAGCAAAGGCAAGACTCCATGACAGCAAAGGAAAAACTCCATGAACTTGATGAAAGCAAGAAAAGGTTTTGAGACAATGACATGAAGATGTTGTGATGCAAGGCCAAGGCAAAGGAAGAGATGTTGCAGAGATTGTTGTGTTGCATTAATGGAAAATGTTGTTATTGAAAATGATGAATGAATAGCTCAATTATATAGTCATATGTTATTTCTATAATGTTACATGATGTTGGAATTATGTTGATGTATTTAATCATTACATATGGCTGAAAACGAGCATTTATTTTTGTGTTCTAATATTCAAAATATGAAGAGTTTGGAAACGAAATGAGTGGAAGGCAAAGAGTCAAATTTATTCACTTCATATTCCTATGTGGGATACAAACAACCAACAAACTATCTTTATAAAAGAAGTGATCGTGGAAGACACGTTTTTTTAAGTGTGGTTAGAGAGTGGGAGAATGTGTGAGAGTTGATTGAGGTATTATGCATTAGTTCTCTAGCACATATGAAGCTTATGTGAAGATGATTTGAAAGGGAGAAGAGGCATAAATGAAGATGGAGATATGCAGAATTTATGACCAGGGAAACCAACACATTTTTGTTTCTTGTTTGCATTAGGGGATTGTAGTCTCCTTTCAAGTAGTGGCTTGATAAACATCAGGTTGGACAATTGAGGTAGGAGCCTCTTGTGGGTTGTAGACTACATAAAACATATGGGAGTTGGAGCTTCCTTGCATGTTGTAGCTTGCAAAAAATTGAGGTAGAAGCCTCATATATGTTGGAGCATACATAAAATCAGATGTAATAAGGAGTAGGAGCTTGCCTTTATGGGTTTCCATATATATCTGGTGTCAATATGTGTTGTTATTATGTGCTAATGTTATATTTTGATTTGTTTATTACTTGTTGTTCACATATTCAATCTGCTGGTCATTATTTGTTAAGATGCTCATGTAATGTTTCAGTTAATGAGTTTAATGGAAATAATTTTAATGTCCATGAATATGCTAAAATGATTCACCTCCCCATTCAATTTAGTCAAGTTTTCATTAATTGGTATCATAGCAGGTTCCTTTGGTGTAAGCCTAATAGCATGAATGAGATCTGGTTGAGTCATGGACTATCAAAGATTTCATGGATGAAAAGATAAGGTTAAAACATATTTAATGGCTTATGGACCTAGTGTATGGAAGCTTGTATGTGATGGTTACTGCAAATACTCTCCCTCTATGCAAGAAGGATTCCTAAGAAAAAAATTGTTATGTATAACAATCTTCATAATAAGGATCTTGATACGATAATAGACTTAAATTATGCAAAAGAAATCTAGGATAGATTGAAGCTCATGCATGAAGGAGACACCACTGTCGAAAAAGATAAGAGAAAGAGGAAGAAGAAAAATCCTAGTCAAAAGGAAAGTGTTCAGTCAAATGAGGTCTATGCTAGTGTGAATGGACCTTATTTCCATGAAGAAAAAACAACTGAAGAACAAGCCAAGCTTGACATAGCCTTGACTGAAATAGAAATATTGAAGAATGAAAACAAAGATTTGAAGAAATTGGTGCAGATATGTGATGAAAGAGAGCATGAATACAAGAATGGAATCATTAGCCTAAGGACACAGCTTGAAGAAGCAAGAAGAATAGAAGAGATGATGAATAGTCAGCTAAAGGAGAAAGAGGTACAATGTGCAAGGTTAGAGGTCAAGATTAATTGAGCTAAAAGTGAGTTAGATGAAAAGAACATGTTGTGTAAGTAATTAGAAGAGGAGGTTGTCTCTATGAAAAACTCAGAAAAGTGCAGTAGATCAAAGGAAGCCATAAAATATAATGAAGCAGCTCTAAAAATACCTACAAAAGAAGAGTCCAACAACAACATGTTTTGTAAAGAAACAAATAAAAACAAGAAGCAACATCAAGAACCAAAAAATAAGGCGAAGAAATGGTCATATACAAGAAGGTCATTTGCTCCTAGAGATGAATTGAGAAAATTTGGAAAATTTCAAAGGAGAGAATATATCTCATGCTTCCATTTCCATGAACACATAGCAGTACAATGTAAGAACAATAAGATCAAGACTATTCAAAAAAACATGCAACAAACAATAAGGTATTATCCAGCAAGCAAACAAAGGAGAACATCAACAACCAGGTACATAAACTCTTTCTATGGTTATTGTTATATGTGTCATGAATTTGGACATAAAGAGTTTGAATGCAAATTGTACACAAAGAAAAGCATGAACTCAAGAAGGGGCACACCATTTCTTGAATTTCTTGGCAACACAAAATGTTATCTATGTAGAAATCTTGGCCACAAAGCCAAATATTGCATGTTGATAAATACTCTAAAGGATTCAAAACAAATGATGGAAACAAAACCAAGCAGACTAGACAATGAGCCAAAAGGAAATGCAGACAACAACATAAGGAAGCCAACTAAGGTATGGAAGAGGAAGAAAAAGGAGCAGCTTGAGACTTCAATAGAAAAATGAAGCTGTCATTACCTAAGGGGGAGCTGCTCAAGAAATCAAAAGAAGAATTCATTTAGTGTTACAGGAGCAACAATATCTCAGGGGGAGAGAAGTCCCATAATCTTTAAAGAAAATCTAAGTGGATCCAGAGCAATTAAAGGAAGTTTAAATCAATGTTAAGACATCTGCAAAAAGATGGAAAACAAGGTCAGCTTGAAAGTGAAGTGCAACCTCTATCAGTAATATTACTTTAGATGCAGAAAAATGGTTTGAATATCTTGCATGTTTTCACATCTAAGGAGCACTAGGGTTTTGAGTGGTTGGAGCTAGATCACCAACAATATTGTTTGGAATTATCATCCATGGAGCATAGGAGTTTCAACCAACTCGGAAGAAAGGTTGGGTATTTAATGAATTGGGTCAGAAGCTATCCAATAGAGATTTAAAATCCGTTGAATCTGCTTTTGAAACAACAATTATAGCATTTAGAGAAGTTAAGGATTTCACCAATATCGTTGTGATCAATTTCAATTCAGGGCACAACAAAAAAGTACTGGAAGAGTATTTTGTATCTAAGATAGATTCCTATAAGAAGTGTGGTATTCTCCAGAATGCTTATAGGCATATGCTAGACGATGTGAAATTCCAGTACGAAGAAGCTTTGAAATACTATAGTGCAACCTGTTCTGAATTCAGTGATATTGAGCCAGAAAACATTTTGAGAAATGTTATTTGGGAAGAAAAGTCCATACAATTTGATGATTCAAATGATGAGAAGAAAAAGAAGTCTCAGCAAAAGAAATATGATATCTCAGGCACAGATGTAGAGAAGCTTTGGCATTATATGGATCACTAGGTAAAATGCAGGTTTTTTTTTCTTTCAAAATTTCAACTTGCCTGTTACCATAGGAATTGCTGTTTTAAGGCTTTGAAGCTTGAGAAGAAAGAACTTACTCATGAAAAATGAGAAAATACCATTTTGCAGCATTCAAGGCGCTATGAATCTCTAGCTGAGCGATATTGGAAGAAGGAAGTGGAATTTTACTGTGCAGAAACACATCCTGATATGTTCTCAGAGACTCTTTTGGAGAGGTTAGCCTTATGTATCACATTGTCAACATCTTGCCACTCAAATACGATGCTAGCATCAACATTATTTCACCTACTGGAAGGACGAAATGCATTTGGGGGGAAATTTAGAGACTCTTTTGGAAAAACAACAGATGGTAATATTGGGCAATGAAAAATTTTAAATAAAAAAAATAATAAAAAGTTCTCAGAAGTTGCAGACTCTGCTAAAGACAATGCTGGAAATGAAAAACAATTCAAGCAAGCATTCCAATCGTACTACCTCTGTTCATTCTAGATCGAAAACATACGTAGAAAATAATTGTCGTGGTAAGGTGCAGAGTGCCTCCAATAGGATTGGGTATCTGGGGAAGTTTAGAGAGATGTACATAATGGATTTGAAATCAGATGGAATGCTTAACGTATCTGCTATCTATGACATGTGGGTGTCACGAAAATGTGCGTTTGAAAAACCTCATTTAAAATCAAGATTGACTTTAGCAGTATGGAAGCATTACCTGTACAAGAAAACGTTGGCACAATTATGGAAGCGGGCCTTCCAGGAATTCATGGAAATACTCTGAGAATCAGGCCTGACATTTTGGATTTTTGTTTAGACATGCATTACAATAATCTGAGAATTAAATTTTAATTGGAATTATTCGATGGACAGAGCTACCAGTGGTCAGATGACAAAGAGACAAATAAATCCATGCTGCGAGACCAAAATCTGTTGTCCACCAAACATTCGTTTCATTATCCTTCAGGCAGCGTTAATAGCGTTATATGTTAGTGGTGACAGAAAGTTAGGCAATATTAATTGGTATCGATAGGATTGACATAACATTATGGGTTGAATATCATGTGTTACATGTCCGAAAGTTTGGGTTTGTGGATAGAAAAAGGTTACAGTGGAATGTTACTATAACCTGGAATGGTTGGAGAACGTTACGAAGGCTGTTCGATATCCTGAGATCAACGTTACACCAAATCTCTGAATTATTTCTCAGTCAGAGGAAAATGAAATTGAAAGCGATGCTAAGTGGTTGAGTTGATTTGTCTCTATGGACTGTGGTGGCTGCTCTCTCTATTCTTTGGCATCATGTGCTATATCCAATTGTACATGCAATCGAAGAGATGTTTGCTGCTCAATCTATTTAATATTGCAATGACAACAAACTATATCGTTTTATCTGTCGAATATGTGGTTGTAGTATAAAAGGATTTGGTCTTGGCAGAGTGCATGTATAAAATCTAAGAGGGCTTAGAGTAGGTATATGTTCTTTCACTAATGGCAGAAGTTCAAAATGGATCGTCAATGAAAAAAATCCCCAGAGTCTGTGAAACTATTCATGAATAAGATGCCAATGGTGTCAAAACTTTAATTATTGATGAACATTGATATCGTTGAGTGATTGTAAAATGCCCTTATGTCTTGAGTGGTATCACCATATTGCTGCACATATTATTATATCTAACGTTTATTGATGTCGTTGAAATTATATGGTGTTGTCGTGCGTTATATCATTACAAATAACATATTGAGATGTCATTGATAAAAATGGAATTTATTATATAATTTATGGCAACCTTGACATATATTATATTGCAACATTATATTTTACATGGAAGATATGTCCGACAACAATACGTTGAATGATAGCCACGAAACCAAAGGGAAGTGCCTTGCGTGCTGAATGTAGCCATCTCCCAGCTACCAAAATATTTGATAGAAGATCTTGGTTCTGTTGTCGAAATATATCATGAATATTGTAGCACAAGTAGCAGTCGGTTCCAACATCAAGAGAAGAAGCATGCATCTATATAGCAACGTTGGAGCAGTGTTGAGATATAACGTTGATCAACAGTGAGGTGTATGATGGAGATGTCAAGTTGGATAGTGTTGCCTACACCAAATTGGAAAAGTTGTACGCTCCAAGATGGAGCATTGAATTGAAGCAAAGCTAGATTGGAGCGTTGAATTGAAGTTGCACAACGCCAAGGTGGAATGTTGAATTATACAATGTTGGACATGTTTGAGTTGCCAACTTTGAGTTGGATAGCGTTGCCAACGTTGGTACTGCAATTAAACACATTTAATGGTACTACAATTATATTCTACAACAACGAATGGTGCAAATACGTCAATGTTAAAATTTATTTTGGAAATAATGATGAATATTGGCATTAATTATTTTTTAATGGTGCAATTCATATTACAAAGTCTCCAACAACGTTTATATTTTAAGGTGAGCTCTAATGTGTTTATATATTAAGTGAAATCCAAAATATCGAGTGATTTATATTAACAAAATAATCTCCAAAGGCTTTAGTGTTCATAGGCTATTGCCGTCATGCTTATATATTACTATGGTGTCTAACGTTTTTATTGGCCTTTATTGGCCGAAAAACCATGGAGGTTAGCTTTTTGATGAAGAATGCAGAAACACAGCAGGACATGCTGTGCATTGGTGATGATTCCACATTTTGATAAAGCCGGTGCGATTTTGAGGTTTGGATAGTTTTATGGGATGTTATAAGGTTATCCTAGCTTGTGAGTGTTGTTTTAAGCAATTTGGTTTAGGAAAAAAGACCACATGGTCAAATTTTGGAGACGTTGCAGGTGTTGCGCAAGTCTACTACACATTTGATGGAAAAAGGGAGATAATGGTTCAAAGGCATGTATTTAGTTTCAAAGTTGTTTCATGAGTTCATAACCTTCTCAGGGACATTTCAATACAACCCATTAGATTCAACTTTGAGATATGGACCGAAGGTATGCACAACTTGGACTGCTGTGCAACTGGAGATCAAATAATAAGCAACCTCCTTAAGGCCTTGAAAGGTTTGAAACATTGTATTGGATATTTTGCTATGAGTGACACTGCCATAAATATTTTTCACTATTGACTATTTTATACAACAACAAAAAATGCTTATATGACTTGACGAGGTAGAATACTTGACCACTATCACCTCTAGCAGTTTCGACATTTGAGACTCCCTTGTAATTGATGACAAATGGGGAGGTAAGAAAACGTAAGGAAGATACTTCTCAGAATGAAAATGGGAGGATCATAGTGTTGCCATCAATGCCGAAGGGGGAGAATGACATTCTTATCTTTGATGGCAAAGGAACAACAAAAGAGCAACAATGTATGTTGCAAGAATATTTGACAACAGATTGGTATGCTTGGGTGCAAGGTATGCTTACATACAAGTTGTGTGTTGCATGATTTGAAGATTGGCTTGTTGGAGAAAATTGTTGTGATGCAAGGCAACAATCCATAGCAGGAAAGGAAAGACTCCATGACAACAAAAGAAAAACTCCATGAACTTGATGAAAACATGGCAAGGTTTTGAGACAATGAGATGAATATGTTGTGATGGAAGGCCAAGGAAAAGGAAAATATGCTGCAGAGATTGTTGTGTTGCATTAATGGAAAATGTTGTTATTGATCATGAGGAATGAATGCTCAATTATATAGGCATATGATATTTCTATAATGTTACATGATGTTGGCATTATGTTGATGTATTTAATCATTACATATGCTGAACAATATTGGGTGGAGCATTTATTTTTGTGTCTTTATATTCAAAATGTGAAGAGTTTGGAAATGAATGTGTGGAAGACAAAGAGTCAAGCTTGTTCAATTCATATTCCTATGTGAGAAACAAACATCCAACAAACTATCTTTATAAAAGAAGTGATTGTGGACGAGAAGTTTTTTTAAGTGTGGTTACAGAGTGGGAGAATGTGTGAAAGTTGATTGAGGTATTATGTATTAGTTACTTGGCACATATGAAGCTTATGTGAAGCAAATTTGAAGGGAAGAAGAGGAAGAAATGAAGATGGAGATATGCAGAATTTATGACCAGGTAAACCAACACATTGTTGTTTCTTGTTTGCATCAGGGGATTATAGTCTCCTTTCAAGTAGTGGCTTGATAAACATCGGGTTGGAGCCAGTTGAGGTAGGATCCTCTTGTGCGTTGCAACCTACAGAAAACATATGGGAGTTGGAGCTTCCTTGCATGTTGCAGGTTGCGAAAATTGAGGTAGCAACCTCCTACAGGTTGGAGCCTACAGAAAATCATATGTAATATGGAGTAGGTGCTTGTCTTTGCATCACAACAATAATAAAATCATGGTTTTCTCCCTTTATGGGTTTCCACATATATCTGGTGTCAATATGTGTTGTTATTATGTGTTGATGTGATGTTTTGGTTTGCTTATTACTTGTTGTTCACATATTCAATCTACTGGTCATTATTTGTTAAGTTGCTCAGGTAATGTTTCAGTAAATGAGTTTAATGAAAATAATTTTAATTTACATGAATATACTAAACTTATTTACCCCCCCAGTCTAGTCAAGTTTTCATCATAGGCCTGCGGTGCCAAACACCTATTTGATACTATTCCACATTGTTTGATTGCTCAGGATTAGACTAACGCAGTGCACACTGTGAAAATTTTCTATGTGACCCTAGGAAACTGCTTCGAAGTTTGTTATGCAGTTACCTAAAATGACAATTTTTGGACCTTTTTGATTCCTAAATCCCCCTATCCTAAGAAACTACCTAGATTAAATTGAAGAATTAGGGTCCAAGGCTTACCTCAAGAAAATGGAATTTGAATCTGGATGTCTAATCTCCCATAATTTCTCCTGAGGTTGATTAACTCACCAAAGTCAACTTGTACAACTGAATTATACAAATGAGGTCAAACCCTTGTTTATAGTCATTTGACCCAAAACTTGACTAGCCCATTCGAGTTAATCGTAGGTCCAATTTCAAAATCATCTACACCGCTAGATTCCTTGCGATGACCACTTAAGCTGGGTATCTTTCATTACACATGTCAGACACTTCCTTCCAGGAGCTATTTCAACATATACCCATTTAGGTGTGCCCATATTAATGCACAAGTTTTATATCTACCTTTTTCAAGTTGATTAGGATTGAGCACTTTGATTTATGGTAGACCCCATATGACGTCTTGTGCCATCATTGAGGCTTCAACATTCTCATCAAGTATGATGAATGAAATTGGCATCAAGGCTCTCAATCTCCCTTTTCAGATACCTTACATTGTTTCCTTTTACCCTCTTGGAACTAAAACTCACATTTGCTCTTGTTCACTATGACTCCTCCTATACAAAGTTGTTTGATCGCAGGAACTGGATATGAATTTACCTAATCCCCATGGTTATCCTAGTGGATCCCATTGATGATTTGAAAAACATGCTGACATTTGGTAGGGTTAGGAGTCTGTATAGTCCTTCTTGATCACTTGCAACTACATCTCTTCTTTCAGTTTTGCCTTCGCTTACCCACCTGTTGTAGCAGCTAGAACACCCTCCAAAATTTTGGCCTATACTCAAATTTTAGAGCCTACTGTTGATCCTATGCTCAATTGTCCCTTAGCCAATTATTTGGTAAGATGATGATCTCAAGCTCCCCTTTTTGATCTTAAGAGTCGTTCATGATTTTATCTTTCTACAGTATGTGTCATCTTTGGGGATGGCGATTATCGCTTGTTATGCAAAGGGAAGTTTGTTTTGCTTCAAGGAGAAATCTTCCCAGCCTCCCTTGGCATTCAAAACTGCACAATGGTTTCCTCCAGTGTCCTTTCCTAAGCCGGAACCCATTGTCTCTAGAAACTGTATACCTTACATCTTGAAACTGCATAGATGTTTCCTCCTTGGGCCTCATCCCACAACGGTCACTGCCCACTGAAATTGCGCAGATGTGTCTCTCAGTTATCATAAGAAGGCCGACATGATAGAGGACTCTCAAGGAGCTGAGGAAGAAGATAAGAAAACCAAGGAACCCAAGGTATGATAGAAGATCAAGACCACATGAAGACTCCATTTGATGCACAACCCTTGGAGGGTAGGTATGAAAAAAACACATCTTTTGAAATACACCTCTTAGTGTAGCTTGAAGCACTACTTATCATTGTCATATCATTATGTCTTCAATGACGTGCATAGTTGCAAGCACTGAAAGTCATTCCATGTGTTTCGTCCACATGTCTTGCTCCATTTGCTTGTTTAACCAATTGTCATCTTTTGGCATGTTGATTTCTTTGCCATGATTGTGATCTTGTTCTGGTGATTTATAAGGTTTGTATTTGTGTGTTTGGGTTGTCTTAGCTATGAGAACATTGGTCGCACTCACACACAAAGTTGTAAGAATTGTTGCACAAGTATCATCACAGTTGTCTGGAGGTCTATCCAAAGTGTTGCACTTGTTGCTTCCAAATATGGGAAGTCCCATAGAGGGTCATGCTTTGCTATGTTGTCCCAGTGGTTAGTGTCATCGCGTTGTCGAGGTATGATAAGTGTGTGATCACAATGTCGAGTCCTCACAGGTTCACTTGCCTGTCACACTTAGCCATTTTCCTGAAAATATATCCAATTGAACAACCCCAATTCACTGAACCCTGACTGAGTTTCACTATGCAATATTAGCCCTCAGTGGTACTGCTCTCCTTTTTGGAACTGCGCTGTGCTTGAGGTTGTCCTCTAAGTTAGTTGCAATGTGCAATCCCAGAGGTGAGCAGCCTGTCTTCCTTCCCAGAACTGTGCAGAAACTGCCTCAAATCCCAATCAGAATTGCACAATTCGCAAGAACAGTCATAAATCCTCCTTCCTACGTGCTGGAACCCATCATTGTGTAGAGACTTGAACTTGCACTTCTCCCAGAAAATCTGAAAAGATGTCCTCCTAGTGACTTCCCTCAGCCGAGACTCATTGCTCTAAAAAACTGCATAGAACTGTCCTCTAGACCGTGTGTTGTCCTGCCTTGTCTTCCCTTTGGAAGCTGTGCAAAGGTGTCCCTTAGGGTCCCACCTTGAAACTACGACTGGTGTATTCAATCGCACAAAACTACCACCCGGTGGCTTCTGTGCAGTTTTCCCGAACAGTGAATACTGTGCCCCAGAGCTCCTTGTCCAAGCCTGAGCTGCACTCTGTGTAGTCTCAATGACCAGTCCTCCTCCCTGTCACATGGAAATACATAGTGTGCAGTTACTAAGCCCTCTTCCTAGCCTGTCATCTGTCCCCGACCCAGACCATGGAACCAATGCATCATGATAGACTATAAGGTTTTGGATTTGATGTCATCCCATCATGAGTGAATTGTAGGAACAAGTACACTCATATATCATGGAGAGATGACAAACGAGATGAAGAAGGAGCACACATGCTAGAAGACTTACTTGTAGCTAGACGGATGAACGAAGTGCATCAAGTAGCAAGTGAAAGGAACACATGCATGGAACCATCTTACAAGACCAAGACCATTGAAGACCCCACAACATCAACCCATGTAGAGGAGAAGAAAAATCACACCCAAGAGTACATCTATCACTTAGAAACGCAACATCTTGACATTGCCACCACAACTAGCTAGTACATGTCAGCAGTTTCATGTCAAGTTGTGTCATGAGTTATCGAGGCCACATCACCACTATGGGCCATATCTGTTGTAATTGAATGTAATGTAAATTTAAAGTTCAATGGACACACACATGAAATTGAAGAGTCATTTCAGTTGAAAAGTCATAGGAAGTTGAACGGCCATGCGGGTAGTCCAAGAGTCATAAGGGTCAAGCATCACCCTTGGCTATATATACCCCTCCCATTGTATGAGAAAGGAATTTTCACCTTGGCTCCTCCCACGAATCATAGAGATTTTTTCAGTCAGTTCTTTGAGGAGCAAGGAGTGGCTCCAATGTCCCACTACCGGGACTAGTGATGTAGGTGTACATATGTGTCTTGCAACTTTTGCTTAATTCATAAGTCTGTTAAGGCCAACACGTTTTCATGCATGTTTTGTAGATGTTTGTAAGAATACTCTTTAAACATTTGTAATGCATGTTTGCTTAACCTATACTAAGATAGTTGAACTAATTTGGTTGTTTTAGTACTTACATTGTTGAGAATGCGCTGTATTGGTTATCACTACTATCTCATCCTTGTGGACTACTCTATAGGACGTTAGACAAACTTGTCTTGTTTACTGGTTATAATGACCGTCACATCCGTGTTGACTACTCTATTGGATGGCATACATGTTTTCCCTTGTACTTCGGTTTTAACGACTGTCGCGTTTGCTATGGACTATTCCGTTGGATGCTGGACAAACCATTCCTGGTTTGCATGTATCTCTTTTTGGGTGGTACTACTACCTCTCACTTAGAGGCTCACTTCACTCTCCCCCTTTGTAGTAAGAGAACCTAGACATGAGTTACATTACGCACTCACCATGCACACTTACCTTGTTGTTTGAAGATACCAGCGTAACACTCTCATGTGCTGACAGCCAGAGCCAAGGTAGATCTCTAAGTATATGGCATCCGAGTCTTTATACCAGATGGGACTGATACAATAAATGATGCGAGGTCTAGTTGAGACTTCATATTGGGGAGATCCCCTTTGTTGACATAATTCCATCACCGTCAACAAAATGGTCCTAGAAGGAGGGCCAGACGACATGCCGTGCTCGTAGAGTCTAGTTTGAATCTCTTATTTAAAATGGCTCTTCCTGAAATCATAATCCTGGGATGTTTTTTCTAAAAAGCCCAACTATACCATCCCTGTGGAAGTTATTCATGACCTGTCCAATTTGAAGTTCAATGGTGAGGGTGAACGTCTTTTCGTGTGCATGTGATTCAAGTTATGACTCTTCTCCACCATCACCAAATAAAGTTCAAAGATGTATGGGCTATACTACTCACCCTCACATTCGAAGGTCATATTGAACGCTGGTGTCATACATTACCCATTGCTTTTATTGATTCATTCGATCAAATTGCTTAGAAGATGGTTAAAGATTTCGATAAGTATAGCCACCGAGATGTCTGTGAAAAAATCCATCGTTTAAGAATGGAGCCTGACAAATGAGTTAAGGACTTTGTTGATCAGTTCCTTCACCTCTATTATGAAATTCCTGACAAAATTTTGAACTCGGATTCCTTGAGACAAGAGTTTAAACACTTGGTTCATGTTTCCTAATATGGTGAACCTCATGATTTCCCTTCTTCCGAAACTCTTAGGAATCATGAGGCATCTCAGAGTGTAGAGGAGGATCCCACTACCCCATTTGTTCCTTGTCCTCTTTCATTTCCGGTCCCGATGTGGGTGACTCCTTGCATGATCATGAAGTTGAAAAATATGCGCAACATGTCCCCAACCCATCTTCTCACCCATCTCCCTTCAGTGGAAAAAATTCTAGAATGGCTTAGGAAGCCTACAACAAAGACTCACTCCTCCATTCCATAAGAGGACATCACCATTCATAAATCAAGTCTTGAATTTGATCTAAATTTCTTCCATCTTTTATCATCTACAAGACATGACTCCTTGTACCATGAAATGCTTTATCAATCTACTTCACCAGCCAATTTTTTTCATTCTCTTGATTCTCAAGATGCTGGCTTAAATTGCGATCAGGTGCAAGGCAGCCACATTACACAGGAAGAGGAGCAGAAAGGTGAGGACATTATCAATATTCCCTTTCCGTTTCATAATTGTTGGCATCAAAATAATGAGCTTCCATTCTTAAACAATCCTAAATCTGATAATCTTGGTGGAACATCTTGTGCAATCAATTCTTTCAATCGATCCCCAACCTTGGGAGGTAGTCATCCCAATGATGATAAATCGATGTCCGTATGCCATGATGAATGCCCAAGCACATCATGTGGTCTTTAGGTTTCTCATGAAGATTCTAATTCAGATCTAAAATGCGCTCTGGTAAAAGAAGATGTTTGTATCAAAACTTCCTCTTCACCTCACTTTCCTTTGCGTCCTACCAATCGCAACGCATCTACATGTGGCATAGATACTCCATGCTCTTTTGTTTCTCCATCTGATGAGTTATCTCCTCGATTGACACAAGACGGTGAGGTTGTCCATGATAAAATTGAAAATAGTCTAATCACACTGGACTCTCCCCACCCCTCATCATCTCTTATGTTGCATGAAGACAATACATCAAATAAGCTTGCTCATGCGAGCTCACCAATTCATTTATCCTTGGGAATACTATCAGAAGAGCCTCTTCCTTTGAGTAATCTGATTGCTGTTGAAACTCATGTTACAACGCATTCATCTTCATGCAAATATCTCACGTCAAACTTGGGTTGGGAATCTCCATCTCTCACGAAGTCATGGAATTGTGAAGTTGATCATCTCAAAGACCATATTTGCTTGAAATCATACTTGTCGAATTTCCCCCTTCACGGTCAGCTCCTTAGTGTTCTTGTGAATCTTCTACTGCAAATATGTCTACTCATCACACCAGAGTTCTCCATGGGTGATGATATATGCACAAGCTATCATACGAATCAAGTTCCACTCTATTCACCATGCCTCAACTGGTTTCATGCATTCACAGTGCTAACATCCTTTTTAAATTCTTGTGATGGCTACGATGCTTGCACAATTGGTCACCATTTGCAGGTAGGTGGTCCATCATATCTAGTTCACAGTGAACTTGGTTTGATTTTTTAGAGTGTTCATAAGATTTTTCATATGGATTTTTCTTTGTTCATTGAAAACTGGGAATCTAACGTCCCAATTAGTTCATCTGATCATTGTTCTGTCTTGGGTGACTATCATTCGGCTTATCATTTTCCCATCAACACATCCGATGACAGTGGCTTTTACCTCTCTGATCTTCTTCGTTTAACATCTCTTTCTTCAGACTTCTGTCAAGCAGGTGAGGCACTTCAGGCTTCTTTGATGGCTATGGAAGGTCTGCACTATCTTGGCATGACCGCTGAGAATGATTAGATCTATTTTTATTTACAAGACTCCTAGCGTGATCCCGTCTCTCCAATCGAAAATTTATCTTTTCAAAGATCATGAGGCTTTTCAGCCAACCATGATGAATTTTATTATCCAATCGCTGAATGGCTGGAATAATCTTACTTGGAAAGCTCTATTGTAGGTAGCAAGTTTCAATCCTTCCTCGTGCTTGCTAATAAGTTCGATGCAGATAAGGATGCATCCGCAAGAGGCTTCCGAGGTTTATTGAAAGGCGATATACATCAAAGAGGTAAGCATGTGCATTGTGTAAAAGTAGTGGTTGTGACACATCTTTCTGCCCATAGGAAAGACCTTCCTTTCAATGTGCAAGTTTTTCAAGTTCTTGTATTTTTTGTTGCACATAATTGTTTATTTGTTTTAATCGTTCATATCTTTGCGGATGTAGGTCAGGAATGACTACGGTGGCTTCACTGGAAATTCCATTACACGTAACCCCGACTGTTTAGCTGTTAGGATAGGAGTAGGATTAGTTGCATCTTAGTTTTACTTTCCTTGCACTCATCTTGCACTAGTTCCTGGTAGTCTTTCTAGTTTTCTTATTCTGGTTTCACATCATGTTCGCTTTAGTCATTTTGTTCTCTTCTCCTTTGATTTTGGTTTCTTGGTTCTCTGTCTTCCTTCTTTTTGCTTTGTTTCCTTCCTTGTTCAGTTTTCCTTTTTTTCTTCACTACACGAATAAGTGTTGTGCCTGGACCTACATCCTAGCTTCTGAATGTGTATGAGGATGATGTTCAAAGAGTCTTGTGACAGTGCAACCCTTGTCTAGTCCTGTGTCCGTCTTCCTTGTGTTTGGTTGTAACTTTTGGCCGATGAAGTCTTTATGGAAAATACGATTCATCTGTAAGGAGAGCTTTGGTCCAACCATGAACCTTTGTCCAGTATGGGAAACCCCATGCTTGTACTTAGTTTTCTGCTTTGGTGTGGTCAAGCTAATGTAACTAGTAGAAATGGAGAAGGGGAAAAATCTAAACGAGAAAACCTGAATTAGAGTAAAGTAAATAGTGTCGATGCACAATTCTCTTACAAAAAATAAATAAAGGTGAAAGAAGAGAAAGAATTCCTGCGCAGAGAGGTGAAGCAAGCAACTCCACCGGGGTACTATTCAGACTCGCTGGCAGTGGTGCAATGCTTGTGTTCCTACATGAATCTACCGGGGTATTGTCCAGGCCTACCGGCAGTGGAGCAAAACTAGAGATGAAAAAATATACTCTGAAAATCTTAAGCTCACGAGCTAAACTACCCTTCCCAATTTGAAACACCATGATCTAGTTGAAGCTTCTATTGTGCTCAACTTAGTTGGTACAAGGTGAACCATGTTAGTCCATGGGGTAAGTGGGGAATCCAAAGTAATCTGAATGATGAATCAACAATCCCTGATAGACTAAGGCCCTGCAATGAATCAACCAAGACAGAGAAGATGGAATTTGACCAGTGTGTCACCAAGTGTTGTAGTGGCTGCAACACCCTCCAAAATTTTGGCTTGTACTCAAATTTCGGAGCTTACTGTGGATCCTGTGATGATTCTTTCCTTAGTCACTTATTGGTAAGTTGATGATATCAAGCTCCTCTTTTCTATCTTAAAAGTTGTTCACACTTTTATCTTTCTACAGTATGTGTCATCTTTGGGATGGGGATTATCGCTTATTATGCAAAGGGAAGTTTTTTTTTCTTCAAGGGGAAATATGCCCAACCTCCCTTAGCATTCAAAACTGTGCAGTGGTTTCCTCCAGTGTCCTTCCCTCAGCCAAAACCCACTATCTCTAGAAACTATGCAGTTTTATCCCCAAGTTGCCTAGTTTTCCTTGCATCCTGAAACTGAATAGATGTGTCCTCCTAGGGCCTCATCCCGCAATAGTCACTGCCCACTGAAAATGCGTGGATGTGTCTCTTAGTGATCACACAAAGGATGACATGTTAGAGGACTCTCAAGAAGATGAGGAAGAAGATAAGAAGACCAAGGAACTCAAGGTATGATAGAATATTGGGACCGCATAAAGACTCTATCTAATGCACAACCCTTGGAGGGTAGGTATGAAAAACAAAGCACATATTTTGAAATATACCCCGTAGTGTAGATTGAAGGACTGTTTATCATTGTCATATCATTATGTCTTCAATGATGTGCATAGTTGAAAGCACTGAAATTCATTCCATATGTTTACTCTACGTATCTTTCTCCATTTTTCTTGCTTAACCAACTGTCATCTTTTGGAATGTTGATTTCTTTTCCATGCTTGTGATCTTGTTATGGTGATTTCTAAGGTTTGTCTTTGTTTGTTTGGGTTGTCTTATCTATGTGAACATCGGTCACACTCGCACACAAAGTTGTAAGCATTTTCGCATAAGTATCATCATGATCGTCCAAAGGTCTATCTTAAGTGCCACATTTGTCACTTCCATCTCTAGGTAGTCCCATAGAGGGTCATGCTTTGCTATATTGTCTCAGTGGTCAGTGTTGTCGTGTTTTCAAAGTATGCTAAAAGTGTGATCATAATTTCGAGTCCTCACGAGTTCACTGGCCTCTCACATTGAGACATTTTCTTGAAAATCTCTTCGACTAAACAAATCCACTTTACCAGACCCTGACTGAGTTGCACTGCGCAGTCTCATCCCTCAGTGGTGATGCTTTTCTATTTGGAATTACCTAGTGCTTGAGGCTGTCCTCTAGGCAAGTTGCACTGCGCAATCCTAGAGGTGAGCAACCTATCATCCTTCCTAGAACTGCGAATAAAATGCCTCAAAGCCCAACCTGAACTACACACTTCGCAAGAACAATCATCAAGCCTCATTCCTACTTGCTGGAACCCCACATTGCACAAATAACTGAGCCTGTAATTCTCCCAGAAAATTCATAGAGATGTCCTCATAGTGCCTTGTCTTCACTCTAGAAATTGCATAGAGGTGTCCCTCAGGGTCCCAACTTACAATTGTCACTGGTGTCTTCAACTGCGCAAACCTGCCTCCTAGTGGCCTCTACGCAGTTTTCCCAGACAGTGAAGATTGTTCTCCATAGCTCCTTCTCCAAGCCTGAGCTACACTCTACACAGTCTCAGTGACTAGTCCTCCTCCCTCTCATATGGAATTGCACAGTGCGAAGTTACCAGGCCGTCTTCCCAGCTCGTACCATGGAAACAATTCATCATGCTAGACTAGGAGGTTTTGGATTTGATGTCGTCCCGTCATCAGTGAATTGCAGAAACAAGTACACTCATAGATCACGACGAGATGCCAAACGGGATGAAGAAGGAGCACACATGCTAGAAGACTTAATTGCAGTTGGATGAATGAACGAAGCACATCAATTAGCAAGAGAAATGAACACATGCATGGAACCATCTTACAAGACCAAGACCATTAAAGACCCTGCAACATCAAGCCATGCAGAGGAGAATGCAACATACATTCGAGAATACTTCTATCAATTAGTAGTGCAATAGCTTGACATTGCTACCACAACCAGCCAGTACATGTCAACAATGTCATGTCAGGATGTGTCATGAGTTGTCGAAGCCACATCACCACTATGGGCCATATATGTTGTAACTGACTGTAATGTAAAGTGAAAGTCCAATGGACACACACTTAAAGTTGAAGAGTCATGTCAGTTGAAAAGTCATAGGAAGTTGAACGATCATGAGGGTAGTCCAAGAGTCACAAGGGTCAAGCATCGCCCTTGTCTATATACACCCCTCCCATTACATGAGCAAGGAATTTTCACCTTGGCTCCTCCCACGAAGCATAGAGATTTTTCAATTAGTTCTTTGATGAGCGAGGAGTGGCTCCAGTGTCCCACTACTGGGACTAGTGATGTATGGTGTACAGATGTATCTTGGGACTTTTGCTTAATTCAGAAGCCTGTTAAGGCCAACATGCTTTCATGCATGTTTTGTAGATGTTTGTAAGACTATTCTTTAAACATTTGTAATGCATGTTTGCTTAACCTGTACTAAGATAGTTGAACTAATTTGGTTGTTTTAGTACTTACATTGTTGAGAATATGTTGTATTGGTTATCACCACTGTCTCGTCCTTGTGGACTACTCCACAGGAAATTAGACAAGCATGTCTTGTTTACTGGTTATAATGACCGTCACATGCATGTGGACTACTTAGCTAGATGGTGTATGTGTTTTCCCTTGTACTTTAGTTTTAACGACTATCGCATCTGTTGTGGACTATTCCGTTGGACACTAGACAAACCATTCTTGGTTTGTGTGTGTCTCTTCCTCGATGGTACTACTACCTCTCACTTAGAGGCTCACTTCTCTCCCCCCCTTTACAATAAGAGAACCTAGACATGAGTTACATTACAAACTCACTAGACACACTTACCTTGTTGTTTGAAGATACTGACGTAACACTCTCATGTGCTGATAACTAGAGCCAAGGCAGATCTCTAAGTATATGGAAATTGAGCCTTTATACCAGATTGGAGTCCTACACTAAATGGTGTGAGGGCTAGTTGGGACTTCATATCAGGGAGATCCCCTTGGTTGACAAATTTCCATCACTTTCAACCCCACCTCAGACTCCCTCCCCATCAATTTCATAAGGATTTGATCTTGAAGTTTCACATTGATATCCATCCCCATGTGACTATGATCCCTTCATTTTATTTGATTCATCCACCTTCCCTTAGAAGACACTCCTAAAGGCCCATTCCATCCCTTATTTTGATCACCAAGGTATAAATACATTGACACAATAAACACCCATATTCTGGTTGTATGTTCATTATTTGTTATTTTTTACTTGGTAGCCCTTAGGCCCTAAAAATAATAAACCTCTTCACCCCTTGACACCTTGCAAACTTGATAATATCAACCATTCTACATTAAAAATAGCCTCGTGTCACCTTTGTATGGAGCATCCATGTTAAGTCACTTCAATTGTTTTGACTATCAATTGTTTTGAATAATATTCCCCATTGTTCTACTTTTATTGTCCTCAACCCCTAGCTAGTATCGCTAGTCCCTTTTCCACGTGTCGTTTGTCATAGATTTGACTATCACCACTGTTAAGGCTGTTCTCCATTTTTCTAATTATTTCTTTCCTTGACATACCAGTATCGCCATGACACCTTTTACCATTTCATTGTGTTAATTTCCTTGGTCTAACCCTTGGCACCATCATCATCTCATTACCCAAATTGTACTTTTCATTGTCATCAATGTCAACACTCATTGTATACGCTTTGTTCAAGAAGTCATCCCTCTCATTAATATGACCTTGTCAACAATTTTCCAAAGTACTTATGTTAGTAAAAATTCTAGCTATTCTATTATTTCTACACATCCCTCACATGGCGTTAACTTCCGTCAACACCAACATTCATTAGTTGAAAGTTCTGATATGTCGAATATTGTTTGTTCCTTGGTTAGCCATTCCCTTATCATGAATCTCATTAGGGAGGACTATGAGAGACATCAATGTTGCTTGATACATCAGGCTTACCCCATGTTTGACTCTGACTCAATTTATTCACATGGAAACAAGTCACACTTATGAATTGTCTATTTACTCTGGCTCCTTGCACCTTCAATGTGCATGCAACCTTGGGTCAACATGAGGGATAGATCAGTGCTCCTTGATCAGATCAACTCTACCCATGCTCAACTTCAGATACACTTGTTTTCATGGCCATGAGTTGCATCGACCCCATGAAGATTTAAATACCTCAGTGAACCCACTACATTCATATCGCCCTTCAATTGGGCAGGTTCTTTTTAAGGATTCAAATATTATGCTTATTTATAGTATGTTACACTAAAATTTGTCACCATGACTATCTACAGTTACTATGGCTTCATCAACTGTCATACTATCCTCCTTGGCAAGTCTCATACCTCTGCTCCTCATGTCAAACTCCAAGAAAGAGAGAAAGTCCTTAAAATGTCAATTAACTCTGGTTACACAGTTTCTCTTAGCCTTACCTACGTGTACGCACCCCAAGTTCATAAAACCTGCGTACTTGTACGCTCTGTCTGTAAAGGGGTGGGTGCGTACTCCTGTAAAGGTCAAAAGGCGCAAGTTTCACTTCAAAAAAGTTACTTGTAGTCATTTCTAGAGCATTCTAGAAGATGGTTCGACGTGGATTGAGCGCCTCCAGATGGTTCATGCATCCCAATGAAAGAGGAACTTATCCCATGAAGAGGGGAGCTATCCCATTGAAAGAGGGGCTTATCCCGTTCATGGTGGACCTGATTAACTTCCTCCAAAGCACTATAAATAAAGGCATTGGGCCAGAGGGAGGGGAGGTTGAAAGCTGAACATTCCTAAGGGTAGATGCTGCTGAAATTAGGACTCCCTTATAGAGCTTGAGAGGAGAGATTCCCATCCTTTCTTAGCTTCATTTGGAAGTGGGTGAGCTGATCAAAGTAAAGGAGAACTCTTGCTGGACCCTGGGAGGGACCTGCACAACACCAAGGCACTGGTTGTAATGGTTTCTTTTGTTTCCACTTAATACAATTAAGCTCATTTTTCTCAACAAGTTGTTATTCATAATTTGTTTCATATACTCCTTGGTCTTTATGATGAATATGTTTTATTTTATGAGTTATTCAGGTGCTATGTGTTTAGTCAATTTAGTGTTCCTAAATTGATGTCATTAATTGTCAACCCGGGGCTCGTAAGCTGATGAAGTGAAGGTGTACTATATGTACTTAAGCAACCTCTTAGAGCTTTTTGTCGTTTGGGGTGTTGTTTGTGGTTAATTTATCTTCCTAAGATGGAGTGGTGATTTATAAACAGATGAGTGATGGTGTGTGTAAGGTGAATTCTAGATGAGTGAGGGTGTGTGATCAGTGGTTTCTAACTACTTGCTGAAAAGGAAAAGCTTGAAGGAAATAAATAACTTGAAATGACTTGAAAGCAAAGAACCACTTTCTAATGGCATTAGACACCATTCATGCTGCTGCAAATAAAAGGTAAGAAAATCACTTAAAAGACCACTGATAAAGTTTATCTCTTCCTAACTCTCTGCCTCTAACACATAGTACTGTGTAAGACACGATTAGGAAGTAGCTAAAGATAAGTCTAAGAAATGATAAAAAAATGAGAAAAATCTACTTTAAAGACTAGTTATAATGTTTTGCGCTTTCTAACTCTCTGCCTCTAACACATAGTACTGTGTAAAGCACGATTAGAAAGTAGTTAAAGATTAGTCTAAAAAGCACTCAAAGCCAGCTGTAAGTTATTAGTATTTTGATCTCTAAACGATAAACAATTTGTGATAAAGAGACCATTCATATGTTAGCAGACAACTTTGAGAAATAAAACTAAAAATCAGCTATGAAAATAAAGTAAAGGCAGCAACTTTGAATCTGTCAACTGAAACTACCACTAGATATAAAGCAAATACACAAACACAAAAACAATCCTGGGTTAAAAACCTGCAAAAGAACAATGCTGATCAGCTTAAAATAAAGGCTGGAAATGAAATAACATGAAAGTAAATTAAGTTGTACATGTTTCAAGAAAAGGAAATGCTGAATGGAAAATGAAGAAATAGCAAGAATATAAACATGAAATACTATACAAGGGCAGTCATGAACAGGGGCCCTCCATTCATAATACCCAAAGAAGACTCAAGGAATTGGAAACTTCAGAACAACGCTGCTTCTATTACTCCATGTGCAGAAAATTACAGTCAAGAATGTTAGAACAACACTATTAAAACAAAGTCTCGGAATGCACTAAAATAATAACGAGTTCATAAAACACAGCAACTAAAAAGTAACATTAAGCGTATGCAAACGCTAGTTTTTATAGGCATCTGAAAGACGGCCTAATGCGTACAGCTAAAACTGAAAAATAAACTAACTGTCATGCGTAATTAAGGTTCAATAACACGTCATAAGCCTGCGTGGATGAGCTGGAGGTTCTGGTTGTTATGGGCATTGAATCCAGAGTTGGAATATGTCCCCCACAGCCTGCGTAAAATGGACAAATCACCGTTTGAACTGACGTGACCCAACAGCTTACGTATCACCGTTAAGCTGCCTTTGTTGACCGTAACTTGACCCTCATTGACCGGAGGTACATATGACGTGGATGGCTGAACAAATAGCACAGGAACCTCGAGCACCTTGATTCCTAAGTGCCCATGTGGCTCGTTTGGCAAAATGACACGTGGAACCTTGAGATTAACAAAAAGGCTGCGGGATCATCAGATGGCTGCAGAATCAGCAGATGGCTGCGGAATCAACAGATGGCTGCGGAATTCCTGTAAATATGTCAAAATCTAAACAAAACAGTCACACATTAGCAAGATTCCTTAATCATGCTTAAAGTCATATAATGTAATGATCTGGGTTGGTTTTGCAAGGAAAATGAGGCAAAAGAGGGAGATGAATGAGGGAAAACTGTAGGTAATGATGGATAATCAAGTGTAAAGTAGAGGCTCTACATACCCCCACTACGAGGGCATTGCATGTCCTCATGCAATAAAAAACATTGTTCAGTCCACCTGCTGGGATGCCTCTGCCAAGACATCCAACCTTCTCTTCTTTCTCTGTGTGGCCACATTAACTCTTGGTCTTTTCATCAAACACCTGAATTTTAGATTGATCAAGGCTCTGTTTAATTTCCTGCATCTCTTGTTGAGCTTTTTGTTTTCCTTTTGCCACAGGCCCATATGAAGCATGGTGTTATCTTGGACCATCTTGTCCACATTGCTTTGTATCTTCAGTTTTTCATTTTCTTGTTTGATGTGGCGATTTAGTACCTCCAGCTCAAATATTTCCTGCTTCAGTGATTGGACTTACTGCTCCAAAGGTTGAGCAGTGCTGGGACCAGCAGCTGCTTGTTCTAGCGTCTCCAGGTAATTATAAACTTTCTGCTGATCAGGGTCAACCTCAGGTGACTTCTTTGGACTGGGTTCATACTGAAATTCGGATCCATGTTCATATTCAGGTTCATGCTCAAAAGGACTTTCCTCACGTGGAGGACTGGTCTCAACATACTCAGCGTGTGAAGGGCTTTTCTCAAAGTCAGGACTTGTAGCACCTTTTTGAGGTGTGCTCAAGTCAATAAAGAATGACTTTTGACCCTTTGTGGCCCCTACTTTTCTTTGTAACCTGCTGCTTCTTCTAACGGTGGTGATGTTCTGTTTTTCTTTTTGTGCCTTTTTCTTTTGTTTTTCCACCTTCTTGGAAAGGGCAGTTTCATGGAGTTTGGCCATTCTTTGTGCTAAGGGCTGAGTATCTTCTTCACTAGAGTTCTCAGGAGTAGCGTAAGTTTCTTGGGCTACAGCTTTGCCTTTATCTTTCTTTTGTTTCTTCCTACTCTCTTTTCTCTTTTGAGCAACTTCTTGGGCAAGTTCTGAAAGGGTTTCTGTGATGATTCCTTGAGCTGTTTGATCAGTGTCCACAACAGGCTCAGGATCAATTTCATGTTCAGAATGATGTACATCAATTTCTTCTTCAATCTGTTCTTGGACAGTTTTCTCTTGGACAATAGTTTCAGGGGTAGCCTCTTTTCTTTTTCTTCTACTCTTTCTAGGCACAGAGGTTTCTCCTGCTTCTTCAAAATGGTTTCTCACAAGAAATTTCTCCCAGGTATCTCTTTTTGCTTTCAACTGTTCCTCAACTAGCATCTTAACAAGACCATGATGGTACAGATGTGGTTCAATGTTTGTTGGGTTCCTTTGGGCAATTGAACACATTTTTCTAAGACTTGAGAGTAGAAAATATGGAAGGTTAATATCATCTCCTAAGAAATGCATCATGACTTTGGCATGGTAAACATATAAAACTCCAAACCTTCCCTCACAAGTAAAGAATTTTTGCACTAATAGCAGTAAAGTTGTCCATTCTTCCTTGACATAAGTAACAGGAATCCCTTTTGTAAAACTGCTGGTATCCATACCTGGGTTCTTTAGGATTTGCTTCCACTGTTGGTCTTGTACTGATCGGTTTTTAAACCATCTTTCTCCAGTTTGTGGGAGTGAAGTGGCCTGTGCTATACTGCTCTCAGTGACTGTAAACTTCAGGTCCCCTATCTCCACTTGATTGTCTTTATCTCTGAAGGAACGTGCAAAGGCCTTCATAACCTCTTTGTGGTAACCTCTGAATTTCTGGATGCATTGGAGCCAGTTTGCTTTTTGCAAAGCCTCTTTAACTTGAGGATATCCCTCCAGAAATTTTGAACCCTCGGGTTCTGCTCTTTAGAGTTTACCCATTGGCTCTACGGCTCTGTTCTAAAACTTTTGGAAAAGAAAGGTTACACGGCTTCAACAGTGGCCTTAACACAGTAAATTTACGGCTCTGTTCTAAATAAAAAGATTACACGGCTTCAACAGTGACCTTAGCACCGTAAATTTACGGCTCTAATGTAATAGCCGTAACACTGATAGTCAGAATTAGCAGAGAGGAAGACGTAAAACAAAGTATGGCTAAGGTAGCAGCGTAGTGAGCACAGCGGAATAAGGGAACTGTGGAAATGAAACAGCGTGAATGGAATGATATGAGCGTAGGAGGTTATGAAATGATGGGTAGCAACGGTTAGGTCCTTAGGCTTCGGTCATGGGTTTACACTTGGATGCGGGAATTATGACGCAGAGAGACGTAGTACAGTAGTCTACGTCACTTAGGTACGAAAACCTTAATGGAAGAGCAGCCGCAATCGAGTTTCAAAATCGTGATGAACATGACCGATAAGTGTGGGGGATACGTGGATCTTTGGTCGTATGATGGGAAAAACTGGTAATCATTACATTAAATGGCAAGAAACATAACCCCGGAAACTTTGCAAAATGAGATAACCGTTAGTTTAGGATTTAGATCATACCTCAGATCCGCGCTTGGATTGCCTTTGATTATTTTCCACTAACCCTTCATTGTTTTATTGCTGTTGCATGACCCTTTTCCACTTATTGTTGATGACTTCTGAACTGTAAATTTCTTTTCAAACAGACTGTGTTTTTTTTTTATGCAGGTGCAGAGAGCTACGGAATCGTTAGATGGCTGCAGAATCTCAGTGGTACCCTCCGGCTGCACAAAATAACTTTAGTTGTCTAAAAAAAACTTTATTGATGGAATGAAATGTAATGAATGGATGGATGGATGGAAAGAAATGAGGTGGAGTGAGAGTGATTAAATGAATGAAATGGTGAATGAGGTGGATGAAATGGCGAAATGAGATGGAAGAGAGAGAGATTTTTTTTTTTTGGAAAACATGAGGTGTCAGGTGACCCTGATTTTCACCTCAGGTTTTCTGAATGAGACTGCCAATCAGAGATTGGTTTTCAGGATCATACATTTATTATTTTTTTTTTCTTTTTTTTTTTTCAAAAACCAAAGATTAGGCTGATGGAGGAGAAGAATCCTTCTCCACCAACCTGATTGCAGAATCTTCTTTGAACAATTTGACAAACTCTTCTTTTGAGAATGGCTTTTGGTAGATTTTCAAGCGATGGCCATTCACAATAAGAAGAGTATGAAATTCATCAATAGTTTTCACTCGAACTGCTCCATTGCTAAAGACTTCATCAATCTCATATGGCCCAAGCCAATGAGTTTGAAACTTTCCTTTGAAGTCTTTGAATTTTGAATCAAACAATAGAGCCCAATCTCCTTTCTGAAACTTTCTTTCTTTGATATGACGATCATGCCATTTAGATCTTTGGTGCTGAACTAGATTGGTCCTTAGAATTACATCTTGTCTTATTTCATCTAGCTCATTTAGCTGGTCCATTCTGTGTCTTTGAGCTTCTGAGAGGCTCATTCCCAATTGGACTGCCATCTTGAAGGTCTTGATTTGGAACTCAATGGGGAGCAGGACTTCCTTCCCATAAACAAGTTCATAAGGAGAATGTCCTGTTGTGTTCTTCCATGTAGTCCTATAGGCCCATAAGGCTTCAGGGAGCCTTTCCGCCCAATCTCTTCTATGAAGATGAATAGTCTTGGTGATAATGCCTTCAAGAACTTTATTGGTAGATTCCACTTGGCCATTGGATTGCGGATGGTAGGGAGTGGATGTTCTGTGCTTGATCTTATATTCCTCCATCGGCTTCTCCATCAATTTAGATGTAAACTGGCTGCCCTGATCTGTCACAATTTTCCTTGGGACACCAAAACGAGTGAAAATATCCTCAAAAAGAAATTGAACAACTGAATTTTCAGTGGCAGAAGGCAATGCTTTTGCTTCTACCCACTTAGTAACATAATCAGTACAAACCAGTATATACTTCTTTTGCTTTGATGGTGGATTAATTGGTCCAACGAAATCTAGAGCCCATTTCTCAAAGGGTTCGATGCATACCTGAGGCTGTAGAGGCATTTCATTTGAAGGAGTTGGTTTCCCAACTCTTTGGCAGCTGTCACACCTTCTAACATACTGCTTTGCATCTTTAAAGAGAGAAGGCCAATAATATCCTTGAGAAAGGATTTTATAGGCTGTTCTCTTGTCAGCAAAGTGCCCGCCGCATGGTTCATCATGACATGCCTTAAGGATGTCAGGCATTTCATCTTCCCGAACACACCTTCTGATTATACAATCTGGCCCTGTTTTGAACAATTCATTAGAAATCCAAGAATAATGTGCACTCTCCTGAATGATTTTCCTTTTCTCATTAGGAAATAAGTGTAGAGGAAGCTTCCCTGTAACAAGATAATTAGCCATATCTGCATACCAAGGAGTCTTGGTAGTCACTGCAAATAAGTATTCATCTGGAAACTTATCTTCTACTGGAGAATCTTCATTAGTGTTTTGGATTCTAGACAAGAAATCAGCTACTATGTTTTGTTTTCCAGGTCTATCTAACACAGTAATGTTGAATTCTTGTAAAAGTAAAAGCCATCTTGTAACTCTACCATTAGTGACAGGTTTGTTCATTAAATATCTTATGGCAGAGTGATCAGTATGGACAAAGGTTTCATAGCCGGTTATGTAGTGTCTAAACTTGTTGATTGCATGTACCACAGCTAAGAACTCTTTTTCTGTAACAATATAATTTTACTCAGTGGGAGTCAAATTCTTACTTGTGTAATAAATGGCATAAGGGATCAAATCCTTTTGTCCCAAAACAGCTCCTAGAGCTGTATCTGAAGCATCAATAGAAATGTGGAAAGGGAGTTTCCAATTTGGCCCCCTTAAGATGGGTGCTTCAGATATTCTAGTCTTTAAAGCTTCAAAGGCAGATTGACACTCAGGATCCCATTTGAACTCACAGTCCTTGGTAAGCAATTTGAAAAGAGGGGATGCTATCTTAGTGAAGTTTTCAATAAATCTTCTGTAATACCCAGTAAACCCAAGAAAACTTCTAACATCCTTCTGGCAATTTGGAACAAGTAACTTAGAGATGACTTCAAATTTGGATCTATCAACCTTAATCCCATCTCCTGAAATATGATGTCCTAAAACAATCCCTTCAGTAAACATCATAAAACACTTTTCATGACTTAAAGAAAGATTTGTTTCCTTACATCTTACCAGTACTTTTTCCAAATTTTCTAAAGCTTCTTCAAATGTATTACCATAAACTGTGAAATCGTCCATGTATACCTCTACACAATCATGAATTAGATCTGAAAAGATTCCTAGTACAACGCTTTGAAATGTAGCGGGTGCATTGCACAATCCAAAAGGGAGTACTCGGTAGGAAAAAGTTCCCCAAGGACAAGTAAATGTGGTTTTGTCTTGATCTTTAGGTGCTACCTGAATTTGATTATACCCACTAAAACCATCCAAGAATGAGAAATACTTTTTACCCGCTAAAGTGTCTAGTACCTGATCAATAAAAGGTAGAGGGAAATGATCCTTTAAGGTTGCCTTGTTCAATTCTCGATAATCAATGCAAACTCTCCATTTACCATTCTTTTTGGGCACTATAACCAAGGGAGAAACCCATTGGCTATCTGAAATGGGGTAAATGAAGTTTACCTTGAGCAATTTCTGGAGTTCTTCTTTCACGATTTCCCTAAGGTTTGGATTCATCCTTCTTTGTGGTTGCCTAATAGGTCTGCTGTTTTCTTCAATGTAGATGTGATGAATACAAGTCTTAGGATCGATTCCTTTCATGTCAGTGTATTCCCATGCAAAGGAAGTGGAATGTTTTTGCAACAGTTTAGTTAATTCTTCTTGTTGTGGTCTTCCCAAGTTTTTGTTAATGTTCAATGTTTTTCCTGGAAGGATTTCAACTGTAGAACTACCAAACTCTTCCATTGGGAAGAGAGACATCTGTCTAGAGGAGAGATATTCAATGTCTGCATCTAACTGAAACTGTGTAGAGTCATATTCTAAAGGTATTTCAAAATTTTCTAGTGTATTTAGAATTTGACTATCCTCACTGATTTCAGAGATGGTTAGAACAGGTTGAATAGTATCTTCATCCTTTACCCATTCATCTTCTCCTATTTCTGTTATAGCTTTTGCTGGGGGATACAAGTTGAATTTCTTGGTGGAATTACCATCTAATATATACATGTCTCCAGACCTACAACTGATGAAAGCATCAACTGTTGCTAGCCAAGGTCTTCCTAAGATAAGAGGATGTCCTCCTAGATTGTTCTTGGGAGTTAAAATCATAAAATCAACTGGATATTCCCAAGAATCTAGAGAGACTGGAATATCTTCCAATACACCATCAGGTTTAATGATTGATCTATCTGCAAGTTGCAGTAAAGTAGGTGTAAAGAGAAGGTTAGGAAGCTTTAACTGATCCATGGTCTGTCTACTCATGATGTTGATCGCGGCTCCTAAGTCAATCAAAGTATTTGGGATTTCAACCCCATTAATATGAGTTTTGACAATAGGGCTACCGGGATCTACATATTTTTGCATGGTAATCTTACCCATCATTATGTCTGCAATTTTTCCAACTAGATGTATCCTTTTAGTATCTCTGGTTCTTTTTCCTGTTTTCTTCAAACTCAACTCCTTTATTGTCTTCGCTAGAATGGGAATTTCTTTAATGGCTTGTAACAAGGGGATCTTGATACAGACATTCTTCAATTCATCTAGGAAACTATAGTCAGGTACCCATATCTGCTTTTCCACTCCTTTGTCAATTTTCAATCTTTCAGGAAAAGGAGGTGTAGCTACAGGTGTAGGTTGCTCAACTATGGGAGTTGTAGAGGTTGATTCTTTTTCTTTTTCTTTTTGGATATTTTGGTTTTGAAGTGATACTTCAGAACCTTTATTGACTTTGAGAGATTCTTCCTCAGAAATGCTTGGTTGTTGAACACTTGTAGAAGGTTGATCTAAGATTCTACCTGATCTGAGTTGTACTTCATTGAGAGGAACAACCATATAGGTAGGGAATGGTTGACCTTCCATCATGTAAGCATTTTGAGGGTTCCTATTATTTGGATTTGGTAATGGCTGAGAGGGAAGTTGATTTGATTTCTGCTGGGATTGAAGTGATAGTTGAGAATTTTGATTTTGTGGAGGAGGTTGTTGTTGTTGAGGGTATGGCAATGATAGTTGTTGACCTTGGTTTGGAAGTTGTGGAGCTTGTTGATTCTGAAATGATGGAGGATATTGATAGAATTGAGCAAATATCCCATAAGGATTTTGCATGCTTTGCATCCATGCTTGAAAAGCATTTTGAGGTTGAGGCCAAGGTTGTTGCCAAGGATTCCAATTTGGTTGGGATTGAGAATTCATAGAGTTGTTAAACCCTTGATTCTGTTGTCCTTGCCAAGGTCTCCTTGCAATAAAACAGAGAGATTCAAGTGTATCTGGATCCTCTTGAAAGACTGCTTTGAGGCCAGGAATTCAAGGACAATCCTTGGTCTCATGAGTTTCTGAGCAAATTACACATGTTTCTACAACGTGTGCATCTAAGGGACATTCCCTTAAAGCATGTTTCTTTCTACATTTCGGGCAAAAGATAGCCAAATCCTCAGCTTCTGCTTTTTGTTTATTGTGAATCTTAAGGGTATCTAGTTGTTCACTAAGGCTCCCTAAGATGTCAGTTTTAAATTCATCAAGCATACTGTCGATTTTAGCCCTACTCACTGATCCTGTTGCATATTTATTTGCCCTAAGGAAAGAAGGATCTCTAGGCCCTTTTTGAGTTTTTGATTTGCCCCTTGAGAGATGGATACAAAGTTCTGCTATATCATTGAGTGAAAGTTGAGAAATATCCCCTTTCCCCATCATGTTTAAGATGTCTATCCATTCATCCCTAATGGATTTTAATAAGAGGGCTTTTAAGGTCTCTTCATCCAAGGTACTCATTTTTGCTCTTTTTAAGTTATATTGAAATCTTTCAAGTAAATCTTCTAAGCTCTCGTCTTCTTTTTGTATCATTTTAAAAACCTCGTCCTTGTGATTAGTAGGCATACAATAGTCCAAATACCTATCCAAAAATGTCTGTTTCATTTCATCCCAAGTCCTAATGGATTGAGTGAGTAACCCCATGAACCATTTCAAGGCTTGACCTTTCAGTGTTGAAGGGAACAATTTGAGTTTCTGGGAGTCATCCAGGTAGTCATAAGTTCGACACACCACTTCAAACTCAAATAAGAATGTTTCAGGGTCCTCAGTCCTTAACCCATGGAAGTTAGGGAGGACAGATGATGATATGTTTTTCATGGTGGCTCAGGAATCCTCATTAACAATGGGAAACCCAAATGAATTATCCCCATCTCTATTTCCTCCTCCAAGGGGACCTCTTCCTCCATTATTGTTATTGTTGTTTCCTCCTCCTCCTCTACCTCTACCTCCTCCTTCTTCCTCTACCATGATGATTCTCCTAGGGATTTCAAAATCTTCTGGTTCCTCTACAAAAGGTGAATGAGAAGAGATTTCTCCTTCCTCCTCAGATGATTCCACTTCCTCAATTACAATTGGTCTTTCTGTAGGAGAAAGAGAAGAGTCTCTTCCTGGTTCAAACTCAATAGAAGGTGTAGGAGAGTCAACTCTTGGCTCTTGAATTCCAGGAATTCTAGGACTAGGAGTTTCGGTTGGAGATAAGGGGGGTGTCTCTTGTCTATCCCTTGAAGCAGATGGACTTGTAAAAATTGAACTTCGAGCTCTAGCTAAAAACCTTCCTATAGAATCTCTAGCTCTATGCATGTCGTTTTTTATTATTTTTCTTCAAGTCAAGTTAATAGTTCTTTTTCTGATCTTCCATTTCACTCTAGGTGCAAGAAGAGAGCATACTCAAGAAACTACCAAATCAATAACTTTCTCTTTTCTGATCCTCCAGATCACCTTGCAGTGCAAGAGGAGAGCATACTTTGATAGGTTATCAACTTCTTTCCTTGAAATTTTATGTTTCTTTTTCTAAGAATATGGCTACTTAATTTCACTTCCCCGGCAACGGCGCCAAAATGTTTAGTCAATTTAGTGTTCCTAAATTGATGTCATTAATTGTCAACCCGGGGCTCGTAAGCTGATGAAGTGAAGGTGTACTATATGTACTTAAGCAACCTCTTAGAGCTTTTTGTCGTTTGGGGTGTTGTTTGTGGTTAATTTATCTTCCTAAGATGGAGTGGTGATTTATAAACAGATGAGTGATGGTGTGTGTAAGGTGAATTCTAGATGAGTGAGGGTGTGTGATCAGTGGTTTCTAACTACTTGCTAAAAAGGAAAAGCTTGAAGGAAATAAATAACTTGAAATGACTTGAAAGCAAAGAACCACTTTCTAATGGCATTAGACACCATTCATGCTGCTGCAAATAAAAGGTAACAAAATCACTTAAAAGACCAATGATAAAGTTTATCTCTTCCTAACTCTCTGCCTCTAACACATAGTACTGTGTAAGACACGATTAGGAAGTAGCTAAAGATAAGTCTAAGAAATGATAAAAAAATGAGAAAAATCTACTTTAAAGACTAGTTATAATGTTTTGCTCTTTCTAACTCTCTGCCTCTAACACATAGTACTGTGTAAAGCACGATTAGAAAGTAGTTAAAGATTAGTCTAAAAAGCACTCAAAGCCAGCTGTAAGTTATTAGTATTTTGATCTCTAAACGATAAACAATTTGTGATAAAGAGACCATTCATATGTTAGCAGACAACTTTGAGAAATAAAACTAAAAATCAGCTATGAAAATAAAGTAAAGGCAACAACTTTGAATCTGTCAACTGAAACTACCACTAGATATAAAGCAAATACACAAACACAAAAACAATCCCGGGTTAAAAACCTGCAAAAGAACAATGCTGATCAGCTTAAAATAAAGGTTGGAAGTGAAATAACATGAAAGTAAATTAAGCTGTACATGTTTCAAGAAAAGGAAATGCTGAATGGAAAATGAAAAAATAGCAAGAATATAAACATGAAATACTATACAAGGGCAGTCATGAACAGGGGCCCTCCATTCATAATACCCAAAGAAGACTCAAGGAATTGGAAACTTCAGAACAGCGTTGCTTCTATTACTCCATGTACAAAAAATTACAGTCAAGAGTGCTAGAACAACACTATTAAAACAGAGTCTCGGAATGCACTAAAATAATAACGAGTTCATAAAACACAGCAACTAAAAAGTAACATTAAGCGTATGCAAACGCTAGTTTTTATAGGCATCTGAAAGACGGCCTAATGCGTACAGCTAAAACTGAAAAATAAACTAACTGTCATGCGTAATTAAGGTTCAATAACACGTCATAAGCCTGCGTGTATGAGCTGGAGGTTCTGGTCGTTATGGGCATTGAATGCAGAGTTGGATTATGTCCCCCACAACTTGCGTAAGACGGGCAAATCACCGTTTGAACTGACGTGACCCAACAGCTTACGTATCACCGTTAAGCTGCCTTTGTTGACCATAACTTGACCCTCGTTGACCGGAGGTACAGATGACGTGGATGGCTTAACAAATAGCACAGGAACCTCAAGCACCTTGATTCCTAAGTGCCCATGTGGCTCGTTTGGCAAAATGACACGTGGAACCTTGAGATTAACAAAAAGGCTGCGGGATCATCAGATGGCTGCGGAATCAGCAGATGGCTGCGGAATTAGCAGATGGCTGCGGAATTCCTGTAAATATGTCAAAATCTAAACAAAACAGTCACACATTAGCAAAATTCCTTAATCATGCTTAAAGTCATATAATGTAATGATCTGGGTTGGTTTTGCAAGGAAAATGAGGCAAAAGAGGGAGATGAATGAGGGAAAACTGTAGGTAATGATGGATAATCAAGTGTAAAGTAGAGGCTCTACACTATGTAATCGTTTGCTTGTTAGTGAATGCAGGTTTCAAAGAGAAGGAGGAGTTCATCCGGATCGGAGAGGTTGGACTGCTACAAACAACGTGGGACTAAAGGTATGTTTTAAACACCTGACTACTTGTATTCTAAATGCATATTTATGGAAAGATAGTGTTTAATTGTCTTGTTTGTCACTAGAAAGCCTTAGCTTCTAGGGAGGTCGGTTTTGCCCGCAAAATTGACTCTCTCCGCATGAAAAAATGGTGACTCCACTGGGGAACTCCATGATTTGAATGATTTTTCCTTTGTGTGAAACTTTGATTTGAGATAAGTCGTTTTCTTTCTAGTTTTTGGCTGTTTGACTGTGCATTTGGGTGGGATAGCTTGGGGTTAAGTTAGATTTTAGTTTTTCTTGGTTTTGCTAGAAGTACGCAGCCTCTGCGTTAAGCACAGTGTGTACCTGTACGCACTGCAGCTTTGTACAGAGAGCGTACATGCACCTGTGCAAACAGGTTGCCTGCGTACCCTGTCAAAATTGAGAAAATTTCAATTTTTTCCTTTTTGCCTCTTAGATTTTGTTTATAAGTTGTTTTTACTACCCAGATCCACTAGTTACCTGTCAGAAACCTTCATCTAAACTTGTTTCATCAGTGTCAAGAGTTTTAGTGAAATTCATATAAGTTCTAGCCCTAGGGTTTGATTTTTGCATTGGTCCTGTAGTGACTTTGGCTTTAGAAGTTGTAAAACCTTGGATATCCCTGGTCTTTTCAGTCTTCTTAGGAGTCAGACCTTTCATAGAATCCACCTTTGTGAGAAACCTACCTTTATGTTGTCTCTTTGCAGAACTTCGAAAAAGTTTGTTGATTAAACTGTGAATTTCATTTTTAAGAAAAAGAACAAAAGATTTTGATTTTTGTTTTTGACTAGTTTATGATTCTGCATTAACTAGTCCTTGGTTAAATCATGACTGAGTAAAACATCTTGGAATCATACTTTGTAGGCTTTGGCCTCATTAGATTTGCTTTTAGGTGATTTTCTCTTAGATTTGCTTTTAGGTAAAATTGATTTGATTGTCTTATATTTTTAAAATTTGATTTTTGTTAAGTAGGAAAAAATCCAAAAAATCTCTTTTGAAGAAAAGTTTGTTTTAGTAGCATTTGAGACTTTGAAAAGAAAAGGAATTTTCGTGAAATAATTAGTGGTCATGTTTTGTATGCTTTGGAAAAGATAAAGAGTTTGTTTCTTTGATTTTCATTGCCAAGAAAGTTGTCTTTATATCAATTTTGCATTCTCCAACTCTCTTAGTTAGGGAATTCATTGAAAAAGAAAATTAGTATAAATCATCCTAGGTGCATCTTTTTAGTGGATTTGAGTCGAGTCTACACACCATCAGTTTCATCTCTGCTACCTTTTTTCCTAAAGAAAAGCCATAAAAATTAACGCTTAAAGTAAAATCAACTTAGTAACCTTTTATTTACTAGGGCTCTGAAACACCAATATAGATCAGGCTAGTGTCTTGGAGTAGGAGAGTAATTAACTCTCCAAGACAGTCAAACCTATTAGCCTCCTATACCAATAGGTGTTCATCTTTCATGATTGACAGTGGAAGTGCCAAAAATGTTCACCTTCCATGCTACTAAGGTTCCATTTTTGTGAAAGAAGCAGACAGTTAAAAAATGTAAAGAGGGTATGCCTTAAAAGAAAAATCAAAAGTCAAGAAAATGAATTGGTCAAAGAAAAATAAAAGAAATGAACCCCAAATAAAGACCATGAAAGTGGCTAATCCAAAATGCCACTGCTACTTTGATGGGTGGTCCAACAGCTCAAGTTGGGCCTCACCATGTTTTAATTTGCATGTTTTAGACTAGAGAGGAAGTACCTGCTCAAACAGTTCAAGCTTGACAGATGACTAGGTGGATAGAGAAAGGAAGGTGCCCAACTGCTTAATCTGGGCCCTTGGAAGTCATAAGGGTAGACTTAGATAGGAGGGCAGCAACAAGAGCAAACCCCTCCACCACAAACAGAACCACCAACAACACCTATATTGTAGACTCCTGCACATGAGGAGAGGGGCAAGAAAAGAGACAGAGAAGAGTCCACTCCTGCTAGTGGATCCTCCCAGCAACCTGAGGCCAAGAGGCAAAAGGTTGACTCCCCAATTATAGAAGAAATAAGTGAAGAAGTCCTTGAGAGTCCAAGGAAAGAAGGGGGAGACAGTCAGCAAATAGCCACAAGCTCTTTCCAACAAGAGCAAGGATTACAGCTTGGCATGGAGTTGTCCTCCTCCACTCAGCAGAGCAAGAAGCCTTCAAGCACCAAGGCTTCCTTCAAACAAATAAAAGCACAGAATGATCTGCTGAGAATAGAAGTATACAAAAAATTCGTTAAAGCAACACCATCTAAGCAAGAGAGGTTGATGTCAGTGTATGACATTCAAGAGGAGAAAATGATCCTCAGCCACTTCAAACCCAAGGTGCCGCAGCCTCAATCAGCTGCAGATTTTGTAAGAACAAGGGTGGAAGTCATGGCAAAGGACATTCACCCCATGGACCAGATAGAGATGCACAAACAAACGGGGGAAATGGTCTATGCCACCTTGGTAGACAGGGCCACAATGGCCCATGAATTGAAAGAATCACTGAAGAACACCAACATTCAGTTAGATTTTGAGAGAATGTCCTCCATGGCCAAGGACAACAGGATTAAAACACTGGAGGATATCATTGTGGACCTAGGACATGATCCTAAGGACCCAAAGGGTGTGAGGGCCCTCATGAAAAAGAAGGAAGATGATATTACTGCATTGAAGAAAAGGCTGAAACTACTTCCTACTGAGCACCCCCAAACAGCAGAGCTGCAAAAGGAAAAAGAGTCTGAAGATCAGCTTGATCTAATAATGCAGCTCAATCAAAAGGTTATTGATATGGAAAAGGAACTAGAAGGGGAACTGCAAGACAAACAGGGAGAATCCACATCCCAAGCTCCTCCAACTACCTCCACCACTGCCACAACAACAGAGGCAGCAGTAGCCCCTGTAACAACTACAGCAACAGCAGAAGCAGCAGTAGCCCCTGTAACAACTACAGCAACAGCAGAAGCAGCAGCAACAACAACAGCTCCTGAGTCCAGCTTGAACATGGAAGATTTGACAAAGGCTATCAAAGAGTTGGAGCTCCAAGCTACTGAGATCAAACAGGCCAAGGAAAAATTGGCAGAACTAGAGGCCAAATATGACAAGTCAAAGATGACTGTAGCAGAGCAGTCTAGAGAAATTAAGGCCCTCAAAGACAAAATAAAGGCCTTAGAAAAGGAGCTCAAACTAGAAAATGCTCTGGCAGAAATAAAGAGAATTTTGTGGGCCCAGATTGACCAATCCATTACTAGACAATGGAAGTCAATCAAGACTGTGCATGAAAAAATGGAATTGATTGGCCAAGCACAAATTGAGATCCAAAAAGCCAGGACAGTACTAGGGAACAGGCCTGAGCAGGCCAATAGAATGATAAATTTTCTGAACAATCAGACTAAGGAGGAGCTAGCAGCCCTCAACATTGTTAACATAACAGATGCTGTCTTGATAGCTAAAAAGGTGCTGACTCTCAGGAATTTTGTACAAACTGTAGAGAGGAAATGCCATTAAATACAGGCTGAGGTAGATGAATACAAGCTCAAAATGGGAGCACTGCAAGGAAAGGGATTGCCCAGTCTATTAACCGGCACAAAAAGACTACTCCCCCGTGAGCAATATGCTACCAGGATGTCAAATTTTATTGAAAATCAAGTCACTACATCTGCCAATACTTCTGAGGAAACGGGGCCTCCAACAGGGAAGGGCCTCTATGATAAACTTGAAAATCTATTTTTCATTGAACATGAGATCAATCACCTTTTTGAGGTTCCTCCAAATTTTTATAGATATACAGAGGCAGATGAAACCTTGGTGAAAATTCGAAGACACCAGCTGCCCAAAGAGGATTGGTGGCAGGCAATGCTACAACTTTTGCCTCAATAATCTCAGCTGCTTGGTCCTAGTCAGCTTCAACTCGGCCAAAAGCAAAAAGCAGAATATGGACAGCATACAAGGCAGCCGAAAGGGTGACTCAGCAAAAAGACAGCGACAGCAAGCCAAAAGATAGGAAATGCGCAAATTTTGGGCAGCACTCCCTCAGCCGACTCCATCGGTCACAAAGTCAACATTCTCTGACCATTTTGGACAGCTAATACACTTAGAAGTTACTACAACATTTATTTTCTTAGCTACAACGCTCCAGGAGTTGGCACAATATTAATGAGCCATTAACTCATTAGCTAGATATTTTCTGATGTAAATTTTGTATATATACCTCCCCTGGCAATGTATTAGGGGTTGGTGATTTTCACTCTGAGGCAAATGTATTGTATACTTTCATATAATCTAATGCAAGAGGCTGGAAAAGCTCAGTGTTTCTTGGATGTATGATGTCTCGATGATGCTCTGCGTGCTATTGCAGAATTCCTGTGCTGTCTAATGGAACAATAAGTTTTCTCAATCTATGTTTTATCTTCTTATGTTTGTTTGAATCATACACATGCTTCACCAATCTAACAATAGAGAAAAGGAATAGTACAGGAAATGTTTGATTACACCTTGTGCTCAATCTCTGTTGCTGAAAATGTTTTCTTCAGAATTAATCATGAACATGAATTCTTAATTGCTCATGTTTACATCAATTCTATAAATATGAATGTTATATAGGAATTCTTCAGTGCTTCTAAATAATATTCCCACTGTTCTCCATATCAGATTACTGAAAGATCCTTAATTGCCTTTCATGCCCTGATTACATCACACCCAATCACAGATTTAAAGAATTGTTTCCTGGACACTTATCTGGCTCTGCAGCATCACTGTTGTATCAACACAGACATATCAAGCAATTTAAGCATCACTGACTCCATGCCCAATGGCCTAGAGCACCCTGATAAACATATATCTATCTTGACTGAAATCATCATCCAGCAAAATTCAAAACAAAACCTTGAGCATCATAACTAGCCTAAAATATTATACAAACAAAGTTAAATCATAAAGAGAGAGCCCTCTCTGGTCATAGGTAGGCTAGAACCTGTGACCCAAAGATTGGTTAGTGGTTACCTCGGCCGTATTCCCTTGGGAGTCAAAGGGAACAACTTGAGTGATAAGATAACCGGCGACTCCGCTGGGGACCAGAGTGTATTTTTCAGCTGCTGTCTGTTTTTAGACAGTGGTTCCAAAAACTTGAGTAGTCCCTTAAAACAGTTCTAAAAATATCCTCAAAAATACCAAAAACAAGTTCAGAAGCTGGCTCCTAAAAAGAGAACTAGGCACACTAGGTCAAATCCTGACCCAAATGCCCCACCTGTTTTCGAAAATCCAAATTTAATCCATAAAACTCTTAGGAACTAGAAGGAACCAGAACAATCTCCTAAATCTAGCCTTGAGGCAGTTCAACAAAGTTTTATTCCAACCCCTGCTAAGCCATCAGTTCACCTTCATACAAATCATTCTTCCCCCTCTTCATCATCCACTTCACAAAACATATTGTCTACATCCAACACACAAACCACTGTTGCTGTCCCTGTTGTCCCAGTTTTTCCCTTTCTACCAGTTGTCCCACTTATCCCCCCAAATATGGCTAATCGTTATGCACCCCTCCAGTTACCTGGCAATCCTGGGGCCATGCCTTAGGACTACCAAAGCAAGATTACTTATTTTGATGGAACCAGTACATACACTGCCTTACAGCATACCAAGAAAATGCAAGATTACTTTGAAAACTATGAGATAGATGATGATGATGTAAGGATGAAAATTTTTGTCCAAAGTTTAACAGGTGAAGTAAGAACCTGGTTCAGGGCACTGGCTGCAAATTCTATAGCTGATTCGGGTGCCCTTTATCAGTCCCTCCTAAACAGATGGGAAAAGAAAAAGGACCCTCTACACATTTTATCTGAATATGACACCATAAGAAGAGGCCCACAAGAAACTGTCTTGGACTATTGCACTAGATTCAATACTATTTATAATGCCATTCCTCAAAATCTTAGGCCTCCACCTGATTTAGCATTGATTAAGTTCCCTGATGGGTTTGATGCTGATATGGCATATAAACTAAGAGAAAGAGCCCCTACAACTCTAGCTGACATGCAAAACATAGTTGTAAGTGTAGAGGCAAATCTAATTGCCAAGAGAAACCGGGCGAGAACTGAAAGGAGAACTACTTTCAAAGAAGAACTTTCATCACTTGAGCAAAAGCTAGATGCAATCATCAAAGGGATGGATAGACTTGGAGACAGGGTGGAAACCATAGAAAGAAAATCATCATGGGAAGGTCAAACAAGCAATATTAGAAACCCAAACTTCAGAAAGAATCAAAATCCTAATGTTGGAAGGGTTGATCCAGACCAGCATGTCAGACCTCCTTTCCAGGAAAACTATGCCGAGGCTTCCACATCTAGTGAACCTAATGAGGATCCTCACATCAACATAATGGGTTTGGACAGTGAAAATCAAGTCTTTTTGACACAAGAGGACCAAGAGGTTTACAATGACAATCAATTCCACACTAAGTCAGGAGAATCATTCGATTTTAAAGAAGGATATGATGCAGCTGTTTATGAGGTTCACAAACAGTACAAACTAAGGACCAGAACAATAGATGTACCCGAACCTCTGAAAAAAGATAATAGGCAACCAAAAAAGGTCAGTGATAAGAGTACTCCCCCACAATCAACTGGCAATTCAAACCCAAACACCACAGAAGTTACTGTGGAGGATATTTCAGAGCATCAGACATCTGAAAACCAGCCAGCCTCAATCCAACCAGCAAAAGTAAAGTCAGATAATACCCTTGGAAGCAAACATGGTACCAATTTTACTCAAGATAATATCAACCATGGACAAAAGATCATTGATAACTCAGCTGAAAAGTAAAAATCTGTTGCACTTAATGCCAGAATTCAATTGGAAAAGCCTTTTAACTTGGAAACAGAAATAAGTAAACTAAAGATATCAGTCCCTCTTTCAGAATTGGCTAAACATGAGGTATACAGGCAGCAGATTAACAAGTCACTCCAAGTATCAGACAACAAATATGTCGTGAATGTCCTAGATGACCAACCAGAGTTGCTGTTCGGACCTGAGGTCAATGGAAAAACAGAAAATGGAGGGGTTCCACCCTTTTATGTCAGTCTGAACATTCATGATAAAGTTTTGCATAATGCAATGTTTGATTCTGGGGCCTCACACAACTTAATGCCCAAATCTGTAATGGAAAAACTTGACTTAGACATCACAAGACCTTACAAAGATCTATTCTCATTTGATTCAAACCAAGTCAGGTGCTTAGGCCTGATAAAAGATTTATGTGTTTCTCTGGTTCAATACCCAACCAAAACTATCTTGATGGATGTAGTGGTAGCTGACATACCCCCTAAGTATGGCATGCTCTTGTCCAGATCCTGGGGGGCCAAACTTCAAGGATCACTGCAATTAGATATGTCCTATGCAACTATCTCAGTATTTGGGCAGCCAAAGAGACTATACCGTGAAACTTTGATGAAATATGTGGTAAGAAGTCAAGAGAAGCCCCAAAAATTTCCAATCTATTCAATACACTCAGACATGGATTCATTTATTCTCTACAATGCAGACATCTGTCACAAAGCTTATTCTGAACTATTAATGAAAGTAGAGACCAAGGAGTTAGATGAGCAATGTTCTTTCAAAGACCAAGGGACTGTGGGCATAGCTGATAAGAAGACAAAAGAACATGATGTATCAAGTTACTTGCAAGAAACCAACCTACCCATGATCCAACTTTCTAGTGATCCCAATCCAAATCTTGATCATGAAACTTTATGGTATTTAGAATTTGATGGCTCTGTAAACAAGCTAGGAGCTGGGGCAGGAGTCTGGATCCACAATATGCACAATGACCAAGCTGAGGGCCATGCATACAGACTAAACTTTCGATGCACAAACAACATGGCTGAATATGAAGCCCTCCTGTTAGGTCTGAAACTCATAAAAAATCTAGGTGCAACCAAAATCTCAATCTTAGGAGATTCAGATCTGGTCATACAACAGATGAAGGGAAACTTTACCACAAATGATCTGAGGTTGAGAGCATACAAGGGAGCAGCTATTCAATTACTTGAGAGCTTCTCACAATCACAGTTGACTAAAATTTCCAGAGAACTCAATCTACATGCTCATAGCTTGGAAACTTTTTCCAGCACTTTTAAGTTGCCTTTCAAAACCAATCACACGTTTACTGCTGAAATCAAACACAGACCTTCAGTTCCGGATAACATTAAGAATTGGCAAGTCTTCGAGAGTAATACACATATAAATAACTTCCTCACTTTAAAGGAAGAATTTTCCGGCATGAACATTGACACTAGCACTAGAGATGATCACCCACAGGTATGCACAATTACACAGAAAATATCAGCTGAAACAACTGATCTAGTTCTACATCCTACCACCTTTGACAACGAAACTATACAGGAGTTGAAACAGCCAGATGGTGAGGAAATGGCTGAAACTGAAGATGAGGTAATTGAGCTAAAGGATAATTTTCTGCCCATAGGTCTTACCCCTTTGGAGGATCTTTTTTATTCAAATGATATCTCAAGAAAACCAAAAATGCAACCATTAAATGATGAAATAGAAGATTGTAACATTGGGACCCCTGAAAATCCCAAAATGGTTAAGTTATCCAAAGCATTACCACCTGAGCAGAAACTAAAATACATTGAGTTATTCAAAGAGTTTCAAGATGTCTTTGCCTGGAGCTATGAGGACCTTAAATCTTATGATACATCAGTTATCCAGCACACTATACCTTTAAAAGAAAACCAAAAGCCTTTCAAACAAAAACTCAGAAGAGTGAACCCTGTGCTCCTCCCCCTTATTGAAAAAGAGGTTAAACGTATGTATGAAGCTGGGATCATTGCCCCAATTAGATTCTCAGAGTGGATCTCAAACCTTGTGCCTACTAGGAAAAAGACAGGGGAAATCAGACTGTGTGTTGACCTAAGAAATTTGAACAAAGTATCTCTCAAAGACCATTACCCCTTACCAAAAATGGATCATATCTTGCAAAGGGTAGTGGGAGCTGCTAGGATCTCTTTACTAGATGGTTTCTCAGGATTCAATCAGATTCTAGTACACCCGGATGATCAAGACAAAACCGCCTTCACAACACCTTGGGGAACATTCAAATATGTCAAAATGCCTTTCGGGCTTAAAAATGCAGGGGCCACATTCCAGAGAGCAATGGATATTGCCTTTGCCAAGGAAATTCATGATTTCCTAGTTGTCTATCTTGATGATCTTACCACCTTTTCAAAATCAGATCAAGAACACTTAGAACACTTGAGGCAGGTTTTCACAATTTGTAGAAAGTATGGCATATCTTTGAACCCAAATAAGTCACTGTTTGGGTTGGAGGAAGGTAAACTCCTAGGGCATATAATATCAAAAGATGGTATTAGGATTGATCCTGACAGAATTCAAGCTATCCTACAAGTACCACATCCAAGAAACATCAAAGAACTACAAAGCTTTCTAGGAAAGATCAACTTCTTGAGGAGGTTCATTCCCAATCTGGCCGAACTTATAAGACTGTTAAATAATATGCTGAAAAAGGATTCCAAGGTCAAATGGACCATGGAAGCTAGACAAGCCTTTGAGGATATCAAAAGAGCATTGAAAAACACACCAGTCCTAACAAGCCCTAGATTTGATCAGGATTTGATCATTTTTTCTTTCGCATCTGAACATACAATTGCTGCTGTTCTGCTACAAAAATATGACCAAGGCTATGAAAAACCCATTGCATTGTTTAGCAGAGCCGTTAGGGATGCTCCCTTGAAGTATCAGATCATGGAAAAACAAGCTTATGCATTAGTGAAAGCCATCAAGGAATTCAGAATCTATATCCTGTACTCTCATATAATTGCCTATGTTCCTAATGCAGTGGTCAAAGATATTCTAACACAAGAAGGAATTGAAGGCAAGAGGGGCAAGTGGATTGCCAATATCTTAGAATATGACATTGAGATTAAACCTACAAAACTGATAAAAGGACAAGGCCTAGCCAAACTAATGACTGAAACCAATTTTCAAGCCCTTGACATCAACGAACTGGACGACGAACAGGAGATGGCGACTCCACAGATCAATCAAGCCTTTATGCAATCTCCATGGTATGCTGATATATGTTTTGTATTATTAAACCTGCAAGCTCCTCCAGGGTTGTCCAGAACCAAGAAAAGATTCTTGAAAATGAAAGCATCAAAGTTTTGTATTATTGACAATGTTTTATTTTGGAGAAATCATGAAGGGATCTTACTCAATTTCCTAACATTAGAAGAAATTGAAAATGTCCTCAAGGAATTTCATGCAGGTGACTATGGAGGACACTTATACTGGAAGTCCACAGCTGATAAAATCCTAAGGGCTGGATTTTATTGGCCCTCCTTATTTGCTGATGTAAAAAAATTTGTAATGTCTTGTCACAAATGCCAAATTTTTGAGGGCAAGAGGAAGCTGCTGCCTTTACCACTCAAACCAATTTCAACTGAGAGACCATTCCAGCAATGGGGTTTAGACTTCATTGGTGAAATTCACCCTCCATCCTCTGGCCAGCATAGGTGGATTCTCACTGCCACAGACTATTTTACCAAATGGATAGAAGCCATCCCTTGTAGGCAGGCCAATGACTCCATTATTACACAATTCCTAGAAACCAACATCTTGTCCAGGTTTGGCTGTCCAGACAAAATCATTACAGACAATGCCACTGCTTTCAAATCCAAGAAAATGATCAACTTTTGTCACAAGTATCACATGACCCTAGGTCATTCCACTGCCTATTATCCTCAAGGTAATGGCCTAGCTGAGTCTTCCAATAAAAGTCTCATCAATATCATTAAATTTTTTTTGGAAGAAAACAAAAAGAATTGGCATAAGAAGTTGGTAAATGCATTATGGGCAGACAGACTGACCACCAAGAGATCAATTGGCATGAGTCCATATGAACTGGGAAGCAAAGTTTCCTACATCTCTAGGAATTCATGTGATCAAGTTGCTGCAAGAAATACAAGCTGAGCTCAATGACATTCAAAGAAGAATTAATCAGACAATTCACTTACAACAAACGAGAGAGGAAGTCTATCAAAGAACCCAAGTTCTACAAGAAAAGCTCAAAAGAATATTTGACAAAAGAACCAAAGCTGAAGATTTATTTATAGGAAACAAAGTGTTAAGATGGGATTCCAGGAGGGAGGACAAAGGCAAACATGGCAAGTTTGATTTTTTATGGAAGGGACCTTATGTCATTTGTGCTATACAAGGTAACAATACCTATTTTCTAAGAAGTTTGGATGGCTGAAACACTGAGGAAGGCCCAGTCAATGGGAGAATGCTCAAGAATTATTTTGACTCCTTTTGATCAAACACTGAACAGACATATATTGTATATAAATATTTGTATTTTCAAAGTATTTTCATTTACAGCAGAAAAATAAAGCACCAAGTGGAGCATATTTTGAGAAAGACCAAGGTGCTGCACTATTTTCTCTTTGGAAAATGTTTTGATCCTGGCATTGGAAAGCAAAGAAAAACACAGGGTAACTATCAAGTGATGAGGAGAAATTCTGAGAAACAGGTAAAAACAGATCTCCAAATTCACAACAAATCAGCTCACTGGGTGCTGCCTGCAAGTATCTAGGATCCTAACCAATAGTCTCCAACAATAGAGAAATTCAGCCTGCAGCAAGAAAGAAGAACTCAGGCAATCTGACCTGCTGTTCTTGGCTTTTCACCTATAAAAGCCATCCCCAAGTGGAGCCACTGTTAGCCTCCTATACCAATAGGTGTTCATCTTTCATGATTGATAGTGGAAGTGCCAAAAATGTTCACCTTCCATGCTACTAAGGTTCCATTTTTGTGAAAGAAGCAGACAGTTAAAAAATGTAAAGAGGGTATGCCTTAAAAGAAAAATCAAAAGGCAAGAAAATTAATTGGTCAAAGAAAAATAAAAGAAATGAACCCCAAATAAAGACCATGAAAGTGGCTAATCCAAAATGCCACTACTACTTTGATGGGTGGTCCAACAGCTCAAGCTGGGCCTCACCATGTTTTAATTTGCATGTTTTAGACTAGAGAGGAAGTACCTGCTCAAACAGTTCAAGCTTGACAGATGACTAGGTGGATAGAGAAAGGAAGGTGCCCAACTGCTTAATCTGGGCCCTTGGAAGTCATAAGGGTAGACTTAGATAGGAGGGAAGCAACAAGAGAAAACCCCTCCACCACAAACAGAACCACCAACAACACCTATATTGCAGACTCCTGCACATGAGGAGAGGGGCAAGAAAAGAGACAGAGAAGAGTCCACTCCTGCTAGTGGATCCTCCCAGCAACCTGAGGCCAAGAGGCAAAAGGTTGACTCCCCAATTATAGAAGAAATAAGTGAAGAAGTCCTTGAGAGTCCAAGGAAAGAAGGGGGAGACAGTCAGCAAACAGCCACAAGCTCTTTCCAACAAGAGCAAGGATTACAGCTTGGCATGGAGGTGTCCTCCTCCACTCAGCAGAGCAAGAAGCCTTCAAGCACCAAGGCTTCCTTCAAACAGATAAAAGCACAGAATGATCTGCTGAGAATAGAAGTATACAAACAATTCCTTAAGGCAACACCAGCTAAGCAAGAGAGGCTATGACATTCAAGAGGAGAAAATGATCCTCAGCCACTTCAAACCCAAGGTGTCGTAGCCTCAATCAGCTGCAGATTTTGTAAGAACAAGGGTGGAAGTCATGGCAAAGGACATTCACCCCATGGACCAGATAGAGCTGCACAAACAAACGGGGGAAATGGTCTATGCCACCTTGGTAGACAGGGCCACAATGGCCCATGAATTGAAAGAATCACTAAAGAACACCAACATTCAGTTAGATTTTGAGAGAATGTCCTCCATGGCCAAGGACAACAGGATTAAAACACTGGAGGATATCATTGTGGACCTTGGACATGATCCTAAGGACCCAAAGGGTGTGAGGGCCCTCATGAAAAAGAAGGAAGATGATATTACTGCATTGAAGAAAAGGCTGAAACTACTTCCTACTGAGCACCCCCAAATAGCAGAGCTGCAAAAGGAAAAAGAGTCTGAAGATCAACTTGATCTAATAATGTAGCTCAATCAAAAGGTTATTGATCTGGAAAAGGAACTAGAAGGGGCACTGCAAGACAAACAGGGAGAATCCACATCCCAAGCTCCTCCAACTACCTCAACCACTGCCACAACAACAGAGGCAGCAGTAGCCCCTGTAACAACTACAACAACAACAGAAGCAGCAGCAACAACAACAGCTCCTGAGTCCAGCTTGAACATGGAAGATTTGACAAAGGCTATCAAAGAGTTGGAGCTCCAAGCTACTGAGATCAAACATGCCAAGGAAAAATTGGCAGAACTAGAGGCCAAATATGACAAGTCAAAGATGACTGTAGCAGAGCAGTTTAGAGAAATTAAGGCCCTCAAAGACAAAATAAAGGCCTTAGAAACGAGCTCAAACTAGAAAATGCTCTGGCAGAAATAAAGAGAATTTTGTGGGCTCAGATTGACCAATCCATTACTAGACAATGGAAGTCAATCAAGACTGTGAATGAACAAATGGAATTGATTGGCCAAGCACAAATTGAGATCCAAAAAGCCAGGACAGTACTAGGGAACAGGCCTGAGCAGGCCAATAGAATGATAAATTTTCTGAACAATCAGACTAAGGAGGAGCTAGCAGCCCTCAACATTGTTAACAGAACAGATGCTGTCTTGACAGATAAAAAGGTGCTGACTCTCAGGAATTTTGTACAAAATGTAGAGAGGAAATGCCATGAAATATAGGCTGAGGTAGATGAATACAAGCTCAAAATGGGAGCACTGCAAGGAAAGGGATTTCCTAGTCTATTAACTGGCACAGGAAGACTGCTCCCCCGTGAGCAATATGCTATCAGGATGTCAAATTTTATTGAAAATCAAATCACTGCATCTGCCAGTACTTCTGAGGAAAAGGGGCCTCCAACAGGGCAGGGCCTCTATGATAAACTTGAAAATCTATTTTTCATTGAACATGAGATCAATCACCTTTTTGAGGTTCCTCCAAATTTTTATAGATATACAGAGGCAGATGAAACCTTGGTGAAAATTTGAAGACACCAGCTGCCCAAAGAGGATTGGTGGCAGGCAATGCTACAACTTTTGCCTCAATAATCTCAGCTGCTTGGTCCTAGTGAGCTATAACTCGGCCAAAAGCAAAAAGCAAAATATGGACAACATACAAGACAACCGAAAGGGTGACTCAGCAAAAAGACAGTGAAAACAAGCCAAAAGATAGGAAATGCACAAATTTTGGGCAGCACTCCCTCAGCCGACTCCATCGGTCACAAAGTCAACATCCTCTGACCATTTTGGACAGCTAATACACTTAGAAGTGACTACAACATTTATTTTCTCAGCTACAACGCTCCAAAGTTGGCACAATATTAATGAGCCATTAACTCATTAGCTAGATATTTTATGATGTAAATTTTGTATATATACCTCCCCTGGCAATGTATTAGGGGTTGGTGATTTTCACTCTGAGGCAAATGTATTGTATATTTTCAGATAATCTAATGCAAGAGGCTGGAAAAGCTCAGTGTTTCTTGGATGTATGATGTCTCGATGATGCTCTGCGTGCTGTTGCAAAATTCCTATGCTGTCTAATGGAACAATAAGTTTTCTCAATCTATGTTTTATCTTCCTATGTTTGTTTGAATCATACACATGCTTCACCAATCTAACAATAGAGAAAAGGAATAGTACAGGAAATGTTTGATTACACCTTGTGCTCAATCTCTGTTGCTGAAAATGTTTTCTTCGGAATTAATCATGAACATGAATTCTTAATTGCTCATGTTTACATCAATTCTATAAATATGAATGTTATATAGGAATTCTTCAGTGCTTCTAAATAATATTCCCACTGTTCTCCATATCAGATTACTGAAAGATCCTTAATTGCCTTTCATGCCCTGATTACATCACACCTAATCACCGATTTAAAGAATTGTTTCCTGGACACTTATCTGGCTCTGTAGCATCATTGTTGTATCAACACAGACATATCAAGAAATTTAAGCATCACTGACTCCATGCCCAATGGCCTAGAGCACCCTGATAAACATATATCTATCTTGACTGAAATCATCATCCAACAAAATTCAAAACAAAACCTTGAGCATCATAACTAGCCTAAAATTTTATACAAACAAAGTTAAATCATAAAGAGAGAGCCCTCTCTGGTCATAGGGAGGCTAGAACCTGTGACCCAAAGATTGGTTAGTGGTTACCTCGGCCGTATTCCCTTGGGAGTCAAAGGGAACAACCTGAGTGATAACAAAACCAAACAAGTAGCTTATCTTGTGGTAGGATAAATCCAACTGTTTCATTTGTACTCTGGGAAAGCTCCTCTTAAAGGAGAAGCACGAGACCGTGTCCGAACCAGTGAGGGGATCAATCCTCCTTCATTGGGAAAGACGCCAGATACGCACGTACTACAAACGGTAAACCTCAGATTATTGTCGAGGAGCCTGGGGTCACTTGTTGGTAAACCTTGGATTATTGTCAATGAGCTGACAAGGGGATTGAGCTTGTTACTCTGCCCTTGCGTGCTATCGGGTCGTAGACTGTTCCCCCAGGTATATTTGTTGCTGTTGGTAACCTTAGTGACCATTATCTTTAGGATTCTACCTGAGGTGACAGTGGAGGGAATATCCCACTGTACTTGGAGCAGACGTCGGTTAGACTCACTTGGATTTTCCGAGGGGTTCACTTCACTCGAGACGGTTAAAGTGGAGGAACTTGTGCCGGTCTATTCATTAAGCATGTTGTTGGGGTAATTGTTCCACCCACCACTTCTGTACTAAATTCAGCGATGTTGGGCTTCATCACCAACTAGTTTTTTCGGTCCGGAAGGTTACTGTTTGTGTATGGTTTGACGCCCTAGATTCTTTAGGCGTGTGATTCGAATTTATTTGATTCTTTAGAGACTTTAGGCGGTTTGTTTTGAGATTTTACTTTGTTTGCGTGTGCAGTAGTTAAAAGTTTTAACTGTGGCTGAATTACCGAGACAGTCCCGTAGACTTCGGGGCCAGTCTCCTGAGATTGTTACCGTGGCCGATTTGTTGAGGAAGTCCCGTAGACTTCGGGGCCAACCTCCTGAAGACGTCCCGGGTCATTACGAAGGTTTGAAGGTCCTTGTAACTCCTAGTGGCAGTAAAGTAGGTTCACCTGAAGAAGGAGAGTCTCGTTGGTAGTCCATCTAGATTATCAAAGTCTAGAAGCAGGTTATAATCCTGAAGCTATTGCAGTTTCCGAGCTTGCTGGTAGTTTTTCATCTACTAGTGATATAGGCGAAGAACCTGAAATATCTGAACCTGTTACTCCAACTTCTAGTGCTCCTGATTCACCTAGGGTAGAAAGAGTCATCACCGAAAATCTTCCTTCTGGTTTGATAGCTATCGAAGAACTTGTTCCAGAAGAAGAAATAGGCGTCCCTATCCCTGAAGATCAACCTACTATTGATCTAAGGGAGCGTGAATCCATTTTTTACAGTCCACCTAGAAGTACTACTTGGTATCTTTCGTTAACTAATTATTTGGACAACTCAGGGTCAATTTTTTCTCCACCTCGTACTCCTTATCCACCTGGAGGTATTTATACTCCTGTAAATATGTCTGGTTAGTTGTCCATGTTTACTCAATCTCCTGAATCTTTCTTTTATGGTGGTCCTTCTGTTCCCACTGGGTATCAGTCACTTTCTGGTACTTTTGCGGGAGCATCTCCTCAACCCATTGAACATGGGTTATTAACTGGAAACAATGGTAATAAACCGTTGGGCGTAGGAGACATTTACATGATGTCAGGTTCAATTCCCAGTTCTCAACCTCAAGGTGGCCAGTTACCGCTTGGGGGGCAGCCTCAATTAACCCCTGGGGGGCAACCTCAAGGTACAAAAATTGCATCTTGGGGGCAACCTCAAGGATAGTATGTACCCATGGTACAGTACATTCCTCAAGGTCAACCCCAGCCTCAATATGTACCCCAAGGTCAATCTCAGTATCAATTCCAAGGTCAATCTTATGTTCAAGGTATGGGAAATGTACCTTTCAATTATCAATCCTACCCTCAATTCGGTTATGGATCTCAATATCCTCAACCTGTTATGGGTCAATACCCCGGAATGAACATAGTGTGGGATCCATCGCAAATTCAACAGGTATTGCAGCCATGTGTACAGTTGTCATCTCAAACTGGACAACCTTTAGTTTCTGGTTCACCCCAGCAACCAGTCCAGTCTAATGTTCAAACTTCTATACCTTCGGTAGTTACTCAGTCACCCATTGCACCTAGTACTCCATCTCAAACGACTGCTGCAACTACCGCAACATCTGTTCAGTCTACCGCACTTACTTCTGGAGTATCGATAGCTCCGGTTTCTACTGTCTCTGTAACTACTCCTCAGACATCTTTACCATTGTCTGGATCCACGATTCAAACTACAGTTCAGATGCCTGTAGGACAACCTGGTTTAAGTACGGTTGTCACTGGTCAACTACAATTCGTTTATCAACCATACCAGGGACAGTACCAATACGGATCTGCTGTCCAGCAACCAGTTTACCAGTATCAACCGTATCCTGGGTACACTTATCAACAACCACAACAACCCCAGTACGGTCCGGTTAATCCTGGTTTTCCGGGAGGATACAATATCCCGAATGCGATTCCCATTCCAAGTTATCCTGGATATCCTCCTCCTGGGACTAGTCTTGTGACCCATAGTTTTAGGGATCCTAATCGGCAATTGTTGTTTATCGCAACTTTGGATTTACCAGACTTGACGCGCCTAACGAACGATCTGATCAATTATCTTCCGTTTTGGCCGCCAATGCCAAATAAGTTGCCTAGTGACATACCCAAGTTCGAAGGTAAGTCTGGAGAGGACCCGTCAAATCATGTGATGACTTACCACCTCTAGTGTGCCTCTAATTCCATCTCGGATGGCTCAATCCGCTTACGTCTTTTCCAGCGTACATTCATTGGTCGCACGGCCAAGTGGTACATTGAGTTACCACGGGCCTCTTTTTACAATTTTAGTCAGTTAGCTACCTCGTTCTTAACTCATTTTCAGTTGCCGGTCAGATATGATAATGGCACGAAGTTACTAACTTCATTAAAACAGTCGACGTCCACTTATATTTCCGATCATATTCATGAATGGAGACGCTGAAGGCGATTAGTGAAAGTTTTTATCCCGGACCAAATCTTAGCTGAATGGTTTGTTAAATCATTATTACCAAAGATTACTGAAGACGTAGCTAAGGCCGGAGTAGTTACTGAGGAGCAAGTGATTGCTCAAGCGCATTACCTTGACTTAGTTTACACTCAATCAGGTACGTTACACGAAAATATCCCAGATCTTCCAAAGTCAAATCAAATCGCTGCTGCTCCTTCGGGATCTCATGCTGCTGATGGCATGATTGGTACGGTGAATACTAAAAGCAAGAAGAAGTCTTCAAAGAATTCTTCACCCATTATAACCTTACCAGACTCCCCGTCAGGAGAATCTTCTGCTGAAGTTTCCGCTGATATTCACGTTGTAGAGTCATCTACGGCTAAATCAAAAAATGGTGGGAAGAAGAAAGGAAAGAAGAAGAATAAAACAGACAAAACTCCAAAGGAGAAAATAGAAAAGTCGGAAACCAATGACGAAAAGCGCAAACCTCGATATCCTTGTCTTATTTGTGAAGAGGATCATTTTACAAGAGATTGCCCTCATCGGGCCGAGGTTGTGAAAATCGTCAAGGGTTCCCCAACTCCTGCTGTTTTGAAAGATCCATTTCCAAAGCAGGAGAGTAAGATGATATGTTCTTCCTCGAGTGCCACTGAAGAACCCATATTGATGATGTCTCATGTAAGGATTGCGACTCGATCGCAAGATTATGGTAGTAAAAGTCCTGTTGATGGATCGAAAGAAGCATTATCTTCTCATTCAAATCCATCAACCTCAGCTCCTGGTTCCGATCCACTACAGATCGAGAAACCTAACCCTGACTTAGTAATCAAACCGCCCGCCAAGGGTGTACTTCGAAGGTCTGCTTTCAATCCACATGCGAGAGCGGCCTAGAATTACAACATTGTTGAGGATTTAGCTGTTTCACCCTCAGCAATGTCGGCTTTAGAAGTGCTGCAATCATGCCCAGCACAGCGAAAATTAATTTTGTCGGCTATAGGAGCTATTGATTTTCAGGACCCGAACCTAATAATCTTTGATCTAGAAAATAGTACACTGCCTTTACCTCATCAAATGGCTTTCCAGATCCCAGTGATAGTAAAAAACATGCCTATTCATTGGACTGTAATTGATGAGGGAGCTTCCATGTGTATTATGTCGATACAGTGCTGGAGATCACTTGGTTCTCCTTCACTAAATCAATCCCCGACAATTCTTAAGGCCTTTGATGGCCGTGGGTTTCATCCGTTTGGCATTCTACAGGATTTGCCTATAGGGGTTGAAGGAAAAACCGTTAGTCTAGATGTGGAGGTGGTTGATGCCCCTCTAGAATACAACCTTCTCTTGGGTCGAAGTTGGTCTTATGCTATGACAGCGGTTGTTTCATCGGTCTTCAGAGTAATAAAGTTTCCACATAATGGCAAGATCGTAACCATAGACCAGCTGGCTTACTTTTCATCCGACCCAGCCTCTTCAGAGAGTATCCAGCATATCGGTAAAACGACTATCCCTCATAAGGATGTTGGAGTAGGATTAGTTAAAGACGTCGGTTTACTGGGAACTTTTCCTTTTCCTCCAATCAACGCCGTGTCTTTGTTTGCATCCATTCATATGATTACATCAGATACCATTGTTTATGACGATCCTTGGATCGTTCCTTCTGAATCTGAAATAGACTCTGTTAGTGTCAGTCTTTTCAGCCTTCCTCCAGTGATCAAATATGCTCTTACAAAGTGGTCTCAGAGTGTCAAGGTCAAATTTTGTCATTTCAAAGAGTTTTCAAGCAAAATTTGGTCACTAAGCATTAGGTCTAGGGTTTGCTTTCACTCCTTCTAAAGTTGTCCAAATGTCAGTCCATGTCATCATTCAGTTGAGTCTATCATCATTCATAGGGTTTTAATTATCATGTCAGTGTCTAATGAGTCATTTTACACCTTGTCCATGCTTCAGTTGCGCTCAGGTAAGGTCATTTTCCTCTCCTAGGGTTTTGAAGCCAATTTCTCTTGTATGGTCAAATCATTGGCAAAACTTCCTGATGTTCATACACCTTCCCCTATCCTTAAAGTACCTTATTAAATGCTTCCCATCCCTTAGATCCACCAAATTCCTCATTTTCATACAAACCCTAATTTCTAGCTACAACCTGGCAATTTTCTAGGTTTGGCCTGTGTTTTGCCCTTTTGGACCCCTTCCCCTCACTCAATATTTGAGATTCCACTTTCCCCTACTTCCTAACATCCCTCCCTACTTCCAAAAAATTTCCCCAAGAATTTAGAAGCCCCTTATCCCCTTCATTTCGCTTCATTTCGGCAAAATCCCTTGTTCCACACATCGGGGTAAGTTTCACTCAAAAGCTGTTTTAGAGAAATCAAAGATGAATTTTTGAAAAATGAGAGAGGTTTTTGTCCAAAACATGCCAAAGAAGAAAAACCTCCTTCACTTTTTTCACAGGTGTCGTGGTTTTAGAGAAATGTCAAAATTACAATCGCCGGATCCAAGGAGGTTGACCAAGGCACTAAAATGACGGAAAAGGCCCGATCCACTCCAAATTTTGGCCAAAGCCTCTTTGAATGAGAATGACACTAAATAGCTCAGACCCAGCACAAATTCCAAGAAATTTTGAGCATTTTGGGTGATTTTTGGTTTTTAAGGCAAAAAACAGGTTTTTCCGCTTGACGGGTCTCACCCCCCGCGCGACCCTTTCATTTGGCTACTCCGTTCTAGGAAAACTCAGCATTTCTGGATTTTTCATGAAAAGTTACACATGCTCACCCATTTCCAAGAGATTTTATGAAGTTTTGGGCCTCCTGAAAGTCAAAAAACAAGCAAAAAATGACTTTCTGCCACATTTTTGACACACAGAAAGCAGTCTTGGGAGATTGCAATTTTGGAGGGGCAAATGACAACCAAATTCAGCAATTCTAGTTGGGTTGGAAGGTAGACTCACAGAAATTTCCAACAAGCCTACTCTTGCCTCATTTGGACACCTGAAAGTGCCCCAAAAGTGCTCTCAAAGGCGCGCGACCCGTCAGGAAAATTGCACAGGAAATCAACCTACAGCTCAACAAAGCGCCAGTTTGACTGGATTTGACTTTTTGGGAGATGATTTTCATCCTCCTTGTTCTAAATGATGTAATTTTATGATGTTTAGGCACTTTTTTATCTCTTCTAGAAGATTCATTCATCAGATAGGTAAAATGTAATGAATGAATTGGTTTCCTAGTTTATAGAGGCAAGTTGTTTTGACTGCCTAGATTTTAGTGCTCAGTTTAGAATTGGTTGAAACAGCTCCTAGAAGGATGAGCTCGAACCCTAGAGGCAAGGAAAGGTGTTAGCTTGCCTATATTATGTATTTTCTTAGTCATTTTGAGAGGTTGGAGAGGTTGGACTCTTGAGGGAGAAGCTCTTATTGTATTACTCACTGTATCTCTGCAATTTTTGGCAAAGGAAGACCAGGGTTTTGTAGTCCTTTTTGGGATTCTTGTGGTTACATTAATTGATGGTGTGTTTCTCTATGTACTTTTAAGTGTGTTATGTGAATAATTTCCTTTCTTTTCCTTCTGCACATTAGGCAAATGAAGTGTTAAAGTAGAAATCATGACTGTCATGCTTTGCTTTTAAGTTTGCTTAATTTCAATGTTTTCTACTGTTTAAGGAGAATTCAAAGTTATTGTTTGCTCTCCTTAACTCCTCATCTGTCATTCTTAATCATCTACCTCAAATCAAAAGCATCAATACTGTCTCCTACCTTGCCCCAAAGAACCCCCTGCAGAAAGTGTGTCCAATCCCCGCACCTAAAATTGCCATTTCCCTAATTTTCCACCAAAAACCCTAAAAATCCCAAATCAACCCTTTTAATCAGTTTACTAGCCTAAAATCAGTGTTACCCTATTGGTTATCTCGCCCATTGAAGATCTTTATCGAGATAGACCGGAGAGAGCCCTCTCCTGCCCCGTAGGGCTAGTTACGAGGCTAAGTGGTTTGATGTTTCCTTGAGGTTTACCTTTCTCAGCCTGAGGTGAAATTTCAAGCGCTAACATACTGGCGACCATACTGGGGAAGAAAAAATGGTTTATTTGTTAATGTCATTTTTTTTATAAGCTACAGACGAAGCCTGAAGTTATGCCAGGTAGCCTTCGAAACGCTTTTGCTTTGCATTAGCGGAAGTAGATAAACGCTGCTTTAGTCAATCTCCGGTCTAGCTTGTAATCGTGACATCTAACTTGTTAATCACCCCAGTACATGTATCAAGGTCGGATCTGATTGTTGATGGTGGACAACGATCAGACACTTGAAAGGCTGAAATCATTCACTTGGCGACTCTAAATCAGTTTCGAGATCAGATCCAAAGACTCCACTGGAGGATGATCATGACCAGCAAAAACATGAAAGGACAACATGGACAGATCAGGTATTCAAGTTGGAATTGCATCCAAGACATTTTGTTCTTTGTTCTAAATTATTTCTTCTCTTTTCCCAAGAATGTCAAGAAGGCTTTGCAAAATATACTATGCTTGAGAAAAGATCCTCGGCCTGCAGCTGATTCTTTTCCTTTGAAGATTGTGAATAACAAAGATTTGCATGCCTTTGAGCTTGATCAAGACATTTCTTCTAAATTTTGTGATGACCATCTTCAGATTGATGAACCTCAAAAAACCAAAACTGATTCTATACCTGCTGTACATACCCCTACACCTTGTAAAATTCCAGATCGGTATAAACCTCTTGTTTTACCTTCTGTTCTCCATGCTTTCCCCAAAAACTATGATCTATACTTGCCGAGGTTTGATGGTGAATGTAAGAATGTCAACTTTGAGCAACATGTGCATAATTTTGAGAATTTTCTATATCTTTTTGAAGTTGATGAAGAAGATGTTAGTATTAGGCTTTTTGCTCTTTCTTTGCAAGCTAAAGTGAAGAGTTGGTTCAAAACCCTGCCTGATGCGAGCATCTCAGATTTCCAGCAGTTCGTCAAAGTTTTTCTCGATAGGTGGATGATCGGGTAGAACCTTTTCCTGATTGTAGAAGAGTATAACCAGCTGAAAAGATTGCCAGGGGAGACAATTCAATAGTTTTCGGCCAGATTTAACCAAGTTTATTATTCGATGCCAGTTGATATAAGGCCTCCTCCTAGATCTGCTCTCTTGCACTATCCGGGTGCCTTTGATCCGGAGATGGAGTTTCAGCTGAGAGAAAAGAATATTGCAACACTTCATGAGATGCAAAACAGTGCAGTAAATGTAGAAGCTCATCTGCTGATCCGAAGGGCAAGGTTGAAGGAAGAAGAGATGAAAAACATAGATCCAGCCGAATCAACATCTCTAGAGGTGAAGTTTGACATTTTGGTAAGTGCAGTAGAAGAGATGATGCAAAGGGTCACCGCAAGGAATGATTATGATGTTCAAGCTCATGGCTCGCTGATTGAAGAAGGACAAGTTGCTGATCCAAAACATTTTGTTTCTTATCCTAGTTGTCATAGATCTGATAATGATTATTTTGTTGATCACCTTGGCGAAGAAAGAACTGTTGATATGACCTGCATGCTTGATGATATGTTTTATACCGATGATTTGCCTCAGTATGATCAGTATGATGATGATTATGTTCTCCAAACAGAAGCTAATCTTGCAATCAAACAAGTAGCTAGTTTGTGGGAGGAAAAAGTTCATTTTCAGCAGCTTGAATACAATGTTCAGCCATCACATATCAGCTATGACATTGACGAGGAAAGTGCAGCAAATTTAGAAGTAAGTGAAGGATCTTTTCCTTTTTGTTTTGATTCATTTCAGTTCATCAGAGAGAACTACCATGCAATCAGAAATCAAATGTCAACAAGTCTTGATTTGAATCATCTTGAGAGAAATGAAAATTTCGTTCAAGACTTCTCATATTTAGATTTGCAACCCCTGAAAGCCATTGATTGTCAAGTTGCAGCTGAAGACTTGGAAGTGGACACATATGATTTAATGATTCAAGGTGACTCTGTACCATTCTGTTTTGAATCATTTCAGTTTTTGAAGGGTAGATTGCATAGTAGATCTTCAAATGAACAACCTATAACAAATCAGCAATCTCTCAATGTTAATGTTGAGGATGAGACAGATTAAAAAATTCTTGAGCAGCCTGTAGCATCAGTTTTGCAGTCACCAAATGAAATTGAAGGGCAGATTACAGATGAAGCTGTGGAAAACGAAATACATGATTTGATGAAGCAGGAAGATTCTATACCCTTTTGTTTCGAAGCATTTCAGTTTATAAGGCAGAATCTTCGTAAAATCTCTCAAGAAAAATATGAACAACTAGAAGGATGTCATACATTTTCAATGGATGCATTACAACAGTCTTTTCAAGTTTTTCATGATTCAATAGCTGATGTTTTGGATGAGGTTTGCAGTCAAAGTCTTTCTCCATTGACTACATGTGAGCTTGAAACATGTGCTGATATGAATTTGATCCGGCAGCCGGTTTCTTTCTCATTTTCAGCAGAGGTCTCGTCACAAGGCTTAGATCAAAGTTTGCATTCATGGTATGAGGAAACGAGAAGTAATCCATTGGATGAGCTAAGTCCCAGTGTGCATGAACTTCAAGATCCTTATGCAGTGTTTTTGGAGGCGGATAGAGAATTCATATAATTCAACGGATCTGTTTCTAAGTTGTCGTTGCCTTTCAGTAGTTCTCTCTTGTTGTTCATAAGTGAGCACTTGTGGAGAATTCGAACATCAGATGGGATACTTACTTGGTTGCATTGGTTGTTTCATTTCACTTGATCAGGTGATGAATGAAACTGTTAGAGTAGGTTTTGATGAATAAGCTCCCCTTTGAGCATCATTTCTAGTTTGTCGGTTGTGTTTAAGTATTGAGTCAGTTTTTAGTTGAGTGAGAGTCAATTTGTGTTGTCAAGTCATCATTTTTCAGTCATGCATTTCAGCTTGAGTTTTTGACTCCATCGCCCAATGGTTCAAAACACTGGTCTGCTCTCCCAGAGGTCTGAGGTTCTTGGCACTTCCAAGGAGCTACCATCCCCATTGGAGCCAATGTTAGTGTCAGTCTTTTCAGCCTTCCTCCAGTGATCAAATATGCTCTTACAAAGTGGTCTCAGAGTGTCAAGGTCAAATTTTGTCATTTCAAAGAGTTTTCAAGCAAAATTTGGTCACTAAGCATTAGGTCTAGGGTTTGCTTTCACTCCTTCTAAAGTTGTCCAAATGTCAGTCCATGTCATCATTCAGCTGAGTCTATCATCATTCATAGGGTTTTCATTATCATGTCAGTGTCTAATGAGTCATTTTACACCTTGTCCATGCTTCAGTTGCGCCTAGGTAAGGTCATTTTCCTCTCCTAGGGTTTTGAAGCCAATTTCTCTTGGATGGTCAAATCATTGGAAAAACTTGTATCCTGATGTTCATACACCTTCCCCTATCCTTAAAGTACCTTATTAAATGCTTCCCATCCGTTAGATCCGCCAAATTCCTCATTTTCGCACAAACCCTAATTTCTAGCTACAACCTGGCAATTTTCTAGGTTTGGCCTGTGTTTTGCCCTTTTGGACCCCTTCCCCTCACTCAATCTCTGAGATTCCACTTTCCCCTACTTCCTAACATCCCTCCCTACTTCCAAAAAATTTCCCCAAGAATTTAGAAGCCCCTTATCCCCTTCATTTCGCTTCATTTCGGCAAAATCCCTTGTTCCACACATCGGGGTAAGTTTCACTCAAAAGATGTTTCAGAGAAATCAAAGATTAATTTTGGAAAAATGAGAGAGGTTTTTGTCCAAAACATGCCAAAGAAGAAAAACCTCCTTCACTTTTTGCACAGGTGTCGTGGTTTTAGAGAAATGTCAAAATTACAATCGCTGGATCCAAGGAGGTTGGCCAAGGCACTAAAATGACGAAAAAGGCTCGATCCACTCCAAATTTTGGCCAAAGCCTCTTTTAATGAGAATGGAACTAAATAGCTCAGCCCCAGCACAAATTCCAAGAAATTTTGAGCATTTTGGGTGATTTTTGGTTTTTAAGGCAAAAAACAGGTTTTTCCGTTTGACGGGTCACACCCCCCGCGCGACCCTTTCATTTGGCTACTCCGTTCCGGGAAAACTCAGCATTTCTGGATTTTTCATGAAAATTTACACATGCTCACCCATTTCCAAGAGATTTTATGAAGTTTTGGGCCTCCTGAAAGTCAAAAAACAAGCAAAAAATAACTCTCTGCCACATTTTTGACACACAAAAAGCAGTCTTGGGAGATTGCAATTTTGGAGGGGCAAATGACAACCAAATTCAGAAATTCTCATTGGGTTGGAAGGTAGACTCATAGACCTGTCCAACAAGCATACTCTTGCCTCATTTTTACACCTTAAAGTGCCACAAAAGTGCTCTCAAAGGCGCGCGACCCGTCAGGATTTGGCACACGACCCGTCAGGCAAATTGCACAGGAAATCAACCTACAACTCAACAAAGCGCCAGTTTGACTGGATTTGACTTTTTGGGAGTTGATTTTCATCCTCCTTTTTGTAAATGATGTAATTTTATGATGTTTAGGCACTTGTTTATCTCTTCTAGAAGATTCATTCATCAGATAGGTAAAATGTAATGAATGAATTGGTTTCCTAGTTTATAGAGGCAAGTTGTTTTGACTGCCTAGATTTTAGTGCTCAGTTTAGAATTGGTTGAAACAGCTTCTAGAAGGATGAGCTCGACCCCTAGAGGCAAGGAAAGGTGTTAGCTTGCCTATATTATGTATTTTCTTAGTCATTTTGAGAGGTTGGAGAGGTTGGACTCTTGAGGGAGAAGCTCTTATTGTATTACTTACTGTATCTCTGCAATTTTTGGCAAAGGAAGACCAGGGTTTTGCAGTCCTTTTTGGGATTCTTGTGGTTAAATGTATTGATGGTGTGTTTCTCTATGTACTTGTAAGTGTGTTATGTGAATCATTTCCTTTCTTTTCCTTCTGCACATTAGGCAAATGAAGTGTTAAAGTAGAAATCATGACTGTCATGCTCTGCTTTTAAGTTTGCTTAATTTCAATGTTTTATACTGTTTAAGGAGAATTCAAAGTTATTGTTTGCTCTCCTTAACTCCTCATCTGTCATTCTTAATCATCTACCTCAAATCAAAAGCATCAATACTGTCTCCTACCTCGCCCCAAAGAACCCCCTGCAGAAACTGTGTCCAATCCCCGCACCTAAAATTGCCATTTCCCCAATTTTCCACCAAAAACCCTAAAAATCCCAAATCAACCCTTTTGATCAGTTTACTAGCCTAAAATCAGTGTTACCCTATTGGTTATCTCGCCCATTGAAGATCTTTATCGAGATAGACCGGAGAGAGCCCTCTCCTGCCCCGTAGGGCTAGCTACGAGGCTAAGTGGTTTGATGTTGCCTTGAGGTTTACCTTTCTCAGCCTGAGGTGAAATTTCAAGCGCTAACAGACTCATTTGGTAATGCTATGCCTTTGAGTCCATATGAAATTTCCTATGAAGCCATGCAGTCTTTTACCGACCCGCGTTCAACCAAAATCGACCAAATGAATGTGGTCCGTGAGGAATCACTTTTCACCTCAACCTCGGAGTTAATAATGTTTCCCGAAGTTGTGTCATCTGACGAACAACTTTGTGAAGTCCTGTGTGTTGACGATTTACCATGGGAAGATCTCCATCATAGATCTTCGTTTTTCCCTGAGGATGATCGTTTTGAAAACGATTTCTCATCAATCTTTACAGTTGAATATGTCAAGGAAGCTCAGAGTCCAATGAAACATCTTGATTCAGAGCTGAATTTGGGCAACATCTCTCGCACTGTTCCCATTGACATTTCAGTCAAGCCCGGAATTGTTGAGCACATTCATATAGGTCCCTCGTGTTCAGACGACGAAATTCAGATATACAAGGCCCTATTTCAAGAATTCCGCTACGTGTTTGCCTGGTCCTATGAGGAAATGCCAGGAATTGATCCCGAAATTGTTGTCCATGAGATTAAGACTTACCCGGACGCTAAACCCATCCGACAACGTTTGCGTCAGATTCACCCACGAAAAGCGGCTGCAATTAAAGCAGAAGTTGAGAAGCTGTTGAAAGCAGGTTTCATTTATCCGATTCTGTTAATGGATTGGGTATCGAATATTGTTCCGGTTAACAAAAAACAGGGAACAAGAAGAATATGCATCGACTATAGGGATATCAATCGTGCTTGTCCCAAGGACAACTATCCAACACCCTATATCGATCAAATAATTGATGATTGTGCCGGCAGTGAAATATTTTCCTTTATGGACGGTTTTTCCGGTTACAACCAAATCAATATTCTACTTGCCAACCAACCAAAAATGGCTTTCATTTGTCCATGGGGGACATTTGCTTACTACAAATTACCTTTTGGGCTTAAGAACGCTGGAGCCACTTTTCAAAGGGCGATGTCTTATGCGTTTCATGACATCAAACACATTGTGCAACCGTATCTCGATGATTTGCCCGCTCATTCATTACATCGAGCTGTTCACCTTGTCCATTTACGAGCAATTTTCATGAGGTGTAGGCATTATCGTATACGGTTGAACCCACAAAAATGTGTCTTCTGTATAGAAGTGGGACGATTGCTGGGATTCGTAGTTTCAAAATCCGGCATTCGCGTTGATCCCTCGAAGCTAGAAGCTATCATCAAATTGCCTCCTCCTTCGAGTCTTCGCCAACTCCAAAGTTTGCAGGGGAAAGCGAACTTTTTATGCCGATTCATTCCTAACTACGCCGAGATTACAAAGGGTTTTACCCGGTTGTTGAAACAGAACGCTCAATTCTCTTGGGATGAGATAGCCCAGAAATCTTTTGATGCACTCAAGCACGCGTTGACCCATGCACCGTTGCTGCATCCTCCCAACTACAACCAGGATTACTTTTTGTACCTCACTACTGCTCATTCCACCATTGGAATGGTCTTAGTTGAGGAAGACGAATTCGGAATGGAACATGTGATATATTACCTTAGTCGGACATTAAATCCAACTGAGCTCAAATATTCACATGTGGAGAAATTGGCCTTGGCAGCCGTTCAAGCTGTCCAACGTTTTCGTCACTACATTCTTCTCCGTAAAACTACAGTCATTTCGGATTGCAACCCTATGATCTACATTTTGACTAAACAATTGCTAGGGGGCAAGTACTCTAAATGGATCGTTATCCTGCAAGAGTTCGACTTGGAATTTGAAAAATCTAAGTCTAAGAAATCTTTAGTTTTTGCAGAGTCGATGTGTGATTTCTCGCGTGCTGACACGGAAACTATGGTAGAGGAACCCATTGCGGATGAATCTTTGTTTCTCATCAGCACTTTAGATTCGTGGTATGGGGATATAATCGTCTATCTCCAAACCCAATCCTTTCGGCCCGAAGTTTCAAAGTCGGAACGTCAGAAAATTTGATTCCAGTCCCGACAGTACAAAATTATTGGAGATACTCTTTATCGCCGTGGGGCAGACTTGGTTTTCCGACGTTGCTTAACTCGCGAAGAAGCTGAAAGGGTTTTGAATGACTGTCACTCTGGAGCGTGTGGCGGTCATATGACTGGGTATGCCACAGCCCAAAAGATATTGCGCGCTGGCTACTTCTGGCCATCCTTGTTTAAAGACTATATTATTGCGGTCCGGAAATTCCACAACTGTCAAGTGTTTGATCGCAAGATGCGTGCACCACCTGCTCCTCTCCACCCTATAATTTCCGTTGGTCCTTTTGCCAAATGGGGTATCGATTTTATTACATGTAACCCTCACTCGACTGGGGGGCATGCGTATATCATCCTTGCGGTTGATTATTTTACTAAGTGGGCCGAGGCGATGCCTACATTCGAGGCTGACGGCAAGACAACTGCAATTTTCGTATTCAATCACATAATTGCTAGGTTTGGTGTCCCACAAGCGATAATCACTGACCATGGGCGCCATTTTCGAAACATTATGATGACAGAACTTACAGGCCAGCTTGGTTTGTGTCATGATAGCTCAACTCCTTATTATCCCCAAGCAAACGGTCTGGTTGAGTCCATCAACAAAGTTTTAGTTATCATGATCCGACGGATAATTGGTATTCATCAGTCGAATTGGAACAACATGTTATTTTCCGCGCTTTGGGCATACCGAACCTCAGTGAAAACATCAACAGGGTTCACTCCTTTCCAACTAGTTTATGGTTTGGAAGTTGTGCTGCCCATTGAATGCGAAATCCCATCACTTCAAATGGCTGTCGAATTACTTCCAGCTACTTCCGAAGAGGAGAAGCGTTTATTATACTTAGCTCAATTAGATGAGACTCGACGTGATGCTGCATTGGCGATCGAGACTCATGCAAAACGTATGAAAGCTCAGTATGATCGAACTATGACCCCTCGAAATTTTTCAGAAGGAGACCTAGTGCTATTATATGATCAAGCTAATGATAAATTAGGTGCTGGAAAATTCGTTCCTATGTGGCATGGGCCCTATATTTTCAAGCGAAAGCTAGCAAAAGGGGCCTATGAGCTAGTTGACTTTGACGGGGGACTCTTTGGGTAAACCCAGAAATGGACTTTACCTAAAGAGGTATTATGCTTAAATGATGGGTATGGAGATTTTAGTTAGGTTAGGTTTTTCTTTCTAGCTGGTGTGTTTGTTAGTTTAGACAGTGCGCTTAGCTTAGAAAGTGTGTTTTTCGTCGTTATTCTGGCTTATCTTGGTTTTACTCTTGATATTGCAGATGTCGACGCCTCTCCAAACGTACATTGGATTTGCTGATGGTGCTTGTCGTAGTACACGGAATATCTCTTCCGCAGCTTGGGTTATTTATTCGCCCTCTGACAAGTTAGTTTCTATGCATGGGGTGAGCCTTGGTCAAACAACAAACAACATTGCAGAATACAGTGCAGTGATTGAGTTATTGTCTGAATCTATTTCGTTTGGGATTCAGAGTTTGATAGTGAGGTTAGATTCTGAACTCGTTGTATTATAGCTTAATAGAGTGTATGCCATTAGAAATCCAGTGTTATTAAGGTTATTTTTGAGAGTGCGTCTCTTGGAACGTGAGTTTGATTACATTGAATATCAACATATTCCAAGGTCTTTAAATAATTAGCAGATGCAATTGCTTCTCGAACATTAAACAGACATTTGCGATAATCATACATGTAAATTTAAAAATATTTAATCACACATGTTTAACAAGATAAGCCGGTAATAATGATATATATAGATAGGAGTGTGTCAAAAATACATCGTCTTCGATCATAGGTTGAAAAACACCTTATGATCGGCAAAAATGATAAGTACAAAAAACCAAAATGTCACATGTGTCTACAAAAGCGACCATCTAAATCACTGGTGATGATCTCTATACGACACCACTGCACAGGCTACCCTACACAAGAACCTTCTAAAAGGTCCTGGGACTCCGACTACATAGCGCTGAAGCCTGATAGGAATATCATCTATAGTAGTCTCTGGTATATCTGATGTCAGACGCTCTAGGTCTTGTTCCAACTCAGCTAAGTTCTCTGTAGCCTCGTCCTGTGGGACCGGTGCCGGTGCAACTGGTTGTCTCCTCTCGAAAGGCCGGAGATTGGCTGGACACCGTGGGCCTACATCTGCATTTTGAAAATTGTCACTGTCAATTTTGAGACGATATAAAAAAAAAAAAATAGATAATTTAAAAACTTGTGAAAAATGAAGTACCTGTGTCATCCCACTGTTCTCCCGGTGGAAGAATCATGTCCGGATCTCCACGAAAATCAACTCCGGCATAAGGAAAATCCTGTATCGAAAAGACCTGGTCCTCTAACCAGTGAAAGTACTCCGGAGTAAATCGAACAATCTTCGTTCCCTCATCAAGATGACGGGCCAGTACCGCAACCCATCGCATCAATTTAGGCTCTCGGGGAGGCCCAATCTCAACAGTGAGCTGCTGTGGGATCAGAATCGGAACCCTCTCTAGGGAAAAACTCACAACTAAAGGCCCATAACCAAAAGTCTTTAACTGTCCATTTTTTTCCTAGTCAGTTGGCCCTTTAAATTGGCCAACACAACATCACACCAGTTGAAAATGGTGCCCTAATAGCAATCAATTGCCATCCACATTAGGGACCCGGTGGCAATGTGCAAAGCGGCAGCTCCGCAAAGTCTGGTAACTGTAAAGGCAATTACCATAAGTTCAGGTCGGGATATCTTTTTAATCTCTATCCCGCTCTCCTGGTTTTGATTATTATACCACTCTAGACGGAGACTAGCGATGGACTGGCCACCCGGCCTAGTCCTGGACAGAGTCAATTGTTCGCCCCTCTTAGGTAAACCAGTGAGAAAATAAATTTCTGAGGGCTCTATCTCGAGCTGGTGCCCTCCAATGTAAAAGCACTGATCCTGAACGTTCCACCTTTCAAACAGCCACTCTAGAAAGCGCACCTGGGCCCTCATGCCAGGTATGGCCCAGTATTTGTGAAGACCACATGCCTTCAAAGAATCAATGGAAGGTTGGTGATTAATGGCGGCCAAATCAACATCTTCGTGTTCTCTCTCGCGCCAATCAAGCATGGTGGGCAATCTACACACCATAAAACATCTGTTAGAGTCCATAAAATTAAAATTTTTTGGTTCATTTTGGAGAAACGGGGGTTTGAAAATCCTCTCTGCGGTGTACGCAGCCCGCCTTTAGAGACAGAGCGTGTGTACGCAGGTTCTCTTAAGGCAAGCTGCGTACACCCAGCATTTTCCCAACTGAGAAAATGTCGGGGTACGCAGGTCACAAGTGGAGCACCTGCGTACCCCGAAAAGCGGACCTTGAAACCCTAAAGCCTCCAAAAAATGAAACTAAAGCCTAAAAATAAATTCTAAACGGATGAAAATGCAAGGGAGGATGTTGTAGAATACCTGATGAGACGACGTTCGATTTCGACGGTCGGATTGTCCGCAATGTCCACGGGAAGTTTCTTGCCAAAAGCCCTTTTTCTCTCCTCAACAGTAAAAATGAAATGGTAAAAGCCCTTTTATAGGTTTTCTGAGTAAATAAATGTTAAATTTGTTTATTTTCCACCGTGAAAAGGTATTTTTCAAAGTATTTTTATCTATCTTTAAACAGGTATGAGTAATGTGTTGGTTTTTGTGCAGGATAAAGGATTTTCAGGGAAAATTATCATTTTTCACAAACAAAAACATCAGAGTCATATTTTAAGCCCTTTTCTGACTCCTAAAACATGAAAAGATTGCCGAGCCTTTCTTTTACACTCATTAAAACGGAATTAAAAGACGGTCCCCTTATAGCCATTTTCTGACCGTAAAAACATGAAAAGATTGCTGGATTTTTGTCGTTTCAAATTCGACATTGGAAATAAAACGACGTGTCCTTGATCGCTTTTTACTTTTCAGGTCAAAGACACTAACTATGAAAGTACTCCTTGTTCGTAAAAAACCAAGCAGTTCTCTCAAGTATTATTTTATACTTTTTTGGGCTTGGGAGACACAAATTTACGAAAAAGTTCAACCCTGGAGTCTTCTTAAGTTTTCCAGACTCTCAAAAATTGAAAAACGCCGAGTTTCTCCTATACTGGACTCGTTAAAATTTCACAGTGAAGGACCTGTTTGATTACAAACAGGAACGAACCACTCCTTCTTAGGGTTCGAATCTGAACTAAGTTGGACTCATCCGAAGGATGAGCTTATAATCAAGCATATGTTATCCTCCTTAAGCTTGTAAAAAATAAAGAGGTACTTTCCAGAAATGGTGGGGGAAAAGAGAGAAAAATGAGCCTATTTTTATCTATCTTTAAATAGGTATGAGTAATGTGTTGGTTTTTGTGCAGGATAAAGGATTTTAAGGGAAAATTGTCATTTTTCACAAACAAAAACACCAGAGTCATCTTTTAAGCCCTTTTCTGACTCCTAAAACATGAAAAGATTGCCGAGTGTTTCTTTTACACTCGTTAAAATGGAATTAAAAGACGGTCCCCTTATATCCCTTTTTCTGACCGTAAAAATAGGAAAAGATTACTGGATTTTTGTTGTTTCAAATTCGATACTGGAAATAAAACGACGTGTCCTTGATCACTTTTTACTTTTCAGGTCAAAGACACTAATTATGAAAGTACTCCTTGGTCGTAAAAACCAAGCGGTTCTCTCAAGTATTATTTTATACTTTTTTCGGGCTTGGGAGACACAAATTTACAAAAAAGTTCAACCCTGGAGTCTTCTTAAGTTTTTTAGACTCTCTAAAATTGAAAAACGCCGAGTTTCTCCTATACTGAACTCGTTAAAATTTCACAGTAAAGGACTTGTTCGATTACAAACAGGAACGGACCACTCCTTCTTAGGGTTTGAATCTAAACTAAGTTGGACTCATCCGAAGGATGAGCTTATAATCAAGCATATGTTATCCTCCTCAAGCTTGTAAAAAATAAAGAGGTACTTGCCAGAAATGGTGGGGGAAAGAGAGGAAAATGAGTCTATTTGTTATCCTTTGTCTCAGAAGAAACCTTATCACCACTCTTGAACAAGACACTTTTTCATTCACATGGGTTGGGAAATCCTTTGCCTCACAGTTGATTGAACCACATTGAAAGTCTTCAGCCGGGTATTAATTTTGGGTCAAATGTCACCAAGCCATCTGTTGTGTCGTTATGTGTTCAAGAAGTCGCTGCAAATAAACCATTCATCTAAAAAATATCTGTCATCCATCTTGACCATCCCTGAGTCAGTCCTTACAGCTACATTTCTTCAACTTGATTTATGATTTCATGTTGTGGGCTTGCCTACGACGGATCGCTTTCTATAGACATCAACACATTATCTAGAAAGATGATCTAGAAATCGTCAGTACCTTGAAATCCGCATGCATCAATGGCAGATTTCTCGCCTTCGACGACAGTTTACATCATTGACTTTGGATCGAAGGATTCCGTGACATGTTCGACATCAACACATTCATTCACATCTCATGGATTGTACTGGCTACTTTGAGAACCATTGACATCACTGGTGGTCTCTCTCACACTTGTTAACAGTTTACATCATTGACTGGTAATCAAGTGGTTTCTACCATGCTCGACATCAACTCATTTATTTGCATGGATAGAATCGTACTGTTTCGGGAAGTAGAAATGAAGACCCTGGATCTAGTTTCCACCATCCAGGCTGCGAGGAGTTTTGTATTCATTTGTATAGTAGACTAACTATAAACAGATGGCTGCGTCCATACTGTGTCTACATGAGTCTATGATTATGATGTATTGCGAAATCATTCCTGTATCAGAGGAGTAGTTAGTTTGTTAGTTAAAGTTTTTGATCTGAGTATGGGAATGCCTACCTCAGCGATGATATGATCTCATACATGTATTTTGTGTTGAATACTTGCAGGTTCCAACCAGGCTCTCCACAAGATAATCCTTGAAATGATAAAGTACTTCACCCTTCCTAGATGATATGAAACCCTAATCTACTACAGGCTTCTCACTTTAGGGGGCAATCTGTTACACTAAAATTTGTCACCATGACTATCTACAGTTAGTATGGCTTCATCAACTGTCATACTATCCTCCTTGGCAAGTCTCATACCTTCGCTCCTCATGTCAAACTCAAAGAAAGAGAGAAAGTCCTTAAAAACTCAATTAACTCTGGTTACGCAGTTTCTCTTAGCCTTACCTGCGTGTACGCACCTCCAGTTCATAAAACCTGCGTACTTGTACGCTCTGTCTATAAAGGGGTGGGTGCGTACTCCTGTAAAGGTAAAAGGCGCAAGTTTCCCTTCAAAAAAGTTACTTGTGGTCATTTCTAGAGCATTCTAGAAGATGGTTTGACGTGGATTGAGCGCCTCCAGATGGTTCATGCATCCCAATGAAAAAGGAACTTATCCCATGAAGAGGGGAGCTATCCCATTGAAAAAGGGGCTTATCCCATTCATGGTGGACCTGATTAACTTCCTCCAAAGCACTATAAATACAAGCATTGGGCCAGAGGGAGGGGAGGTTGAAAGCTGAACATTCCTAAGGGTAGATGCTGCTGAAATTAGGACTCCCTTATAGAGCTTGAGAGGAGAGATTCCCATCCTTTCTTAGCTTCATTTGGAAGTGGGTGAGCTGATCAAAGTAAAGGAGAACTCTTGCTGGACCCTGGGAGGGACCTGCACAACACCAAGGCACTGGTTGTAATGGTTTCTTTTGTTTCCACTTAATACAATTAAGCTCATTTTTCTCAACAAGTTGTTATACATAATTTGTTTCATATACTCCTTGGTCTTTATGATGAATATGTTTTATTTTATGAGTTATTCAGGTGCTATGTAATCGTTTGCTTGTTAGTGAATGCAGGTTTCGAAGAGAAGGAGGAGCTCATCCGGATCGGAGAGGCTGGACTGCTACAAACAACGTGGGACTAAAGGTATGTTTTAAACACCTGACTACTTGTATTTTAAATGCATGTTTAGGGAAAGATAGTGTTTAATTGTCTTGTTTGTCACTAGAAAGCCTTAGCTTCTAGGGAGGTCGGTTTTGTCTGCAAAATTGACTCGTTCCGCATGACAAAATGGCAACTCCACTGGGTATGGATATTTTAGTTAGGTTAGGTTTTTCTTTCTAGCTGGTGTGTTTGTTAGTTTAGACAGTGTGCTTAGCTTAGAAAGTGTGTTTTTCGTCGTTATTCTGGGTTATCTTGGTTTTACTCTTGATATTGCAGATGTCGACGCCTCTCCAAACGTACATTGGATTCGCTGATGGTGCTTGTCGTAGTACACGGAATATCTCTTCCGCATCTTGGGTTATTTATTCGCCCTCTGACGAGTTAGTTTCTATGCATGGGGTGAGCCTCGGTCAAACAACAAACAACATTGCAGAATACAGTGCAGTGATTGAGTTATTGTCTGAATCTATTTCGTTTGGGATTCGGAGTTTGATAGTGAGGTTAGATTCTGAACTCGTTGTATTACAGCTTAATAGAGTGTATGCCATTAGAAATCCAGTGTTATTAAGGTTATTTTTGAGAGTGTGTCTCTTGGAACGTGAGTTTGATTACATTGAATATCAGCATATTCCAAGGTATTTAAATACATTAGCAGATGCAATTGCTTCTCGAATGTTAAACAAAAATTTGCGATAATCATACATGTAAATTTAAAAACATTTAATCACACATGTTTAACAAGATAAGTCGGTAATAATGATATATATAGATAGGAGTGTGTCAAAAATACATCGTCTTCGATCATAGGTTGAAAAACACCTTATGATCGACAAAAATGATAAGTACAAAAAACCAAAATGTCACATGTGTCTACAAAAGCGACCATCTAAATCACTGGTGATGATCTCTATACGACATCACTGCACGGGCTACCCTACACAAGAACCTTCTAAAAGGTCCTGGGACTCCAACTACATAGCGCTGAAGCCTGATAGAAATATCATCTATAGTACTCTCTGGTATATCTGCCGTCAGATGCTCTAGGTCTTGTTCCAACTCAGATAAGGTCTCTGTAGCCTTGTCCTGTGGGACCGGTGCCGGTGCAACTAGTTGTCTCCTCTCGAAAGGCCGGAGATTGGCTGGACGCCGTGGGCCTACATCTTCATTTTGAAAATTGTCACTGTCAGTTTTGAGACGATAAAAAAAAAAAAAAATAGATAATTTAAAAACTTGTGAAAAATGAAGTACCTGTGTCATCCCACTGTTCTCCCGGTGGAAGAATCATGTCCGGATCTCCACGAAAATCAACTCCGGCATAAGGAAAATCCTGTATCGAAAAGACCTGGTCCTCTAACCAGTGAAAGTACTCCGGAGTAAATCGAACAATCTCCGTTCCCTAATCAAGATGACGGGCCAGTACCGCAACCCATCGCATCAATTTAGGCTCTCGGGGAGGCCCAACCTCAACAGTGAGCTTCTGTGGGATCAACATCGAAACCCTCTCTAGGGCAAAACTCACAACTAAAGACCCATAACCAAAAGTCTTTAACTGTCCATTTTTTTTCCTAGTCAGTTGGCCCTTTAAATTGGCCAACACAGCATCACACCAGTTGAAAATGGTGCCCTGATAGCATTCAATTGCCATCTGCATTTGGGACCCGGTGGCAATGTGCAAAGCGGCAGCTCCGCAAAGTCTGGTAACTGTAAAGGCAATTACCATAAGTTCAGGTCGGGATATCTTTTTAATCTTTATCCCCCTCTCTTGGTTTTGATTATTACACCACTCTAGACGGAGACTAGCGATGGACTGGCCACCCGGCCTAGTCCCGGACAGAGTCAATTGTTCACCCCTCTTGGGAAAACTAGTGAGAAAATAAATGTCTGAGGGCTGTATCTCGAGCTGGTGCCCTCCAATGTAAAAGAACTGATCCTAAACGTTCCACCTTTCAACCAGCCACTCTAGAAAGCACACCTGGGCCCTCATGCTAGGTATGGCCCAGTATTTGTAAAGACCGCATTGTTGTTGGGAAAAGTATCTACTCAGAACGCCCCTATCCCACTCTAAGGTGTGACAGTGCCTTAGCAACAAACAAGGAAAACTACTTTCGTATTCTTCTTTATGAAATGTAAACGAAGAGGAAGGATGTAACTAACCTGTGTCTTGCGCTAGTTTGTTGATCCAATCGCTCTCCTCTTTGTTTGCTTCCCGCTACCTGCTCCCTTACTCACCCAGCTTCACCAAGTTCCTGCAAGATCACAGAAGAGGAAAACTACACAAAAGACATAGATTTACATTCATAAATAGCTTAGGATCAGATTTAAGTTAAACATGCAAATATAACAAAACATCACTGATACACAAGCATGCAGGAGAAACTCAAATAGTTTTATTGATATGATAAGAAGATCCAAGAGGAGAAACAAACAAGTGATTCCCGATCCAGCATCTACCTCCTAGCAAAGGAATCCCTTCCTCACCTCCAACAAAGCATAAATCACCCAATGCACTAATCTCAATCTCAAAACCAACAACAATTCTCTGCAAAGTACAAAATTCCAGCCTCTGGATCTCTAGGATGAGGGATCCATATATAGATGTAAGCAGAGAGGATGAGTCAGCTTATGTTTTGACTTGTGGCTTCTCTCTGTCAGTTCTTGCTTCCACTTGGAGACTGAGAGCCTCTTACTCATCCTTGGTCGAACTCAGTAAGGCAAGTGTAATTGAGGAAGATTCTGGAAGCTGCCATTGTCTATCCACCTCGCGGAATGACACTGCCATTTGTCATTTCCCGCTCAGCGCACCCTGGTAGTGCATTTAGGTGCGTTGCAACGCACCTAGCTAGTGTACTGGGGTGCTATGCAACGCAGGAAGCTAGTGGAGCACTTGAAATGATCCTGTTTTGACTGATTCTGAGTAGTTTTTGGTGGAGAACTTCTGGAAGAAGCTGTCATTGGTTGACCTTGTTCCTTTAGGGGTAGGAACAACACTTTTAGGGACTTTGGATCCCTTGGATTATGGACATTTCATGCTTAAAGCTGTAAGGCACAAAAATGTCTATAACACGCATGCCTTCAAAGCATCAATGGAAGGTTGGTGATTAATGGCGGCCAAATCAACATCTTCGTGTTCTCTCTCGCGCCAATCAAGCATGGTGGGCAAACTACACACCATAAAACATCTGTTAGAGTCCATAAAATTAAAAGTTTTTGGTTCATTTTGGAGAAATGGGGGTTTGAAAATCCTCTCCGCGGTGTACGCAACCCGCCTTTAGAGACAGAGCGTGTGTACGCAGGTTCTCTTAAGGCAAGCTGCGTATGCCCCACATTTTCCCAACTGAGAAAATGTCGGGGTACGCAGGTCACCAGTGGAGCACCTGCGTACCCCGAAAAGCGGACCTTGAAACCCCAAAGCCTCCAAAAAATGAAACTAAGGCCTAAAAATAAATTCTAAACGGATGAAAATGCAAGGGAGGATGTTGTAGAATACCTGATGAGACGACGTTCGATTTCGACGGTCGGATTCTCCGCAATGTCCACGGGAAGTTTCTTGCCAAAAGCCCTTTTTCTCTCCTCAACAGTAAAATGGTAAAAATGAAATGGTAAAAGCCCTTTTTATAGGTTTTTTGAGTAAATAAATGTTAAATTTGTTTATTTTCCACCGTGAAAAGGTATTTTTCAAAGTATTTTTATCTATCTTTAAACAGGTATGAGTAATGTGTTGGTTTTTGTGCAGGATAAAGGATTTTCAGGGAAAATTGTCATTTTTCACAAACAAAAACATCAGAGTCATCTTTTAAGCCCTTTTCTGACTCCTAAAACATGAAAAGATTGCCGAGCGTTTCTTTTACACTCATTAAAACGGAATTAAAAGACGGTCCCCTTATAGCCCTTTTCTGACCGTAAAAACAGGAAAAGATTGCCGGATTTTTATCGTTTCAAATTCGATATTGGAAATAAACGACGTGTCCTTGATCACTTTTTACTTTTCAGGTCAAAGACACTAACTATGAAAGTACTCCTTGTTCGTAAAAAACCAAGTGGTTCTCTCAAGTATTATTTTATACTTTTTTGGGCTTGGGAGACACAAATTTACGAAAAAGTTCAACCCTGGAGTCTTCTTAAGTTTTTCAAACTCTCAAAAATGGAAAAACGCCGAGTTTCTCTTATACTGGACTCGTTAAAATTTCACAGTAAAGGACCTGTTTGATTACAAACAGGAACGAACCACTCCTTCTTAGGGTTCGAATCTGAACTAAGTTGGACTCATCCGAAGGATGAGCTTATAATCAAGCATATGTTATCCTCCTCAAGCTTGTAAAAAATAAAGAGGTACTTGCCAGAAATGGTGGGGGAAAAGAGAGAAAAATGAGCCTATTTGTTATCCTTTGTCTCAGAAGAAACCTTATCTCCACTCTTGAACACGACACTTTTCATTCACCTGGGTTGGGAAATCCTTTGCCTCACAGTTGATTGAACCACATTGAAAGTCTTCAGCCGGGTATTAACTTTGGGTCAAATGTCACCAAGCCATATGTTGTGTCGTTATGTGCTCAAGAGGTCGCTGCAAATAAACCATTCATCTGCAAAATACCTGTCATCCATCTTGACCATCCCTGAGTCAGTCCTTACAGCAACATTTCTTCAACTTGATTTATGATTTCGTGTTGTGGGCTTGCCTATGACGGATCGCTTTCTATCGACATCGACACATTATCTAGAAAGATGATCTAGAAATCGTCAGTACCTTGAAATACGCATGCATCAATGGCAGATTTCTCGCCTTCGACGACAGTTTACATCATTGACTTTCGATCGAAGGATTCCGTGACATGTTCGACATCAGCACATTCATTCACATCTCATGGATTGTACTGGGTACTTTGAGAACCATTGACATCACTAGTGGTCTCTCTCACACTTGTTAACAATTTACATCATTGATTGGTAATCAAGTGGTTTCTACCATGCTCGACATCAACTCATTTATTCGCATGGATAGAATCGTACTATTTCGGGAAGTAGAAATGAAGACCCTGGATCTAGTTTCCACCATCCAGGCTGCGAGGAGTTTTGTATTCATTGTATAGTAGACTAACTATAAACAGACGGCTGCGTCCATACTGTGTCTACATAAGTCTATGATTATGATGTACTGCGAAACCATTCCTGTATCAGAGCAGTAGTTAGTTTGTTAGTTAAAGTTTTTGATCTGAGTATGGGAATGCCTACCTCCGCAATGATATGATCTCATACATGTATTTTGTGTTGAATACTTGCAGGTTCCAACCAGGCTCTCCACAAGATAATCCTTGAAATGATAAAGTACTTCACCCTTCCTAGATGATATGAAACCCTAATCTACTATAGGCTTCGCACTTTAGGGGGCAATCTGTTACACTAAAATTTGTCACCATGACTATCTACAGTTAGTATGGCTTCATCAACTGTCATACTATCCTCCTTGGCAAGTCTCATACCTCTGCTCCTCATGTCAAACTCCAAGAAAGAGAGAAAGTCCTTAAAAAGTCAATTAACTCTGGTTACGCAGTTTCTCTTAGCCTTACCTGTGTGTACGCACCCCAAGTTCATAAAACCTGCGTACTTGTACGCTCTGTCTGTAAAGGGGTGGGTGCGTACTCCTGTAAAGGTCAAAAGGCGCAAATTTCACTTCTAGAAGATGGTTCGACGTGGATTGAGTGCCTCCAGATGGTTCATGCATCCCAATGAAAGAGGAACTTATCCCATGAAGAGGGGAGCTATCCCATTGAAAGAGGGGCTTATCCCATTCATGGTGGACCTGATTAACTTCCTCCAAAGCACTATAAATACAGGCATTGGGCCAGAGGGAGGGGAGGTTGAAAGCTGAACATTCCTAAGGGTAGATGCTGCTGAAATTAGGACTCCCTTATAGAGCTTGAGAGGAGAGATTCCCATCCTTTCTTAGCTTCATTTGGAAGTGGATGAGCTGATCAAAGTAAAGGAGAACTCTTGCTGGACCCTGGGAGGGACCTGCACAACACCAAGGCACTGGTTGTAATGGTTTCTTTTGTTTCCACTTAATACAATTAAGCTCATTTTTCTCAACAAGTTGTTATTCATAATTTGTTTCATATACTCCTTGGTCTTTATGATGAATATGTTTTATTTTATGAGTTATTCAGGTGCTATGTAATCGTTTTCTTGTTAGTGAATGC